>JAEQBH010006652.1:0-122052 GCA_016808115.1 Tetrastigma voinierianum | reverse complement strand
ATGAGAATTATTATGCCATTCGTCATTAAACCCTCTTTGATGAATATATATATCAATCGCTGCCTCCGACGATTGATATTTATGACTACCCTCCGATGTATCAATCATTACCGACGATTGATATTTTTAGTAATGACTACCTCCGATAATTATCATTTTTTTTAGACAACCTCCAAACCATTCTCTCTGGGACTGATCCCATGCACTCACTCCTATCGCCCCTCGAAAGTGTCCCAAAGGCATATGGAATGCATGATGTCAATTCCATTATACTATCACACATGCAAATATATAAACATGCATATATTCATAAATTTAAATCACACAATCATGTTATGTAATTTCACATTTCATCTCATCAAAATTAGCTCACATGGCTATCGATGTCATCAGCAATTTACTCAATTACTCGAAGACCAAACACATTAATCTCACAAAAACTATTGCGGAACACCCATTCTGAAATAAATAAACCACCGCTACTACTCGAAAAATAATCGCCTGGCTCACTTGGGCTGAACCCGAATTTCACTACCATTTCCTCGCCTCATTTCAATCACATGATTTATAGTACACTTAAGTGCCATTATCACCCGTAACAAATTCTTATCACGCCATCAAGCAGACATTTTGTTTCAATAATTAATCAATCTTTATCCCAATGGGACCGATCAACTACTGCTCAAGGCCTCGCTTCTCAATCGAAACATTGTAAAACACTTTAAATAAAATGTAAACCCAAGCAGGGAGAACCTACTCCGCTGGAGTTTCCGAAACTCCTCAAACCCAAGTGCGCCCACGCAGAGGTCCTCCGCAGGAGCGCCTCCTTTCTTGTCCCGACGACCGCCCCACGATCGTATCTCCCATTTATTCTGGGGAGAAGTTGGAGGTCCTCTAAAACCAAAAGAAATCAAGCTACTGCATCTAATCCTCTTCAATTCACGCTTTTGGCCTTTTCGCCTTTGAAGAGATCTGCACACTATTGGACATTCATTCCTGAAGGTCATTTAAACTTTCCATTAATGTTCTCAATTATGTCATCCTTTTCCAAGCTTTGACATTCTAAGACTATCCCTACCGGCCCATTTTCATCATTTCTCTACCATGCCAATTTATAAAATATGAGTACGTGTCATATGTGACTTTCGTCAGATCGAAATCATTTTACTAAGAACCTAAAATGCGATGCCCCCCGAAACGCGCCAACCCGAACGTCTCGGCCCGAAGGTGCTAGCTAGATTTTTGGCGAGACGCATTCAACTAAGGGAACTGCTTCATCATCCGAGATCCAGAGAATAAATTTCTGATTTTAACCCGAAATTGCAATTCTATGTCCTAAATTACAATTTTTGTGACGAAACATTTATTTGCCCTTTCCCGTAAATTAAACCCTAGTCTTACAAACACATATGTTTCTCTATTATCAAGTAGCCTCGTAGGGATTTTTATTCTTTCGAGGTCGGGACAAGAAGTGCCTCGAGGCATAAGGTCATCTCACGAAGAAATACCCTCAAGGAGAAATAAATACATGCAAGGACTTTATGTCGCTCGAGGCCATGGTCGTGCCGAGGGGCTAGCCGCCCCACATAATATATATAACCATCTCAGTGGAGAACATTACGCCTTGAGACTTATGCTCGCCCAAGGCCGAGGGCCTGAGGGCTGGGTCACCCAAGGCATAATATAATCATCTCAAAGAAAAAATACTGTACCCTTTGTCTCATTCAACAAGGGTATAATCGTCTCATTATAAGTGATCTACCAAAACTACTGTAAACACGGGAGGAAATACTTACCAAAAGTCAAGAGCTTCCCAAGTGAACCTCGGCTGGTGGTCGCTAGAGCTTCTATGGCCCGAGGTCCAAGATTGTTCCGGCCCTGGTCGCTCAAGGCATAAGGGTCGACATGTCCTACTGGTCAAGTCATAGGAGAGCTCTACATGACTGGGGCCAAGGAAATCTCTGGGAAGTGTAGCATACTTCAGAATTAGAAAATTGTGACTCCTGAATAAGACTAGCCATTTTAATCTGAGAAATGACTTCGTAAAGATTGTATCGATCCTCCCATACGGGGGTAGTGGTGTTCCCCTCCTCGTAAAAGGAGAATAATCATCTCAGAATAGATCGTCTGGTGGTAATGAGGACAATGAGAAGTCATTCAGGACTCTGGATCGCCTAAGGCCTCACCGTGGGACGCCCAAGCAATGCACGGCCGAGGCGTGATCTAGGGAGAGGAAGGGCAAGTGAGGCATTTCGCAGCGCTGCTTTTCTTGGTATGTAGAGGCTTCGCCACTAGAAAGAAGCCAACCCGCCAGGCCGGATGAGAGTCATGGCCTCCTTTAGTCAGTTACCTAGCAAAGAACAAAGCTGGGTCCAATGAGGGCTCAAAACTCCAAAGGTAGGTCACCCACGATTAGACTAAGCATCTTGATATCTTAGCGCAAAGAAGGTGAGATTAGTTCTCACATACGACACCTCAATGGAAAGGTCTCGCTTTCCACTAAAGTAGATCGTGACGTACCTCAATTCTTCCTTGATCTGGCCAGGGATAAGCCATAAGTTTAATATTTAAATAGGACATTTATTGGTGCTTTACTCCCTTACTTTATACTTTCACTCATCATATTAATCTCATACCATAAATTTCCTTATAACGCGTGTTCTCGTGGTCCAGTCACGCCTTCTTCGCTCGCTTCTTCTCTCATGCCTCCGAGGTGGTTTATCTTATCGCGGTGTTCGAGGATCACCCTTCCACCCGGCCTCGAGGTTGCCGATGGGGTCAGCTTCGGCCCGATCTTCTCCTACCTCGTCAGCTCTCTCTCGCCATTTTTATCTCTCATGCCCGAGGTGTTTTGTTCGCCGAGCACACATGATCTCTAAGGCCCGAGGTGGTCGAGGTTGTAGCATGCCCGTCCTTCCTTTGATGCCGAGTTTGTGTCACCACATGATGCCACGTGGATCTGCTCTGTATCACTCCATTACGAAGGTCGCTAATTTTAATGCCACGGTGTTGTAGCTTATCCCATTCCAAATAAATGAACTGTGGCATTTTATATGGAGAGATCAGATAAAAAATAGAATTTTCATAATTTATCACTGTAGAGTTTCAAAAAGCTTTGCTGTAGCTTTTCCCTTATCGGGTTGTTTATTCCTAATAAGCAAGCAAGGATCAAAATATCTAGAATACGATATATCGATAATTGGATTTTACTTGAAATATTCTGAAATACTTCAAATATTCCAGAATATCTATGATTTTTACAAAAATATTACCTGCCTGATTAAAATTTTTCATATTTTAATTATATAAATGATAAGAAATGATTCATATATTAATTAAGGTAGATTGAAAATTAAAATTATTAGTAATTATTAAATTAAATATATATATTTAATATATTATTCAGATATTATTATGTTAAAAGAGAAATTTTATTTGTTTTTGTTATTATTATAAATATTATGTAGATAATGAGGAGATTCAAAATATATATTATAATTTTAAATTTTTAAATGATATTATTTTACTTTTCCTTTTCAAATTAATATTTGGGATTTAAAAAATATTGTAAGTTATTATATAAAATAAAAATAAAAATAAAATATTATAATCGATGGTGTAGTATTTCTATGAAACAAAATAAATAATAAGTGTTTAATA
Source organism: Tetrastigma voinierianum (assembly GCA_016808115.1). Classification (NCBI taxonomy): domain Eukaryota; kingdom Viridiplantae; phylum Streptophyta; class Magnoliopsida; order Vitales; family Vitaceae; genus Tetrastigma; species Tetrastigma voinierianum. The sequence goes on along the minus strand of JAEQBH010006652.1, from coordinate 118,392 downwards.
TAAAAAAAAGTTTGCACTATATATAATAAGTGCAATGAATGGTTTGTAATAGAGGGTGCCACTTCCAGCATTCGGGGTGTTTTCAAACCCTAAGCACTTTTTGAGATATTTGGAGTTAAAGAACAAAAGGAAAACAGTGGAAAAAATGAAAATATTCGGAAATGCTCTGGTATCGCCCGAAATCGGAAAATCGAATTTTGGTGGAGATATCGTTGATCTTCAATTTAAAAACTGAAATTTTGCCGATATTTTGGCCGAAATTTCCTATTATTTCTTGTTCCCCAAGGTTATAAGATGTTTAGGATTAGAAATTTTTACTAAACAACTTATTAAAGATGATCAGTGAATCAACTTTAACTATATAGAGACATGATAGAGTGATATAAAAATAATACACGTATATATGAATAAGAGACCAAAATCAAAAAAAAGACAAAGGTTACCTTAGGTTCTAAAGTTTTATTTCTAGTGATTTATTTTATTTTTTTAAAGGAATTTCAAGTGATTGATTTAGTTTTATACTGGCAATTGCATATGAAATAGTAAAATTTCCCTAGCTGTTTATAATACAAGTGATTGATTTAGTTGTTTAGAAATTTTTACTAAACAACTTATTAGAGATGATTATGAATCAACTTTAATCAGAGCAGACATGATGGAGCATCTAAAATAATACACGTATATATAGAATAAGAGACCAAAATTTATAATAAAAAAAAAGACAAAGCGTTGGGCCTTAGGTTCTAAAGTTTTATTTCTAGTGATTTATTTTATTTTTTAAAGGAATTTCAAGTGATTGATTTAGTTTATACCACATAATTGTAGTTGAAATGAGTAAAATATTGGTTTTATTTCATCCCTATGCCTATAAAATATTTAAAAAATCCATTTTATGATAAAAATGAAAAGCACTTGCATTAGGATTTTAATTAATACAAAATTAAATTAATAACCATAAAACCAAGATATCTCGTATCTTTAATATTCCTTAAATTAAAATTTAAATAAATTTATATGATAAAATGTGATTTTTTAATAAAATCAAGTGAAGATCACGTAAAATTTACATTTATAGTTTAATAAGTAAATGAGAGAGTCATTAACTATTTAAAATAATAAATATATTATTTTCTTGAATTTTTCAAGACAATGAACCTGCTTTTTCCTGTGAACATGGAGAGTAAGGGATAAAATAGAGAATTTTGATATATATATTTTTTGGAAAGCTAATCACTTTTAATACATTGTAGCAAAGTAAAACTTATCATTTAATTTGATATTTTAATATGTGTTTACTTACATTAAAATATTCGTTTCCTCTTAACTCTTTCTTTCTTACTAGCCTATTTTCTTTCTTAAGCTCGCCGATTTTTTTATTATTTTGAAATTGTCTCTTTACATATCTTTTCATCCTTTCTAATAAAGTGGTCATTCCACATGATATAGGTTGTTATTTGTTTTTTCGTGATTTAGTTGTTACCTTTGGTGGGTAAAGGATTGTAGTTGTCTTTGTGCGTAGCCATTCACATCTTAGGACGGTGGGTCAGGGTCATTTTAGTACAATGTTTTGGTTTTCGTCATCGTGGTGCAACGTTTATTTGTGTTTAGGCGATTTAGACGAGTAAAATATTATGATCAAAGACAATAAATCAAATCAATGATCGACAATATGTTGCAATGTTGTGAATTGTGCAACAATGATGATAAGAATCGAGGAAGAAAAACAAGAATAACACAATACACAGATTTTACGTGGTTTGGCATTATGTTTACATCCACAGAGTCCATGGCTCAAAATTCTTGGCTATCACCGAAATAGGGTTAAATAGGAAGAGGGTGTTTATAATAACTTCACTTCGCATCAAATTACAAAAAAATACTATACCCGAACATCAGACGCGGCTTCACCGCATCCCCAACCTAAAGTGAAAATACGGCTTCGCTTACGTCAAAGCAACATGCAAACCAAGTCATGGCGGTGTAGTCCAATCACAATGATAATATTAATAGACTTAACTATCGGATCCGAAATAATTCTTAATAGACTTAACTATCAAATGTATAGATTTGAGTCAATTCATTATACTATTAACTTGATACTGCTTCATCCTTTATGTTTTTTTAATGATTTGATTCTATATTTATATACATGTATTACTAATTTGAATCAATAAATTATATATAAAAAAGTAAGCTAGGTCTGGAGGCTCTTCGGATCAAAATATGAATCTAGAATGTCATATTTGAGTTTATATTCTCAACCTGTCTCCAAGGCTATACAGAACTGGTTTTCATATTGAAAAATGAGTTTGTTTCCATTATTATTTCTAGTTGTCTGGGTCTCCGCTAATGAGGTAGCAGCGATAGTTAATACAAGTTCTCACTTTATGCCCAATGTATCGGACTCGAACCTCATGGGTTCATCCTACCTTGTTTATATCTGATGTTAATGGAGTAATGAAATATTGAAAGTCGTATTTTTGAAACAAACTATTGAAACTGTAAAGTTATTTATTTATTTATTTTTGAAGTAATCTATTTGTGGTAAAATAGCTTATTGCAAAAACTATTTCCTGGCTGATTGCTCATAGAACAAATAAGAAACTTATTTTTGGGACCCCGAGATGATTTTCACTTCATTCTGGATAAGAATTTTTTTCGGGTAAGAAAAGTAGCAAACAGATAGGCAACGTGAAAATACTAAGAGTTAAAATGTGAAAAGAAAATATAATTTGAAGAAATTAAAATAGGGTTTAAATTAATTCTTTTCATATATGTCTTATTTTAAACTCATTTTATTTATTTATTTCTAATATAAGATTAAAAATTTTAAAAATAGGCAAAAATTTTGAGAAATATTGATTATATTTGATTTTCAGATTTAAGTAAAAATTCACAATGAGCTTTTATATTTAACCCTTTTGTGTTTTCCCATGAAATAATTTTATTCTTTGTAGATCAAGAAAAGAGTAAGAAATGGCAAAATCGTTTAGCACAAATCTAAGATCAAGAAAAGAAAATGGTGCTCCTCGTCACATTATCAAGATAACAATCGATCATCTGAGAAAAAAAAGAACTAAATTGGCATCATAAGGAAAATAAGCTCATGCGCTCATGACTCACACCGCAGCATACTTATTACAAAGCAAGGTAGCACAGACTGGTTGAATACCGCACCTTGTCGTCCGTCATCCTCCTCGCCGATCCGTCGTCGTCTGCCATGGTCGGCTCGGCCGACAATCAATCACCGAATCCTCGCCGCCTTTCTCCTGTCCACATCGTCCTCGGTCGCCCCCCACTGGGCCGCCACCACTCGGGCATTAATGGGCACGCTTCCTCTTGACGCTCATGAATCTAACCGCCTTCGATGTCGCCCGATCGCGGCGCAGTTTCCACCGTGGATAGTATAGATTCCGCCCGCTCTCGTGAGAATCCGCTTGATGATCCCGCATATGCTGGGCGCAAGATCGTGGTCAAGTAGAGGTCGGAGTTTCCGCTTTGCCCAAATTGCGAGAACGTGGTTGAAAACCTAAGGAAACCTTAAGAACGCTGGAGCGCTGAAACCTATGAATCCCGCTGTCACGGCGATGCATCACCCTCTCACGCGCCTCCTGACGCCTGCTACTCATTTCATGCCTTTGATTCGACGTGCCTTCCTCGTACTCCCTCGAATCTCCCCTCAATGTGTTCGTGGCCGTTGTGGATTTTCAAGATCCCAAGTGGAATTTTCTAAGTGTCTCTGTCGATCCAACCGGCTTTGAGCTTCATGATCTCTGGCCTCATGTTATTCCCGTATCTCTCGAGCCCTAAACCGCTTGATGCCGCTCGAGACTATGCTGCTTCGGAAGATTTCGGGCCATCGTGTCTCAAACCTGTGTTTCGTAGTTTGATGTCGCTCGAGACTATGGAGCCTGAAGATTTCGCCACAAGACGGACAAGGAAATGCATTCTGCTCCCGGAGGGTAGTAACCCACCCAGCGAAGTCACAATAGGAATTCGTGAGTGCATGAGACCGTCGAATGATTAACCGGCCGCCGGTCGCCGCGCCTCCTCCGCCCCTCCTCCGCCTCCGCCGAGCCTCCAAACCTGCCGTGCAAGGCTTAGTAAAGATCTTCTTCAGAAGACTCCACGAAGATGATATAGGATTTCTCCGTCTCCTCGAGAAGAACTTGCTGCTACTACAAAATGATTTTAAAGTAGCCATTAAAACTCGAATATAAAAGATTTAACCGCCACAAAGGTTATTTATAGCAGCCAGATGGCCAAGATAGCAAAAAACAAAAAAGGAAAAAAAAATTTCATTCCAACTACTAAGCAGAAACCAAATCTTAAATTTATTATTTTTTGAATAAAAACTATAATATGATGCTTTTATTTGAAAAACTTAATTTAAAAGAAGAAAATCAAGGATATCATTAAAAATCTATTAAATGAAAAGTTTATTTAGAATCAAGCTAATAGACAACGAATCTCCACCATGTTTTCTCTTCATAAGAATGCTTTCTACAAATTTTCTTCTAAAAGGGAAACATCATTTTCGTAATTCAACACATGAGTTAATACTATAACTATTCACCTTTTAGCTGGGGCAATAATTATAGATTTCTATACCCTTTCAGAAATAAACCCACCCACAAAAAAAAAAAAAAAAAAAGAGGGAAGGTTTTTATTTACTTATTAGATATAAAAAGCTTTATTTTGTTTTTATTTTTCAAAATTCATTTCAAATTTTAGAGAAGAGAGATAGTTCAACGTTAAGTGTAATTAAAGGAAGTTAGCATTGCTCACATATAAATAACTTAATTTTCTCCTCTTTTTTTTTTCCTTTATGTTTTCTCTTTTTTATATATTAGCTTTAAAAATATTGTTTGTAACTCACTTAATTCTCTAAAAAATATATATTAATGGACAGTTTATAATGGGTAATAATAAAAACTATACCAAAATGAAAGCTTACTTTAAGCCCTCTCCTCCTCCTCCTCCTTCCTCTGATCAAAATAAATAAAAAAATAAAAAAATAATTTTCTTTAAATATTTTACTCTGGTAAAATTTCCTTTTTTTCGTGGAATATAATTATTATTTTTAGAATATTACACAACTACGTTCTATTCGGTGATATGTATAGATTGTTTAACAATATTGTCTGAAAATAGTTAAGGTAATACATTAAAATGTACATTTTTATAAACTTAATTGTTATTTTATGGTTTCTCGTGACTTTATTTTTCCTAGGAATAAAAATGAAGGCATATCTTTCTTTTTTTTGACCAAAATTGAAGAGATTGACTTCGAGGAATAAGGTTGGTTGACTCACAATGAATAAATTCTTCTTCCTGCACAGATCTTTTCATCCTTCTTCAACGTTTAATCCACTTTTCCTTTTTTTAGTCGGGCCTCCTTTTACCACAATAAAGTGTAAAGTCGACGACATCAAGAATTTATCAATGTTAAATATGGTGGTAGCATATGATCATAATACGTTAAAACTAATGTAATTTCTCATATCTATTACCATAAATAGGGTATTTTTTTTTTTTGAAAATTTTGACTTTAAAACCTTCTAATTTGATTTTGATCTTTGAACGTTCTTCCCCTTACCACAATAAAGCATAAAGCCATTTGAGACTCATGGAATTCATCATCGTTAAATATGGTAATACTAAACTATTACCATAACATATCGAATCACCTATTATCATAATAAAGTTACTATTATGACTGTTCCATGAGGGTTTTTTTTTCCTTTTGAAAAGTTTGACTTTTTAAAACCTTCTAATTTGATTTCTTGATCATTTATTTATGTACAAATAATTTTCTATAAAGGTAAGGAAACTAACTTCCTTTCCCCATATATATATATATATATAGGGGATCTCCAAAAGCCTGCAGAGCTCCGAGGCCAAGATTGAAGTTTCTCGTCTCACCGATGGTCGGCCCGAACACGTGCTTTGGAGCCGCCTGCCCCGCCGCCCCAAAGGTCCGTCCGTAGCTCGCTGGGGGGCCCCGCCTCCCACCCGCAGAGGCCCGTCTCGTAAGCTCGGCTAGGAAGCCCGCCCGCCCGTAGCCCATCATCTGGGTGCGCTCACTTTGTGCCCCCGCCTAAAAGCCCAATCCCTCCACATGCGTGTGCCTTTTATTTGAATTGTATTCAAAAGCAACAAGCAGAAGCTCTTAAAACACCAAAATAAAAAAATACATTATTTAAAAATTTTATTAATCAAATATAATTACATTTAATCGTATTTAAAAGCTTTATATCACTACAAAATAAGTACATCCCAACTGGAGCACCTACTATTTGTCAATCATTTGTAGGCCTCTTTTCAAATCCATAAGAAAATAAAAATACAATATATTATCATTATAAAATATTTTAATCATTATTTTCTGGTGACGAGGAACTATCTTTGATCCATTCATGTCTTGATATTTTTAAGTTCTCTGTATCAGCCACTTCGTTCAGCTTCTCAACATGATCATGCAATCTCTTGTCCGCTAAACTCTAATCTTTTAAACATACACGTTTCGATCAAGCTGAGCGACAAATTACATATCTTTTTGCTAACCACTCTTCCACCTGCATTAAAAGCAACTTCGACGCGACTGGTACTCCACAAAGTACGCTATCACATCACGTGCACAATAGATAACATCTAGTATTTAATTTGTTATTTTTTCCACCATTCTAAAATATCAAAATCTTCTAATATCTTCAAATGGAATTGTTTCTTAAGACCGAGATATCTATCTATATCTATTGTGGCTCAAGAACTAGTTGTTGCCTTTTTCTACTTTCTTTGAACATTTCTAAAGGGCTTTTATAAAAAAGATGAGGAGCTTTGTCGTGGATGATGATTTTATCAAACTAATATTGTCACTATTTTTTTCTTTATAAATATTATATAAAATATATAATAACAAATTTACTTCATTTTTAATTTTTCCACTTTTATTTGACTTCATTATAAATAACTGCAACCATTCATCTAAAAGAATCAAATTTTAATCTAGAGTCCACAATTAAACCAATATAATATATATTAAAGGTATTTCTCCTCAATATTTTTAAATTTTTCTATCATTGCAAAAATTAGCCATTAAAATTTAAGCACCCTAAATAATTATGAAGTACCATATAAATAACATAGTTGTATTTCTGTATAATGACCTAATGTGAAGGTTGGATAAATACACACTACAAAAAAAATATTTGTTAAAGTATCAAATATTTCAAAAGATCTCATAAAGGTCCGTAATGTGCCAATCATAATCATTTAATACATCAACATCTACTATCAATATTAAGTTATTAGATAATTGCATTTCGTATAATTGTACTTTTTATATTTTGTAATATTTTGTAAAAGCTTATGTTTAGAATTTCCATCTAGTTGGTATGTCTAAACTTATATTTTTCTTTCATATTTATAATTTTGCAAATAATCAAAAATAATTCATGTTTTGCTTAGGAACAATTAATATTATATGCAATGTCTCTTAATTTTTTCTAATGTGCTATCAATTTGTTTTAATCCATTATCTTTACAATCAAATTCTAAAATATAAAAGTACAACAACGCACGTGAAATAATTTTGTGCATGCATCATCTTTTACAAATCTTTTAATCTTTGTATTGCTACATCATTATTGGTGCTTGGTTATTCAATGTTATTATAAATATTTTATCACTTAATACCTAAATCTATAAAACTCTATCATTTATTAAAGTTGTTATGGTATTTTTTTTACCATTATGTGGAGTATTTATTGTTTTAAATGAAATTATTCTTTTATTTAACATCCATTCACTATCTATATAATGAGCAAGTAATACACAGCAAAAAGCCCCTCTATGCATTAAAGATGTCCAAATATAAGATACTGTTAGCAATTTTTCCTCAAATTTGCAAACTATTGTTTTAAATCTTTCTTAGTTTTGTTTGAAATTTTTTCATAATATCTCTTTTAACAAAGATTTCGAACAACATTTGAATCGAGGATTAATCAATGTTTGAATTTTTTGAATAACTACTCGCCTCCATCATATTAAAAGGTTGTTAAGCTCCATATTATGTAATCAATCATTCCTTCATGACAAACAAACTCATCATAAGAAAATGTGTTTAAATTTCCACATCTTCACTTTACCTAATTGCATATATAATTTATAACTTCTACATTATGCTTAGTTTTACATTGTTCATCGTGGTCTTTTAAATGACTCAGGCTCTCGAATTTGATCCACCACTAAGAAGTTTGCTGTAAATTTTACATTTTGCTTTTATTTCTTTTTTATTATTTTCTAAAATTATTTCTATTTTATCAAAAAAAATTCCATATATTTGGAAATCATAAGTTTTTTGCTTAATGATGTACATGACTAGAAGAAGATGCACATGCAATTATCCATATTAAAATTATTAATAAAATATTATACTTAAAAAATAAAATAATGAATCAAAATAAAAATGTAACAATAAATAAGAAAAAGTAGAGGTGGAGAAATATTACTCAATTGGAAAGATCGGGGTTTAAATTCTTTAAAATCAACTATCGAGTCACCAATGCTTGATTTGCACCACCAATAATATCATGTAATATGAAGACGAAGTATTAAAGAATGAGAGCAAATTGTGAAAAATGAAGTGAATTTGGAGAGAGTATGAAAAATTAAGAGATAGTTGATGAAAAATTAAGAGAATTTATGTAGTATTTATAGAGAAAAAATAAGTTAAAAAAAAAGAGGGTGGTGGCAACTACTACATGACCGCTGCAGGAGGTGGGGATGAGCCATTGGGGAAGGGGGTGGAAGGTGGGTAAACCCAGGGCCCGCCGCTCCGGGAGCCACCTGGCCGAGCCTTTCTCTACTCCCGGGGCGCCTGGGGGGGCTCACATTCCGGGGTCCATCCCGCCTGCCACCTCACGGGGCCCGGGTCTGCCCGCCTCATCTCGGCCCTCCCGCCAGCCCGCCTACAAGATAAAGCTCCGGGTTGGCCGCGGCCTGGGAAAATTAAATTCGCCGCCGTGCCCGCCGGACCGCTCGATCCAGCCTTCAAGCTCCCGGCCGAACCGCCGGTTTAATCCTGACCGGCCTACCACCCGCCTGGCCGAGATCCCTATGCAGAGGAGGCATATATATATATATATGTTATATATATATATATGTTAGGTGTCGCCTCACATGAAAAAACAAAGAATCTTTATTAGGGTTTATATATTAAAAACTCAATTATGGACTTATATGATTCTTGGAGAAGAGAGGATTCCATGACAAGACAAGAAATGGGTCAAAGTTCTATTTGAGCGAGAATCGATAGATTTGCCCCTGGCACATAAGGTTTTTTCTCTGAGCCTAAGTCAGCTTAAATAAAAACCTTAATTTTTATGCATTTAAAATAAAATCCTGCTTCTTAAGCTTCATAAAATCGTAATAAATTACAAATGGATTTATTTTTGAATTAAATTCTAACCAAGAGTTTGCATTTCTAATTCGTAACGTTTGCTTTCTTTAATTCTTTTAATTAAGTTTTATGCTTAAATTGCAACGCTTTTGAATTAATTCTTGGCTATTAATGGCCAACATACATCTTTTCAATCTCCACCTCTTTTCTCAGAACTTGGAATATCTATCTTCATTCCCTATTGTTCCTCGTCTAGAGTTCCGTCCTGCACTCCTCGAAGAACTGTCAGATCCCGAGGAATTATTATTTTAATATTTTAGAAAAATAATAAAATAAATAGAAAAATATTCCAAACTCACTAAGCATATTATTATTATTTTAGAAAATAAATGTAAATCTTACCATATTTATAAAATTAAGATGTTTTTATTTTATTTTTAAATATTTTATATGGAATATAGAATAAAATTTTATTTCTAATTCCAGTAAACTCACTAAGCATATTATCTAAATTAAAAATACCAATATGTAATGTGAAATTCTACTCATATTTGTTATTAAAATCTTCTTAAAGACTAAGATTTTTAATATTAACTCTTTGATTATTTCAATATATTTTACAATCAATCAATAATTGGTCTCAAGTTATAATATTTAGTATATAAAATTAGAATCAATGACTAGTATAGACTCCATCCTAAAAACTTTAGACACGTAAAACTAAATTTTTTTTGGAGTGGCATGCTTTGCCTTCAACCCTAGCAATCGGGAGGGGTCACGTGACTCTCCTCCCACAAATCATTGAGGCATGTATGTTGTATATGTTTGTATTTAACACTTTTTTTTCACTAGTAAATTAATTTCTTTCTCCTTAATTTTGTAGAACTTTATTAGTTCTGTAGTTGTTTTGTTGGCCCTCTGCGCGCTTTCTCGGAAAGGCCGAATCGAAGCCGACAGAGTCCTGGATCCTCATAATATTAATTTTCATCAAATGTTTTTGTATCATGAATGGCAGTAATGCTGATAATCTGAATTTAATAGTCTTTTTATGTCGAACATATTGATTTAATTTGGAAAATAAGTGAATGCTATGATGAGAAAAATAATGGTTTAGAGATCGTGAATAAGTGATTATGAAACCAAATACATAAGTATTCCCACTCATTTTGTTAAGGGAGCTTCTTAAATATGAGTATTAATGCTTGAGGCAGAAAAATCTGTGATTCCATATTTGAAACTTGATTTATTAGTAACCAATCCTTTAAAAAGAATAAAAATTTATGCTCAGGGAGCCTTTTAATACTTCAAATTGTATAGCTAAAACTACCGATAAAAAAAGAGAAGTAAAAAGATTAAAAAAAAGGGAGAGAGGCCCATTTAATTTAACTTGTTTTAGTATATATATCCCATTGGGCTTGAGATGCATTTGAAGGCATGGTATATTTCCACTCAGAGATTTAACTCTGCATGAGATGTTATTAATTTCTAATAGTTACCCAAAAAAATGTAGTGATATAAATGATATTTGGCACACCAAATGGGAGAGACTCCAAATATTGAGTTTTGTTAAAAAAAAACTAAAATCATACTTTTTTCTTACAAAAATTTTGAAATCAGGACAGGGATACATTTGTCATTTCATATTTTTCAAAAGTAAGACCTAAAAAATCTAGGTCCTTAATAATACCAACATTGCATAATAATTCACTAGCAATTTTTCTGGACATCATATTCTCAATAAATGTGAGACTCTTTTGATTTTGTACAAAAAATTTAAAAACTATTATTTTCTCTCTCTCTCTCTCTCTCTCTCTCTCTCTCTCTCTCTCCTCTCTCTCTCTCTCTCTCTCTATATATATATATATATATATATATATATATATATATATATATATATATATATATATATATATATATATATATATATATATGTTGTGTGATGAATATATTCCATACAAATTTTAATTTTTTTGAGAAAAGGGATAGTTTTTTTTTTTAGCAAAATCAATATTTGATATCTTCCGTTTATAGAAATATGATGTGATAAATATCATTCATGAGGATGAATTATGGAATATGTCCCTAATAGCTTGAAAAGTGAAAGATGCTGATTTAAACTCATTACTATTGATAGGTTTTTACGCAGTTTGGCTCTAACATGAAGTAAATTTGGGATGGATTATGGAAAACCACATGTGTAATACTGCAGCCCTAAATTGAACAATATCGAGTAAAAATTAGGTCACAATGTATATTAATGAAACCTGCTTAAGATGCCTGGGTTTCGTTGTTAGTTGGGCAACATATGAACAGTGATAGATCCAGAAATTTAGTTAAGAAGGGATATATATTGACAAACTTTGAATGATAGTTTAGTGGTATAAGATTCTATTGATTTAGGGAGCATAATTAAGAGCAAGGGTTCAAATCCAATCGACTTTTGCAAAAAAAATTTTAGGGGCACATGCCCTCGGACAGGCTTTTTCAACTTTTAGTCCAAAAATAAAATCTTTTCAACATCGTGCCTATAGCCTCCCAAATCTAATGTACTTTTGTTAGGTGGAAATAAAATTTTGAAATCTAGACTAAAAGTATATCTTGAAGAAACACTTTCTAAAAGTGTATTTTGAATAGACATTTTCATACTTGAAAATTTTGAATTTAGATTAAAACTGTATTTTGAAAAAACACTTTCATAAATTTGAAAAATTTGAACTTATATTGAAAATGATACTTTATTTTTTTTAATCTTCATTTTACATCATAAGTTAAACTACGCTAAAATTGAAATTATTTTTCAAAACATGCTATTCTCATATTTATTTTTATTTTTTATATTATTTTTTTTAAAACTCCTTGGCTAAGGGGATTACACTCCTCGTAGTGGGAATGACTTCAGCGCCGCCTCCATGAATTGCATCAAAGAACGAGTGCCAAATTCTCATTTATCCGAAAGGAATTATCTAGTATTAGTGATAGAGATTTCCTGGTATAAATCTAAGCTATATACATATATAGATTAAAATTGAGCTACTATTTGCTTTAAATATTAAATAAGAAAGAAAAGAAATTTTGTGTTTTCTGTTAGTTTAATGAAATGATTATAATTGTGTAATTATTTATTATTTAATAGTGGGGTTTAATTGTCTTTACAACAATCCTCCACCTCTCTTCAGCTACATATTGCATGGAAGCTCAGGAGTTACAACCTCTTCTTATTTTCAGCCGTTGAGGGAACAAGATCAGCGGCTATAATGTCATGTTGACAATAGAGATGCTGGAGAGGACTATATATACATACATATGGTGCAAAGCTGGTTATGGGTTTCATAATACAGTTTCACAATTTCTTCGCTGAATTTAATTTAAAAACCCTGGATGAAGAGATGAATTTCTTCCTAGCCAACAATAAATATGATACAGAGCCTATATATTATAAAATTCCAATCATTTTAGGTGTTTATAGTTTTAATATTTGATTGCTATGTTCCTTTCCCCCTTAAAAATTTGACTGGATAAAGCACGGGAAAGAAATGCTAAGGAAAAGCGAATAGTAAAAATAAATAATACCTAAATTTGTCTAAATCATTCTTGTTATTTTTCTTTTTGTAATGCATAGGAATAACTAAAACCCAACAGAAAGATTTCCCTATCGACAAATTCCCAGCCTTCAGTTTCACTTAATTTTCCCATCCATTCTATGGCTGATGCAAACTTTTACATAATGGTAAGTAAATGGCAGGCACATTTTCCCGTTGTGTAAATCTTAAAATAACCACCACCGAGAGCAATAATATTTATTTAACTGAGATCAAATCAACATCTAATTCTCCATGCCAACTATATAAACAGCTTACCTATTTATGGTGTGACAGGAAGGTGAGCTTGAGGGCCTGAGGCTTCTAATTGATAGAAGCAGCCAGAGAGTTCTTTTTGCTGAAGCAGGAAAAGGAATTCGTAGATTGCTACAGAAAAACCTCAACCAGTCCCTAAATTAAATTGTCCTTCTTCAATCCTCTCCTTGTTTTCAGTCTCTTTCTAAGCTTCGCTTCTTTCATGGCGGTGGTGTTGGTTTTGAGGTTTCCTGGGGCTTCTTGGGGGCGGTGCTTTGGCTATGGAAATTTCCAACCCCATCATCATCATCAATATCATCATCTCTTGTACCGGCCCAAGTCCGCCATTAACGGCCATAGACAGGTTCTTGGTAGGTCAGAGCCATTTTCACAGAGGCAGGCCCAAACCCGGAGGAACGCGGAAACGGAGTTTCAAAAGTAATGGTTTCATGATTTTTACTCGTAAGTGTGTAAGAAGGCCAGGAGCTGTGGCGGTACTTCCATGGCAGCCTCTGGGAAAGGGTCTGGGAGAATTTGAAAGGAGAAGGAAAGCCCTGAAGAGAAGGTGGGGGAAGACAAGTTCAAGAGGGAGAGAGGTGTTGAGAGTGAAAGGTGGTTTGGTCATTCCCGGTTACTTGGATCAAAGGGCAATGGACCGCAGAAGAGGATAGGGTGATCATAAGAAAATTCAGCCACTCCATGGGTGAAATAATCATTTTTTCTTTCACCGATTTGGTTTCATGTTCTTATTATGTCTTTTCGAGTTACATAACTGAAGTGATCTTTTTTTCTTTCAGATGTGGAAGGAAATTGTTGGGGGTTGTGTTTAACATGATAAGAAATGGCCTGAAGAAGCTGAGAAGCTGGGGTGTGTGTGGCCGGAAAACAATGCCGGGAAAGATGGCAAAACCATCTCCGTCCTAATATAAGGGTTTTCATCTTCTCTTTGATAATTTTTTTTCTTGGTTATATGTATAATCACTTCAATGGTTTTATGTTTTGACCACTACTACTTATTAATGTTATTATTATTTGTTTATGAAAGATGAGAATGGGATTTCTAGGGATTATAGAATGAGTATATAAGATGTTGGGGATTTGAACCAAGAATTTCAGATCTTGTGTATGCTTCTGTTCTTTAACAAAAACCCTAGATTGCCATATATTGCTCCTTCTTTCATTTGATATTCTTTCACCAAGAATTTGAAGAATCTAATGATGAGGGAGAATTGTTCGTCATCATCTTTCATTTTCCACTTTCCTTCTATGTGCTCTTTTTCCTTTGGGTAAATTCAAACTTTCCTTCTTCATAGAAGAATCTTGTCTATGACATGCAGACCTTAGGGTTTTGAGAGTCCCTGTTTACAATTTCTTAGTTCTCACATTGCTTATATTCCATTCTTCAGTTCTAGCCTCTTCATTTTCTACGTGGATCACATAAACTTTTCAATGATAGTTATGAAAAAGTTGTTACCTTTAATCTTGTTGTATGACACAAAAGTCTCCATCAGTTTTTCATCTTGCGATTTTATCAAGAAAAATAGTTTGACAAACATTTTATTTGTGAATCATACTTTCAGAAAGGTGAATGGATGAAGATGAGGGAAAGGATATTGATCAAATGGCACAAGAAAGTCGGCAACAAATGGGCCGAAATCGCCAAACGCATCACTGGTAGAACTCGAAAAACACCATCAAGAACCATTTTAATGCTGCTACAAAGAGAAGGCAGAAGAAAAAAAGAGCAACAAGGGATGACCAAAGCCCCAATCTACTCTCTCCAAGCACCATATCAAGAGCAATAAACTAGACCACAAATGGACCGCTCGCCAATTTAAGCTGCGCCTCACACACCCACATCCTCCACCATCTCGGAGGATCCACCCCCCACCACCACCATGATTCTCCAAGAATTGTCTAAATCAACAATCGTCCATGATTCTCCTCCATCCCACTTCACTAATACATAAAAGATGAAGAGTTACTTTGTCCATGCAAACCTATTTCCAAGTACCAGCAGTAATCCAATTATCGGGCACCTCCGAGAACATTAGTTCCAAGGGAGTAGAAGAACCAGAAAGCATGGCTTTGATGCTTTGATTCGTTCCAAGGGAAAGGCTCCATCTCCATCACAACACAACAACCCATCTTTACTCAGATATTTATATATCCAATCTGCTTGAATGGAACTTCAAATTCCACCATCGGCTTCCCATTAATGATCAGTTTTACAGCCACAATGTTAACTAATGAATATAGAGTTTCGTGATCAACCATCTTCGCGGGAAAGAGAGAGATGGATCTGATAGAGATGATCTCTTCCTCTCGGTTCTGCAACCAGGCAGTGGAAAGAATTTGCAGTCGCTATGTTTGTTGGATATCATGCTTCAATGGTGAGTTTCAAACTGTGAATAATGTGAGGTTGGGCCTTAATTTATTGGTTGTCTTTTTCTAGTAGTGTGGCTCATTTTTTATTGACAAAATGTTTGATTGGGGCATTCATATTTTTTATTGTTATAAATGTGTATTCCACCTTTGATGAAGGTTTTCTTATCCACTATTTAACTTAAAATAATCACATAAAAATTTAATTTTCACTCAGTATTAGCTCAAATTTTAATATTTGCTAGAAGTAGTGCCATTTAAATTAACCCATTCTAATTTGTGTTTCTCCGAATTAATCCGCCTAATTACTAAGGACGGATTTAAGCGTGCCCAGTAGGGACACTTACCCCCACCAAATTCTTAAAAAATAATTTTTCTGTATTTTAGGAAATTCAATGACAAGCTGATCTTATATATATATTTATATGTTCGATCCTACTATTCTCCTTTGAAATCAAATGGTAAGAAACTTTGTTTTGTTATAATTTAATTGAAATGGGGTTACATTGAATCAAATAAATCCAAAAACAAATGTGTCTAATGGATGATTTTATTGACCCATCAGACAAACGGAATATGTTGTTCTTCCACATATGAACAAGCAAAAACAATTCGATTCATATTCATAAAATTTGTGAAATAAAAATAAAAATTTTGGTTGGGTTTAATCTCATGCCCTGTGAGACATTAGTCAAGGTGCACGCAACTCGACCGGACATCCACTGAAGATTCTTAGGTTTTGCTTGCACTTAGCACTCATGATCATATCTTTGCATGCATTTCTGTTCCTCAGGAAAAATCTACAATTTGGCTTTCGACAAAGAAAACTCCTAAACAGACTCTGGAAGAAATCTACATGGATCAAAATGGGTTCAAACAAATTTTTATTAAGTAAGCATTGAAGTTAAGGTGATCGATTACCAAATAGTATACTAAAGAAATGGTAGACTCTATGATCATTGAACAACACTCTACCGGGCAATCTGAGATTGGGATCTTGTTTAAGGAGCCCACTTCGCATCGCAGAAAACAGAGCAAATAATAATCAATTGAAGCTGTAAAAACAAATGGCATGGGATTGAAGTTTAATGGTATTCAAGTATTGGATTGTAAGTATTTATTATAAATCGGACCTCACAAATGAAAATTTCATTAGCAAATTAAAAGAACTTAATTAGAACCAAGCAACTAAAAGCTCGGAAGATATATGGGCTTTTAATACAGTATAGCTTCACTGGATTAAAGAAGTAGAAATGCTGATTTAAAGATAGATAGCATCAGAAAAAGTTTAGGCCTTTATTGGAAACTGGAAACTGTTCCTTTAAAATATTATTTTTTCTTAAAATAGTGACTCAGGAACAGTTTTAACTTTTGTATAAAAATAATTTTTGAGAATTTGTTCTTAAAATAGGTTAAGAATAAAAAAGGAAAATAGTCTTTCATCTGTTATATATGTTTTTTTTCACACAAACAATTGATAACTATTTCCAGGAATTCAAATCGTGTAAGAACTACTTTTGAAAATCATTTCCGAAAACACTCCCACATCAGCCCTTTTCCAAATTTGCAGAAGCTATTCTTAGAGTAAATCAATCAAAATTACCTATAGGTGGTTGGGCCAGTCTGATTTAAAAACCACATAGAGGTGAAGCTAATGGAGTCCAAACAATCCACTGGCTGTTGCAAGAACCCAAACAACGGTATCCTAATCACATCCCTGCAAGTTGGAAACAAGAACACGTGAGTTTGCAAATTGTAATTGCATTAAGGTGACTGGACAAATTTTTGAGAAAAATGGGGAGAAATTAAAAGAATTTCTACTCACACGTTAATAATGTATTCCCATTCACCAAATAGAAAATCAACAAGACAGAAAATGAAAGACAACAAATTGTTCAGCAAATTACCATAGAAACTTCATTAAGAGATCCAGAGATCTTGTCAACTGCTTCATAGCTTTGTCCATGACCAAACGTAGGGTAAGCTGTCACAAAGAATAAATTCTTGGTAATGATAATGATATTGAGAATGTGTAGAGATTCAAACAGAGCACCATTGCCAAGCTCAAACTCGATCGCATATCTCCAAATGAGGTGTAGAAACTAAATAATCCATGTAAAGAAAATACATACTGAATAGCTTGCTGTTAAAATACAATACAAAATTTGCCATGCATAGGCTCAGATGGAAAGAGAGATCTGTGATATCACCACTTATAGCCGAAGATGATCTGCAATAAATGGCTGAGATATTTATCAGCTGAAACTTAAAAATCATATTGTAATTCTTGTAGAGGTAATGGTAATACAAAGCGCAAGATGGAGAACTCAAGCAGCCATGAGAAAGCAATGTAAGTCGGCGTTATTATATATTATTCTGGTGAAGTGGCAGGTTTCACTTCTTCAGTTTTGGCAAAAATGAACAACTTAACAAATACCTTCGAAGTTATTATGTAAGGGAAGAAAATCTCTAAATTCTCCAAGCTTCAAGTCGA
This sequence comes from Tetrastigma voinierianum, assembly GCA_016808115.1. Taxonomy (NCBI): domain Eukaryota; kingdom Viridiplantae; phylum Streptophyta; class Magnoliopsida; order Vitales; family Vitaceae; genus Tetrastigma; species Tetrastigma voinierianum. Next base: position 100,277 of record JAEQBH010006652.1, on the reverse strand, counting down.
CGTGAAATTCAAACCAAATTCAAAACTCCCAATGTACCGATCTCAGAAATTACAAAAGCTTGACATGCAGTAACCTATCCAATATGTTCCTTTCAAGTGAAAATCATTCAGGGAAAGAGGATTGTGTTTAAATATGTGTCTTATTTCACAATACAATAAACAAGTTCTAAGCATAGTACGTAACTAACTGTTATCTGGACCTATTTATTCCCCAATAAAAAATGAAAACAGGTACATCCTTGGCTCACACTTAATTCCACCATCGTATCAGAAACTATATCTCAAATTGTGAACCAAATAACTACAAGTTAATGTAAGTTCACACAGTGAGATTGGAGTATCACGCACCATTAAGAACATGGCAGTCCACACTTCCTGGTTCTGAAGCTTATGGAAAATAAAATATTCTCCGGTTGCTGTTAAAATATTTGTCATATTCTTCAGAATCATCACCATTGCAATACTTATGTATTTCAAACTGAAAAATTCATCAGAGCACCCTTAAGTTCCCTTAATGAATAATAGTGGAATCTATCATATTTAGTTTCATATGAAGATAATCTCTTATTCACTATCTCTAAACCATTATTTTCTCATCATAGCATTCACTTCTTTCCAAATCAATATCAATTTGGCTCTCATAAAAGGACTAATATTAAATTCAGTTCATAACATACTCCATACATGCATGATACAAGCATTTTGATGAAAATTATCTTAACAAAAATCCAGACTCTAATCAGCTTCCAATTCAGCCTTTCCACAGAAACAAACCAATTCCTATACAGAGGGCCAAACAAAAACAATCCACATACAGAACTAATAAAGTTCTGCAAAATTAAGGAGAAAGAAATTAATTTTCCAGTGACAAATAGTGTTAAATACAAACATATACGTACAACAGACATTCCTCACGCACACTACAGATGCCATTGAAGCCTGCTGGTAAAGGATTAGAATGGTAGAGTGGGTTTGTGAGAGGTTCCGGTTTAATTCACAATAAGAACAGAAAGGGGAAAAAGAAAAAGTTGTAAAGATTGGTTGCTAATAAAATCAGAACAGATGTAGAATAGGAAAAATTTCCCTGAAGCATTAATACTCATATTTGGCTTAAAATGTACCTGATATAAAACATCAAAGATATACGTTCCTGCATTGAAACCATAACTCGGGAGTAGCAACGCTTTGTTTAGCAGTATCATGCTGCAAGAGGAAATGCAGTGTTGTTCCAGATAGAAGAGGCCCTGTATTTCTTCCCAATCCATGTTCATGCTTTTCACCCCATCAATTAGATATTTATAGTGTCAGCAGAAGGTGCTCGAGCCCCTAAAATACCTGCATGAGGGATGTCAAAAGTTTATAAGTCGTTAAGGGATCAGAATGCATCCAATTTTGCAGTGAACTTTAAATCATTAAAATGTTTTTTTTCCCACAAAATTCCAACTTCACAATCACTTTATTCTGGGTAGAGTTTTTATGTATTAATTGTCCAAATGCCAATATATCAGTCAGATACTAGAAAGCCATTTAGAATCTTCATAAAATATGCTAGAGGCAGCTTGGAAGTAAAAGAAAGAAATATCCAAAGATTAATAATAAATCGGAAAAAAATCAACTTCAAGTGTGCTGTTTATATAAATAATGATATGATGATAAATATTCATGTGAAAATGCAAAGTGAAAATTTGTTTAAACATACAAGAAGAAGAATAGCGTTGCAAACTCAGATATGAGAAAATAGTTGACAATACTGTAAAGGTGATTAGATGATACAAATGTGATTGAGAAAAAGCACTAGCAAGATGAGAAGATTATATGTTAAACCTTGTTGCTCTACGCTTTGATTCATCGTAATATTGTTGTTAATCGACTGCTTCCCGGCTTCCGTTGTACTTTCATCAAAGATCTTATACAATTCTGACAATCTTTCACGGTATGTTACTTCCCATTTAAGGAACTTAGCTCTGATTCTTTGTAAATCCACATATATCCATGATTTGTTTGAAATCGATGTCATGGCATGGACTCGCATTTGAGTGTTAAAGATAAGCTTAATATGAGAGGAGTGTTCACTCAAACCGACAAACTATGCACAAGTTCTGAGAGACAAGAGATAGAACTTGTCAATCCGTTAAGCAACTGGTTATTGTGATGCACACATAATGAAGGCTAATACTCTTTTTGAATGAGCAACACAATGCATGCCAAATTTATCATAAAAGTTTCTAGATTCATTTGTAGATAATTGTTTAGAAATTTCTGAAGTGAAATGAATTTGTTCCTTAGTTTCAGAGGCCATTTTGTAAAGTGATACATAACGGAAATCCATTTCTATCGCATATAGACTACCTACCTGACCAAATCAGTATGCTAATATGATGTAAACTTACACTTAAATTATGCCAACACACTCAAAACAATTGTCTTAGTTGATTAATGAAAGAAAATTTGTGCCTTGCTATTTGTACTTAAACTGTTGAATTCTTGCTTTTCCCCACTTTTTAATATGTAAATAATTTTAATAAACACTTCTCAACAAATATTTTCAAACTATTTATATAAATAGTATCTGATGAAGATGGAGAAAAATTAAAAGGAAAAATTTTAAATACTTATTAAGAAAATACATTTAGAAAATGTCATAGAATTGGAAAATAGTATTGAAAGGATCTTCAAAGGGGTTTGCACGAAAGTTTTACCGTTAAAAAAAGAAAAAAAAAAAAAAAAAAAAAGATAGATGTAACTTGATTTTAGGTGCCTACAAATTAAGAAAATTTAAACTATTAGTTTCAATCTAAGTCTCGCGCTGAGAAAGTAGCCCCTTTTTCGTAGTGAATATTTTGTCTCCATATCCCAAATAAAAAACAAATGTTATTGAATCAATGCCAAACTGCCTCGCATTTCATAAGCATTTCATATGCTAAGCCAATAACTAGACTTTAAACAAACAGGATCTCACTGGGCTGGCATATCCAAAACACACACACACACACACACACAATTCTTCAACAACTCAATGTGCCTTTAATACAAGAAATGAAACTTTGCACTTTTAACATCCATGCAAGAAAATTGAAACCGACATAAAACATGAAAAAGGCTTAACGTAAGAGAGAATCGATGTTACTTGTTCGCATTTCCATCACTCTCCGAAGAACGCTAACTTTCCCAATACGGCACGATTCCTTTCAACAAATCACATGAATTTATCGGCTGTAAGAACAATTATACGTAATCCGCAAACCGGCAGTACCGAAATAAATAAATAAACAAAAAATTAAGATTGACTAATCTGAAGGAACTCCAAAACCAGAGGCCCAATGATCAGGTAGAAAACGTGATCGCCATCTTCACCTTTGCACGGAAACACTCTTCAAAGAAAAGAGGAAGCTCTAAAGGCGCCATCCTCAAGGAGGTCGAAAAAGAAGAGGAAAAATGTACAGAAGCGTGAAACGAGAGAATAGAGAAGAGGTGTAGTGGAGGTGGAAGGTGAAATGAAATGAGTCGGGAGGAGGAGTTGAATTATAAATTATTCGAGTATGGGAATGTGAATCGAGGTTTCGCAAAGTCAAAGCAAGGGAAGAAGCGCGATCCATTATGATTGAAAAAAAGAAAAAAGAAGAAGAAATGGAAGTTCTAGGTTCGTTGACTCGATCGGAGTGGATCAGATGACGAGAAGCAAACCTTTCAAACTCCAAATTGAAAAGTTTTTTCAGACGCAAAATGTGGAGGGCGCGACGGCCCATTCTCGATCACACGTGTTCTTTGGGTTTTCAGTTATGTCCAACCCATAATTTTATTTTAATTATTTCTGTTTTTCAAAACTATTCTCACAGTTTTTGAAAACACGAAAAACATCATTTTAGTGTTTTCTGAAAACTGTTATCTATCCCGAATTTAATGTTTTGTGTTTTATATGTTTTTTCTTAATAGCAAAATTAAAAATCAAACATGTTCTCAATAATTTTGTTATTCTCTATTTTTTATAACAAAAAATAATTTTCAAAAAATAGAAACTAAGAAACCCCTTAGAATTTGAAAATTATTCATTTATTCTTAAACTAATTGTTTCATATTTAAACCTCGAATTGCCTGGGCTCCTTTAATTCGTAGGGAATCTTGACCTTGAATTTGAGTTGGCAAGTTGATATTTTAACAAAGGAAGCCTACGGTGTTACCTTCCAAATTCTCGCTCTATAATTCGTATCTTTAACTACAATAAATATATATATTTTTTAAATACCGCAAAGGTTAAAAATGAATAATTCAACACATAGAATGACATGAGATAACCACAAATTTCCCACATTTGTTTGAGGCGACTTTCTAGTTAATCATTTTAGCAAGCCTTAGTTGAAACTCCTTACAAGGAAAAGTTTTGTGGGAAAAACCTTAGTAAAGGGAAAATGCAATAGTGTTTTTATGTTTTTAGATTATTATTGTTTTTTAAAAAACTTATTAGCAAAACCTAATGGTCGAAACTGGGAGGAAAGATATTGTTTTTCCTCCCTTATGTCAACATAATCGACTTTCTTTAAGTGCTTTAATTGGTGTGTTATTCTCAGATACGCTTCGCTGGGCCAAGTAATAATCAAGGGTTTTATCAAGAATAAGGCCGGGATTATCATTTGATTTCATTTTGGTTGATATTAATCTCGGGCCAAATTTTCTCAGACTAATATAAATAAGAACTTTGATGAAATGTGCTTTGATTTATTTTTAAACAACATTTAATTTCGTGATAATATTGTTAGATTGTATTCTTTACAATTAAATATTTTTATCAGCAATGTTGACTCAAGGACCCTCCTCTCTAAGGCCTATATTTTTTAAAAGTTGAGCATTTACGACATAAGTTAGACATGACAAACAATTTGATAGTATTTAAGTAGAGGGGAGAGAAGTATATGATTTTTGAAATGTCAAGCTATAAATTTTAATCGTCCTAATTATTTGAAGAGGTGACAACTAACAAATATTTTTGAATTATTCTTACAGCAAATACTACTAGTTATATGATGAATCTCCACTATATAACAATATTGTCATATGTAAAGAAAGAGGTGACAAATTCAATAAATATTTTTGAATTGTTTCACGAGGTAACTACTATTAGTAATATGATGAATCTCCAGCTTAATGATATAACATTATTGTCATGTGTAAATATATAATCAATGTGAGATCGACTTTCTATATATATGGTGTAAAGGGTCAAGGTATGGCTTAACCTCTCTAAAGACTAAACTCAAACCCTAAGCCAATATTTATTTAAACTCGCGATATTCAACCCGAACTTAACCTAAATTCGTATAACAAATTGGCGTTGTAATTAATTCATACTAGTCCAAATTGAATTTGAATTTCTAATATTTAAAGATGATGATTTAAAATTTATTTTCTCATATTTATACCAAATTTAAATAACACAGAAAAAGATAATATTTCAAGATAACAAAATAAAGTATAATATAAGTTATACATTATATAACATTTTCTATAAAAAAAAATTAAAAACAAATATAATAGACATCATTACATAGAAAAAAAAATAATACGACACAATACCATCACAAAGAAAGATTAAACCATGTAACCAAAAAATTCTGAGTCAGGGATCAAAGGTCCTCAACTATAACCCACCTCATCCCACCACATAATCAAGATTGCTCATACGACTGTGTGGACAATTTTCCATCCTTACTGGATACAAATCAATCCCATGTGAATAAGTAAATACATATCCTTTATCAATGTTTTAAAATCCGATTGAGACAATTTTATCTATCCTTATGAGACAAATCCCCATGTGAATAATAAAATAATAGATCATCTTCATCTTACCCGTAACTCAGGGTCTTCGAGTGTAACACAACATAAGAGTGAGTGATGGGAATCATCAAATCTTTTCTTCATCAAAATCTTGGGGGAAGAAACTCGCCTCGATCTCGCCTCCGCCTCTTTAAATTCGGATAATCGAGAATCCGTGGAAGACTAAACTCATAAGCTCTCAATATTCTCTTTGTAGTTAAATTGGTAAACGAAAGAAAAGAGCCGGAGTTCATGAAAAGAAAGCGTAAAAGAAAATCTGGTGATTGAATTTGTTGCACTATGAGCAGAGAATGTGAAAGCACTACCCGCCATAGTTGCAAACAAACGGCAAAAAACAAAAGTCTACGGTCATAACCAAGCAAAAAAGCTTGCCTACCCAACTACCACATGGAAGGTACCTGATAATCCAATTATAAGTCATCAATGTGATCCATGTTTGTCTTCAATTTCTCTTTAATTTCTCATAAATACGAAATATTGAGACAGTTTCATCTATATTAAGAAAAAAAAAACCTATTACATGATGCAAAGAATATGTTATCTAAACAAAGTAAATATCTATATATTTGGATTCCATGCAATATTAAAATTACATTAAACAAATGTTTTCCAATCCACTTAAGCCACGCTACTTTTTATTAAAAGAATGGTTTTCAAGTTTTAAAAAGGTTAGAAACCTTTCCTAAAATATCTACCAAAACAAGCTCTAAATACGGTCTTGAAGTATTCTGTGTCCCAATAAAGGTGTAATTCCCAGAGTCACAAGAAGGCATATACCTCAACTTAGACAAATAAATAAATAATTATAATAATGGATTCTAAAAATCAGAAAAGTACGAATAACATGAAATGTATAAAGAAACCATGAAATTCATAACAAAAAAAGCCATTAAAAATAAAGCAAAACACATAATATCAAAAATGAATGATTTTCATTGTCGCCAGATTATAATTTTAATTTCTTCCTCTTCAAAAATTTAACTCTCTCATTTGCTTATCAAATAATCTTGCATAACATAACTACCACACTTTGTAAGATCATCCAAAAATCATAATCAGACCCACTCTTGTAATATTCCCATTTGATGTCTACTTATTTTTCATTCAAAGAATCGTGAATGCAGATTTTTCCCTATCTATTGGTTTAGATGTTTAGCTTAAAGCCTTTGACCTTGATACCACATGTCTTTTGCCATGGTTGGAAGATTCTAGTGGTATGCAACACCTATGGGAGACCCAGTGGTCCCAATTAGGCCTCCCCGCACTTCGTGGTAGAAAGATGACAACAAAAATACCAAAATTTGTTGCGTGTGTTTAGTTTATGGACATTTCAAGTATGCTTACCTTTTAAAAGTAATTGGTAGCATTTACACAAAGGAAGATTCTCCTAGCATTCGATCTTACACGTATTCACCATGAAGACAATTTACATCAATTACAAAATGATTCTACTATAATGAATTTGTTCTGTAATAATGTCTACATAAGCATTTAATTTGATAAGTTTTCAATTGCATACCGTGAAAGTCTGTCTATAAGATTCTGATTGGGGCATCCCAAAGCACGATCATACACAATATCTGTTCTTTTAGCAACATCATGCCAACTGTAAAGTTTTTCATCCGCAAGAGATGCTGAAACGTGTTACTTCTTGGGAGATTATACTTCCAACTGTAAACACCATTACATTTAAGTTATAAATCAACTCACTAAAGGTGCATAACTTCGTGGGTTAATTTTGGGAAGCATGGATGTTTTGTAATGCTCGCACTCATATCACTGTGGGATCCGTTCCGCGCGACAATCATATCATCGTAAAACCCCGATGCGAAGGTGAAATAGCAAACAAATATTACCAAGCTAAATTCAAATACAAATATTTTTTTTTTTTTTTTTTATCTAAGAAAAAGCAAAGATAGATGAAAAAAGAGCACAAGGCTCCTAAAGAGTACACAAGAGAGCTACAAGGAAACACCCGAAATTTCTCACTCTCACCATACCCCATCCAAGACAAAAACCCACTCAAAGTAATTTGTTATCAACACTCCGGCACACCCAGCCCACGACCATAAGGTAAACAAAAAGAAAGATTTCATCCTATGAACAGAGGGGCCTCATTCTCGAAGACCACCCTGTTCCTTTCCAACCACAACGTCCAGAATATACAGAGAGGAGCCGCCATCCAAACTCTCTTCCTTTTTGCCGATTACTACGCTGCCAAGTAAGGAGAAGTCAATGAACCGCACGGGGAACACCCACTAAGCTTCTTTGGGCAAGAATTGCCAAAAGAAGATCCCATAACATTCGGGCTCTCGAACAATGAATAAACAGTGGTCTATCGCTTCTCATTCTTCGCATAAGAAACAGATAGGCACCTCGCTTACTAAGGGAATCCCCCTCCTCTTTAGTTTATGTCCACGTAAGCACCCTATCCCATAAATCAAAACCAAATCTCAAATGAGGGAAGTAGGATACCCCTTAAATAACTCCGCTTCATAATTATCCCTTATTAACTGGCAATGATAAGGGCGTAAAAACTCTTATCCAATGAGAGAGAATCCTACTTCACCATCCAAATGCTATAAATACCAAAGCCACCCCATCGATGAAAAGGTACGCAAAACATTCTCGCCTCTAAGGCTGATCTTTCTCTCGTGGAGGAACTCGACTCTAGGCATCGGAGCAAAGAAGGGCGCAGCCCTCACGATCCTTCCTTTCTTCTTTTTTTCGCAGGAGTCCAACGCCCAGTTGGCTGACCGGCCCAATACAAATCCCAACAATCCTAGTCCCGCTCAAATACATCAACATGCTCTAGCCCAATTCCGACAGTGCTGGGCATCTGATTGGCGCCGCTGCTGGAACGACGCCTTTACAAAGCTAATCTCTCAATAACTGATGGTATCAACTCGGAATACAAGCAGGAGCAACGCCAATCCTCAAAGGATGTGACTAGCCGGGCGACGCGATACGCCGACCTCCCGGCGGCCGCATGGGAGATCGATTATGCAAAGCCAACACGAAGAAGTGGAGGCACCGCCCACCAACCAACGCCCGACAAAGAGTTAACAACTCACCGTGTGATGCAACGCCTCGGGCGGAAAGCGAGACAAACCCAGAAGACCATAACCACCCCCCGTGAAGGGCAACCACACCTTGACCCTCCGAGAGATGCTGAAACAGCGCGTGGTCCTCAGCCGAGCCGTGGGGCACTCGACCACACCTAACCCTGTAGAGAGGAGCGCAACGGCCACACTCGGGGGACCGCCGGAATGATGAACCAACCCCTCCCCGAAGAAGGAACGGGGGAGCGCCATGGGAGCAGAGGTTCAAGGGCCTCCAACAGAAGCTCAGTCGCATGAAGGAAGTTGTGAAGGGTCGAGCCCCGACATTCTATGGACACCTCGCGCAAGAACCGAGTCCCCTGCTCACAGCCTCGAGGTGCTCCACTTCCCCTTCCGAAGAAAGTTCACGCCGCAAATAAGCGCTTGATGGTGCGATGACTACCGATCATCTTAACAATCTATAAGAATCAAATGGAGCTACATGCGGTCAAGACCCCGGGATGGTGCGCAGCCTTCGCTATCACGCTAAAAGGTCCGGACATTGGCTTGGCTTAATAGTTCCCACCATCGCCAATTTCCTCATTAAGAGAAAGCCTTCCAACGCGGTTCGCCTCCCCATCGAGCTAGAACATACAAGAAGCCGAAAGACCATAAAGCAGCTCGCAGAGCCCTGAGGTCTTATGTCCGTGAGGTTCAATGACGAGTATTTGAAGGTAGATATACCGGATGAGAAGTTCGCTATCACCGTATTCATCACTGGGTTAGGAGTGCAGTCAAAAAATTTAATGTTTTCCATCTCCAAGAATCCACAAGCAAACATGGCTGAGGTGCTCGCTAAAGCGGAAAAGTACATAAACGACAAAGAAGCCCTCGTGAATATCCAAGAAAGAAAGCCTTCGACCCAAAGAGAAAAAAAAAAAGCAAGACTGATAAACAGGGACGGTCCCAAGAGACAAAGAAACCGTGAGAGATCCCCAAAGAAAGACGTAGAACCTGCCCCGAAGAGACGCGAGAGCGCCAGAGACCGCCTCCTCAGACCACCTCACCTCTCGAAGCCGCAGATAACTGCAGATTCACTCCTGGTTCAATCACCCTCGATTCAGCTGCAAGACACGCGCAGTCTTACGCGAGGTGCAACATGAATACCGAGATGGCTGCCCCAAGGCGTCGACCCCCACCAAAAGAGATAACACGATACGGAGTTCCATAGGGACCACGGGCAATCGAACGGATGATTGATACAACCATGAAATAAAATATCAGAATTGGCGTATATCTAAGATTGATTTTACTGATATATCGGAAATATCGATAAATATCGGTGGGATTTTTTTGACAAAATATTTCCAGAAAGCGAAAATTAATAAAAATACTTTGAAATTCATGGAAATACTTTGTTGAACTTTATAAAAGACATAAATAAGCAAATATACACTTATTGAAAATAATATTCATTATAATTTATCGAGAAATTACATTACAATAGTAATTTAAAACCAAAATGAAGACCGATGTGGCTCCATTACATTATTTGATGAAGGGATCCCATCTTGATGAAGATAATATTCATAATAAGATATTCAAAATATTGAGATAAATCACAAAAAAATAATAATTTGAGAGTTAAATGGAGCTTGGATGTGTATGGATGAGTTTCAGGAAGAGATCAGGATACTTTACGGCATTTATAAAAAATTTGAGTCAAACAGTGGATTACCGATATTTACCGACATTCACCGATATTTTACCGATATTTACCGATATTTTACCTATATTTTTTCTCGTAAATTCCTTCACAAGTGCGCGCGTGCTCCATGGGCCGCTGATTTCTGGGTGGAAAACTGCTTTTTCAGATGCTGGGCGAAAAATCTACTGACATTTTACCGATTTTCCGCTTCTTCCTGTCGGCCGGAACCGATTTTTCTAAGACATCGACCGAAACCGATTTTTGCCCCTGATTGGCAACCTGCAAAAAGGAAATATAATAGATTTGATTCGATGCGAGACATTCGCCGCCTATAGCCTCGAAGGTCAAAGTCAAAGAATCCACCAATTAATTCAGCAGACGATAACTCAGCACCAACAACCCTTAGGGGAAATCCACGTGATATTGGGAGGATTTGCAGGAGGTGGGGAATCCAACTCTTTTAGGAAGGCTCACTTATGTAGCAGAACAGTCGAGAGGTAATGCAAGTACAAGCGTGTCAACCGCTCGACCAACACAACTATACATTCCTGACTCAAACCTCGAGGGATCAACACCCCCCACTGATGATCCTTTGCAATAAGGGCAAACTGTGGCTAACAAAACAATCCACCGAGTCCTTGTCGACAATGGGAGTTCACCAAGATCATCTTCAGAAGCTGGATCAGACGGGCATCGAAGCGGAGAAGCCGGGAACTACCAAGACCCACCGCGAGGATTCTCCGGAGAGAAAGTGCTATCTTTAGTCAATACAATGGTGCTCACTTTGGAGACCCCCGCCGTGCAACAACGGCAAAGGAAGTTTCCTCATAGTAGAGATGCCCCATCTCCGCTATAACATGTTATCATGCACCCTCTCTCAACGCCATAAAGGCCATCCCTCCCGCTACCACATGATGATCAAGTCTCCTACCACAGTGGAGTAGGAATGGCTCTAGGAGACCACATGTGCGGCCGTGGAGTGCGCCACCGGCAATCCAGCATAAAGCAAAAGCGGTTGACAACATATATGTGGACGAGCCTCGATACGCCAAGACGCAGGTAACACCCGACTGAGCCCCCAAGAGCTGGATCCCGACGCCGGACGATAACCCTAACAATCGCCCCGGCACCTACCCAAGCTCATGGAAGACCTCGGGGCCTCCCACCCACTTCTTGAAACGCACAAGGATGTTCCTCGCAGCTGAGGATATGGGAGGGATTGATCCCGGCAATAATCACCTCGCTGCACTAAACGTCAGTCCATCCTTCAAAACAATCAAGCAAAAAAGAAGGAGTTTCGCTCTAGAAAGACAAAAGGCGATCAATGAGAGGTAGGAAACCTCCTGTGCAAATAACAGAGAGGTGGAGGACCAATGGTTGGCCAACATCACACTGTGAAAAAGCGAACTAAGAAATGGCGACCAGATCGACTTCACCACGCCAACCAGCATGCCCAAAAGTTAGTTTCCTCCGCACTGATCAACCTCAGTAGATGCTACAACCGCCCGTTGAACTCGTAAAAAAACAAGTCAAAAAGGGCTTCATGGATACTGGCTACAACCAGATCAGCATGGATCCCGATCTGAGTGACCCCATTCATTACGGCAAGTGGAATTCCATTATGACGAGTACTGCCTGGCTAAAAACGCACAGCACACACTGTAGGTTGGTGAATGATGTTCTAGAAGCAAATAAAGCATCCATGGAGGTATATATAGATGGATATGTTGGTGAAATTAATCACTACGAGCCCAGCTATAGTCATTGGTCCAAGCATTCCGTGATTCGCAGAGTACAACATGAAGTCAATCCAAATGAACGCTGGAGTCTCACCGTAAATTCGGTTTTATAGTCAACAACCGAGGAATTGAGGCAAATCCAAACAAGATAAAAGCTGTGCTCGACATGCCGCCACTGTCAAATATAAAAGAAGTCCAATGTCTAACAGGAAGAATAGTCAAGCCGATTTGTGTCCAAGGCTAGCGATAAATGTCAGCCCTTCTTCCAGGTTCTAAAGAAATCTTTTCAATGGGATACACATTGCGAAGAAGCGTTCTCAGCACTGAAAACTTACTTGAGCTCTCCCCTCATTCTGGTAAGCCCTCCCTCTGAAGGGGAACTCCTTACTTTGTACCTGGGATTTTCAGATTTTCTCACCGCCGGCCCTATCGTGAGACAAAGACCGAGCACAAAGATCCACTACTATTACGTACCCGAGCTCGAGATGAGCAGAGAGAGTGTATCTAAGATGGAGAAACTAATCCCGGCAGTAACCGCAGAACAAAGCTTCCTCCCTTACTTTCAAAGCCTCATACCAACGAAGTCCCAATGTATCACCCAATGAAGCAAAGTGCTACACAAACCGCAGACCTCGAAGTATTTTGAAGAAGCGCCGTAGAGTCAGCGTAGTTCACATCGATATAAAACCAAAAACTGCACAAAAGGGCAGTCTTAGCAGATTTCGTCGCAGTTCACCCCCTGTACAGAGTTTGTCGAGGGATACGCGAAGCCGACGCCCCGACCTCCCGCTTGAGTCGTCGATCGGGCCACCAATGCTCAAGGGAGCGGTGCCGGGCTAATTTTGACCTCCCTAGAAGGAATAGATATTTCAGCATGCACTGCATTTGGGTTCCAAGCCTCCAACAACGAAGCCGGTATGAGGGGTCGCCATCGGACTCAACATCGCCTGATCAATGGAGTTGATCGCCTGAGGGCGCAATGACTCCCGCTGGTAGTAAAGAAAATAGAAGACACCTACGAGGCCAAAGGTGAAAAATGATCCTTTTACTCTCAAAAGGTACGAATTACCGAGAAGTTTGTGCGTTCGTGCCGTACACATACCCAGAAAGCAGAATTCTCTGAGCAGATGCTCCTAGCAACCGAAACAAATTCTCCCCAAGAAGACCTCGCCAGACTAACGCCCGCTTCAGCACCTTGCGTGAGCTCCTCTATAGATCTCTACGACCAGGAAGTCTCCCTTTCATGTTCGAAATGAAATGATGGAATCCTGATTCGGGATCATTTAATGTAGACTACCCAACCACCTCAAGCGAGGCTTCGCGATTAGACGAGGTCATTAGGTTTACTTTTTCATCTGGGAAGCCTTTTTACAAGCTGTGAGGTTTTTCACACCCATCCTCGCGCATCGCAGGGAAAGACGCCGACTACGCATCGAGGGAAGTACATGCGAAATCACATCTGAGCACGCGCCGCGGGAAAACTTAAGACAGGGATAACGTCATAATGCTCGTAGACGATGCGAACTTAGCCGGCAAATGCAAAATTTTTCAGAGCACGCCAAAATCTCTCACCTCCCGCCCGAAGCATGCGATGTCGCCACAAAGCCCCGACCCTTTCAGCGTTGGGGTCAGACATATTGGGATCCTCCGCCCATCGAACGAGCCGTATAAATTTATCATCGCAGCAGCGATTATTTCACCAAATGCAGCCAAGCAGAACTCGGCTACTATCATGCAGGGAATTAAGATACGCCAACTGGCTTGGCAGGTTCCATAATTTGTAGGTCGGTACCCTCGAGATCCGTGTCGATAATGGAAAGCAATTCGATAACCTGGTCTGTGGATTTTTGTGTCGAGCCGCCCAAGAACTAGTATCATCCCTACCTTCATCCGCAATCTAATGGGCAAGTAGAAGTCAATTTGAATTACCCATCCAAGCACATTTTCTCACAAAAAAATATTTCGTGAACACTATTCACGCAACAAAGGAAACCTCGGTTATCGCTCACGCCAATCACCCAACATCACTTCCACTTTGTGAACCCAAAATCACGACCATTTCCGCCTCATATCGCATTTAACACACAATTTATTTTGCAATGCAGAACAACACCCAAAAACAGCCCCTACATAGTCAATGATTGTCCAAATGGGCTCCAAAAATTCCAACATTTTTGCCCCAAGTTTTTAGACTCCATCAACGCCCTCTACGGCCTCAAACCCAACCTAATCATCCACAAATACTAAAAACAAAGTAAAATTCATGTGATAACACTTCTACCACCAGATTTTGTCAAAACCTCTTAAACCGTACCCACCGTGCCCTCACGCCAGAACCGCTTTCCTTCGCCCGAAGAAATCCACTGGCCCGATCGACGATCTTACGTATGGCACACTCTCTCTACAAATCAAAAACCTGAGCCACTGTAAACTTTGTTCTCCCCTGCACGTTTTCTTTTGGCTTTTCAAGGTAGGAGATGTCCACTATTCATGTTTTGTCCTTATCTCATTAAGAATTCAAAAATGTCATCCATGTCCCTTCTCGACTTATTATGGGTACAATCTCTACATCCGTGTCACCATCTCTACTCATGCAGCATGTGTCATATGAGTACATATTATAGGTGACTTTTGTCACATCACATGTCGTTTTACGGCATCCGATACTCAGAGCCTCGAAAAACGTGCAAATTCCGACTGTCTCCCAAATTCGACCACCCGACGCGTTAGCTAGATTTCTCGTGGATCGATTCCAACTAAGCCCGTTTCATTATCCGAGATCTTGGTACTTGGACTTTACCAAAATACAATTTAAAGTATTTTTCGTAAACGGAATTTTCCGGGGTCTCACACTCAACATTGCACATGCTTCCCGAGGAATGTGTCCTCCAATACCTCCGCATATTGGGGAGCACCATCCTAAATCCAATTAAGAGTATAGCCTCTGCCCGACCGCCATAAGCTCCATCTCATGAATCTAAACGACCATCACCCGCACATTCACTCCCACGATGGTCGCTGATTCCTGCCCCACTGGCACCTGGTGGGTAGCACCGCCCGCTTAAAGTTGGGCACCTCATTTGCTCTTTCATCGGTTGTGAACAAGATCGCCCATCTCTTCCCTCCTCTTCTTCCTCTTCCCTAGTTCCGGGAGATAAAGGGGGGTAGATAGTGGGGAAACCCAAGGACAAAATCTTCCACTCGCCTCCAGCGTTTAAACATTCCGGCACCCGCCTTCCCTTCTTCTTAGATGCTTCGGGGTGTGAGAGAACCCTTTCAAAAGGAGACGCCGAGACGCACCCCTATCGTCCTTCTTAGATGCTTGGGGGACAAGGCCGGAATCCTTCCTCGCCAAAGAAGGTTGCCCGGACTGAGTACTAATCACCAGTTCTCGACCAACCGCCTCGATCTCAAAATTCTTGGCTAGAGATGAGTTGCCCATGGCTAAATTTAGAGACCAAGACCACGTTTCCATTATTTCTACTGAAGTGAGGGCGTGGAATAACTGAATGATGTAGGAGATGGACTCGCAACTCAACTCACAAGATTCTTCCTAGTTAAGAGAATTTACACGTCGTCTCCCGCTCGAAATCCTAGCAACCTTTGAATTCCTTCTAGTTAACTTCCACCTGGCCATCACACCTCCATCCCCACAAAAAATAAATAAATAAAATAAAAATAAAAACATGAACTAAAGGATAAACGTTAAGAAAACAAACTACACCATACGCATCCCACAACTTAAACACACCCGAGAATGACATTGGATTGTCTAAAAACAAACGAGAGGTCAGGGGAGCCTGGGGTCTCATACCAAGGTCCTTTAACCAAGATCACGCCCTTCTCCTCGGTCTTAGGCAAGTCTAAAAGTCCCATAACAAATTGCAGCCGGGGGCTCTAGGCCGACATGGATAGCCGACCTCCGTGTCCCAGCTTCAAGGTATAAATAAAGCAAACCTCTACCAACGAAATGTCCAGTTGGTAAAAGAGGTTCAGCACGCTGCACCCGATCAGGATTCGAATGACATTAGGATGGATAAGAGTAGGAGGCGCTCTAGAGAAGTGTTGGAACTGCTTTACCAAAGATGATAGGAAGCGAAGCCCAGCTGTGAGCTGTTCCTGGGTGAAATACACTATATTGTCTTCCTCGTTAATAGTGGATTCGTACTTGATCATCCTGGTCAACCCGCCAAAAATTGATATCGTTAGGACTCGATTAATAAGACCCTCAACCTCCATACAGAGAGGAGATGAGGTCATGGTGTGAAAGGCGATCTCTACTAGGGCTCCCTTCTACGCCAAATGACTAAGTGGAAGTCTCTTCTTGATTCTCGCCATACCGCGCAAGTAAAACAACAAAAGTAAGAGGAAGGGGAATCATTTCATGCCATACTACCAACCGGTAAAAGGCGAGAACGCATTACGAACCTAATACTGCACTGAACAATTCCCCGCCCAGCATGCCCTAAAAACACCCTCCCACGATCCTATCGTCAAAACATGCCGCAATTGAATCTAACGTAATCTGCGTAACAAAACAAGGCTTAATGGAAGATAGGGGAAAACAAATGCCTGGAAAGACAATTGCAAAACACGCAACGCTACACCGGAGTATCAACAGAAGCCCTTGAGCTGAAGGGAAACAAGATATCAGGCGTCTAGCGTCTACAGGGGCATTAAATGCGCCGCTGACTCATCGCCCCTCCAAAAGATTTGAATCCAGGCGACGCTTCACTAACTAGGGCATAGTAAATGAGTGTGGGCCAGGTTCATGGGCCCCCAGGCTAGGGCCTTTGTGCCTCCCCAATGGATGGGCTTAGGTCGAACAACCAAGCTAAGTCCAGTCAGGAACCATAAGGGCCGATCCATTCTAGAATTCATCAAACGCTACAACCCTTATCCCAAGGAGTTAGTCCACGTTGCTGACCGGTTAGCTGAGCATGAGAAAAATAAGGTGAGCAAAAACGCAAAAATTCCAAGAAACAAAATCTCATTAATTACAGCAAAAGGCTTTCATAATTACATAGCAACGCTTACAACCAAGCGATCATACTTCAATTATATAATCTTTAAAAAGAGGGGCCAAAAGAGACTGAAAACATAGCCTAAGAAAGAAGAGAAAGCCGAAGAAAAGTCAAGAAAAGAAAAGAGATCCTAAAGATATGGAAAGAAAAAGCCCCGCCACGGATAGCCCTTTTTTTGAAATATGATTACGCTTTCAACGATGCCAAAGCCGGCGGGGCATATAAGGTTTGAAAATACCCTCTCCAAAGCAATTTAGCGCGCTCCATCGTTCCTCGAGCCTCCGTTGACCCTCGTCAACATCACATCTTAGTCCATGAGCACTGAAAAGCACGGTGGCCTGGCAAAGACCACAATGCCTAGCCATACCCACCGAAACTCAAATACAACTAGTAAGACAAAAGAATCCTTACTGTAGCCTTTGCGGGGGTTTTGGAACCCTGGTGGGAAACCCCAAAAAGCCGCGATTAAATGTGTTACCAAAATAGAAAAACCCATCGGTAACGCGCGCGCGAAACACACAAGCATTAAAGGCCTCGCTCCTGCTGCCAGCGGTAACACTAATGAATTTTTTCCAACCGGGGAAGACTGATCTCCCCAGCCAGAAAAAAAGAGGGGCATTGTGGGTACCATGACTTTTGGCCTAGCACCCTTATTCAGAAGGCCCAGACAAATCAAAGCCCACATGTCAGGCCCAAGTACCCTTGCCTACAGGCCAGGCTCTAGTATCCATTGAAGAACACTGATCCCAACCACTACCAACCCGCCATGGACTATCCTCATCACAAATGAAGGCTCACGGGATTTCCGCTGTCTGACATATCCTCCTAGTCGGTTGCCGTCTCTAAGAAGATGGCCATCCAATAATTTCCCAATTAATCCATCGCAGCTCGAAAACACATCCTCCCACGAATCACGTACGTAACCGCCCTTAGGATAATCAAATGATTCTTGAGGCGGAAGATTCGGATAACTTGGCTATCCAAAAGGAAGAAGAGGCCCTGACGCACAAATGAAGCGCCCCCCTCCCCCCTTTCAATTTCACAAACCAATCACCCATTTTTCATAAAAGTTGATCATCCTCCTTCTTCATAAATAAGGAAGGAATCGCACATGGTGGGGGGTGGAATACTCTACTGAAAGACGGACGTATTTACTCTCCCTATTTTTGTGTCTGATTTAAGCATCGGAGATGCGGTCGACACACACCGTCGGATCCTTGTTTGTTTTGTAGGTCCTTGTCGCTAGGTTAATGCCCCGACGATTCGGAGACTCTGAGAATCCAAGAGACAACAGTGAACATTCAGTTTCTCAAGGTGTATAAAATGATATGATCTCATATCGGTTTACCGTGAGACCTATTTTTTTTGGGTTTGTCATCCATATAGTCCTATTGAGCTAGTGAGCTAGATAGTATTTTAAAAAAATTTAATTTTTATTTAAATTTTTTTCAAATATTAAAAACACTAAAAATACTTGAGAAAGCAACCAACCAATAACTCTTTCAAGCGATTAATTGAATGGACATAGCAAGAAGCACCCAAGATAGAGAATTTGGGGCCAGTTATTAACAAAGCTACTGTGCTAGAAATTGAACTAAACAATGGTCTAAACTATTTTGTATTTTGCATGAAACTTGATGATGTTGAAGTGTTTTCAAAAATAAATCAGAAAATAACTATTACAAAATATTTTATACATGAAATTCCTGTCTGAAAATTTTACCATTTAAACAATTTTTTTTTATGTTGTCAAATATATTTTTAAAATAAATTTTATATGTATTATTTTCATCAATATATATATATATATATATACACACACATTATTATATGCCCATTATTTTTTTAAATGAAATTAAAGATGTTTTTTGAATATATAACTTTAGACTAAATGGTATTTTTTTTATTTATTAAAGCTTGCTTCAAAAAGAAGGCATTTGTTATCAATCTGGCACTCAGTCCTTAACTCTTTAGAAGCTTATTTGATTTTTTCTAGAAATAATTTTCTTTACTGTTTTTTAGGCTCATGAATATGTTTCCAATTTTTTGATAAAAATAAAGTTTTAAAATCTTAATTTAAAATAAGGTATTATGAAAGCATATTCTAATTAATTTCAACTATTTTCTAAAAAAACAGAAATAATTATATAAATACAAGATTGGAAAATAAAATGTTATACAAAAACAAAATTTCAAAATATTTGAAGATACAAAAACAAATTGAAATATCTAAAGTTAAAAAAGATCGTTATTTTTTAGAATTATGTGCTCCTTTCAAAACCATCTCTAAAAAACTGTTTCTAATAAAGCTGTCGAGAACATTCCTAATCAAGCCATCGGACACTAAGGAAAATGAATTTGTCTTAGAATAGTACTTTAAAATAAATAAAAACAATTTTAGTACAGATTAAAAAAATTATCCATAGTACTTAAACTAATATAATCAATTCAGAATGATGGCTATATGATTTTAACTATTTTAAAAAATTTAAAACCTAGTCACCGAGTTCTTTTTCATTTCGATTATATATAGGCATATATATAAACACCTACAAATTAAATCAAATAGGTAAAATAATGCAGTTCCTCTTGGTTATGAGTTATTTTTTTGAATGTATGCATCAAGATATGCCATCCCTGTAATCGACTCAAAATCCTCAACTTTGGAGGACTAATCCAATTATCAAACTACAGTTAAAAAAAGGGAATATGAATAGTACAAAATCAAGAGTTGTGTTCTCCATTTTGTTTCATCCCGTTGTAAAGGGGATGAAATTGAATGGACAGAGGGGGCTGGAGCTCGATTAAATATTTTAAATTCTGGTATATTGCTCTATCAAGTTATCGCGACACAATCAGTGTATGCAAACTGGAACAAGCCACCTGCTACCCGTCGTTTACTCAGCTGCCCATCCAAAAAACTTTCTCTCTATCAGACGGAGAATGTTGCAGCCAGCACAACCAATAAGTTGCCTTTGGACCACCTACAGACGAATGATAAATTGATAGATGGGAGTCAACATAAACAGATTGAGTAATAACAATTCTTCTCAAAAACAACGCTGGCAAAGAAGAAAGGTTAACACATCTTCATTTGGTACGTCGTTGTTTCGCCATTATTTCGACAGGTATACTTCTACCATCACTTGATGGTCTGGAGGCTGGATGAAGGAGATTACATGATTAGACCCTGACAGTGAAACCATGAGGGATTCTGACTGCAGTTTCCAACTTGCTCAATTTCTTTTCTTGTAACAAGACATACAACAGATTTTGAATTGGAGCCTATTCCCCCATATACAGGGTTTCATTAGTATTTATTTTTTTGACCAGAAGGGTTTCATAAGTATTTCCTTCATTGCAAAAGCTTGAAACCAAGTCAGAAATTGGCTTTGTTTGTGCTTCTCAATAACATCATCGGTCTACAAACAGATCTTTGTTAGTGCAATGCCAGAGTGGAGGCCAATAACTACTATAGAAGTGATGCAAAATCAGATCCCAGAAAAGAGACAAAAGGTTCTGGGTAGATTTGCAAACATTGAAACCACCCATTCATCTCCGAAACAAGCACAAGGAGATAAACACGACATGGCCAATAGAAGACCAGAAGTAGAAGTTTCCAAAATCAAATAATAAAGATGTCATTGTGATATACCAGGTTGAATTTATTCTCTTTGGCATGTTAAAGAAAGATGACCATGAAAAGAAGGTTGAACATGGTGTCTGAGACTTATTTTGAAGGAGAAAATCCAAATATAAATTTCCAACAAGAGGTTGATGATACCATGCTCACAAAAAGATCCACATATAAACATAGATTTTTTTTTTGATGAGTAACACATATAAACATAGATGGGGTAACAGATGGGGTAACAGAAGACAGCTGTGAAATGTTTCGAGTAAAGAAAGAAATATTTTTATCTCATGCTCAATTGTTTTCTCACCCTTCAGAAAATATCTTACAGCAAAAGTAATCATTTTCCACTGTTTAGTTCTATTTGTAAATGAGTTTAAATTTCAAGATTTTACTCTCTTCTAAATGCAATAAATTTCCTTTGAGTACAACAGTAAAACAAAATTTTCAAAACTCAAACCTGAGTACAAATTAGCAATAACATGAGTATGGTAGAGATATAAATCCTCACATATGCAATTGCCAAAGGATTCAATGGAGAAAATAAAAGATAAATAATCGATAGACATATCTATCCCTGATTACAAATACAATGCCATTGTGGAAACTGTAATACAAGCCAAGAGCACCTGGTTACTAACTTAGGGAGTAGCTAAATATGAAAGAATACTGTGAATTTTTTTTTTTTTATTAGCAAAAAAGAGCAATATATTAACACAAAAAAAGGGGGCAGGCCCCACAGTAGTATATAGGAACTTTCCAAGAACAAAAAAAAAGGGAGAGAAAAGACCTACCAGCCAAAGTAACTATATCATCTAGAGAATACACAAAAGCACACTTACAATAGAAATATCCCCCTCATAAATTAACCCAGCCCAAGAAATAAGAGAGTTAATGAAAGGAGAAGCCAGCCTGACATAAGAGAAGCTTAACTCGAACACCACCTTGTTTCTTTCTTTCCCAAATTGCCAAGAAGAGGCACAGTGGAGCCTCCACAGTTTCCTTAGCTTTCCTTCTATTGGGAACAGGTTCCACCCCTAATAACAAGCTCCTTGCCCTAAGAGGACTACTATCTTCAGGAAAATTATCGTGTCTTGTTCTGCACATCCTTCAAATAACAATCTACTAAGTTCTTTCTTCTTTTGTATCACACTAAAGGTTCATAACATTCATATTTTCTCCTCTGTTCCTTTATTGAGGATCCCCACTCATGGAAAAGTCATCAAAACAAGTTCCACAACAATGTATGAGAGACAGTGGTTTCTAATTAAGCCAGTCATGCAATCCTCCTTCCAAATACATCAGGTATTGAGTGAGTACAACAAAAAGAGGGTACCCTAGCATGAAAACCACAATAACAAGGATCCAGTTCACCCGGATTCCGAGGTAGGAAGATACACCTAATGTGCCAGGCATTAGCCCTCATCAGTCAGCCTTTATCAATATCTACTTTGGCCGGTAATCTAAATTCCATGATCTCACAAGTCTGCGCAAATATCTGCCAACTGAGTGATCAACTCAATAACTGATTGATAAACATGAAAATGCTGTAAACTCTGATTTCCAAAAGCAATAATTTTGTGCGCTTGAAAAATTGTGTTATGATAATTAGCATCTTCTTTAAAAGGCCGCATTTCATCATCTGACATTTAATTTTGTTAAAAATTAAGCCATGATTAGTAACATGTGATTTGGCTAACGATTTTTTAAATGAAAAAAACAGTTACTTTCCAACCGAGTATTCTCTAGCTTGCATTTGCATTTCCGGTACTTGCTAAGTTGCTGGACCCGTAATATCCTTAAGCCTCTTCTTACTTCATCTCTTTCTATTCCACTACAGCTGCAAATTAAACAAAGAAAATGCATTAGGGGCAGGGTTTGGTTATAGTTATTGAAAACCGTTTTTTGTTTTGAAAAAACAAGGAGTAAATAAGGAAAACACCAATAATTATGTTTGGTTCCCATTTTTTAATTCAATAACATCGATAACAAAGAAAATAATAGGGCTTATTTGCTTATAGTTTTAAAAATTTGAGTTCCTTTGTTTTGAAAAAAGGGGAACATGAACACACAAAAGACCACTTTTTGGTCCTAGTTTTTTTTGTTCTGAAAAATATGGAGAACACAAAATTACTTAATTCGTAGAATAAGAACAATTTTTAGGATTACTAAAATAGTGTTATTTGTGTTTTCAAAACCGGTTTCTCAAGAACATTTTTAAAATACATGAACAAACAAACATGCCCCTAAATCTGTACAACAATAACATTTTTCAAGAGAACACCAAAATTCAGGTTTTCATGTGTTCTCAAGAACAGTTTCAAAATAGGAACTAAACAAACCCCAAGATTTTGATCAATAGGCTTCTCTTTGGTAGAGAAAAAGGGGATTGAAACTGCTACCATCTTATCCCATTCTTCTTCCACGAAGCCAATTTTTTGGTTCAAGAAACTATTCTCCATTTTCAATAATAAATCTGGTGTTCCTGAACTGCAACTTGAGGAGGAGCAGCTATTTCAGCCTGTCTCATATAGAAAAGGTAGGATCAACAAAGAGAGATTTTATGAGTGAAAGCCATATCACATATAGTGATATAGAGAGATTCATTGGCTACCTCTAAAGCTTTCTACCTTTCTTTCCATTTCATCAATATACTGAAACTTCTTCTGTCTAGATTTTTAAGCAGAAAGTCGGTTTGAAAGGATCCAACAGATGAAAAAGAAAAAAACTTGAGTCACTGGCCCATTCTGATCAGTCGGCACCATCGTACTTTCCTCACCATTTACTTGCCTTAAAATGCCTCCACCCACATAAACCAATTATCACTACAAAAACAAAAACAAACCTACATACCATTGAGGATGCAACATTTTGTATCTGTGGACAGTATCCGATTCTCCATCGCCTGTTTTCTTTCACGGAGTCTCAATCTCATTCTGATCTTCCATTTCATCTTGGTTGAACGGCTTGATTTCATGTCAAAATCAAACCCCAAGTCCTATTCCCTCCACTTCAACAACACCTGCACAATCCTAAACCCTTCTCAGTAGAAAGAAGATGAATTTATGAGGGCCATGAAATCTAATCAGAGCTGTCTGGTTTGCAAACACCATCCTCAGCCTCTATCGCCCTAATCAGTCTTGTTGCCGTGATGAACTCTCCTGTTATATTATATATATACACAGGAAATATTTCATTATTTCCTTACACTGGCGCGGCTATTGCCTGTTGTCCAGTCACAAACACACCCATAGGATTTTTATTAGTCAAGGGAAATGCCAAATATACCCTGCATAAAAGAAAGGTAAAACTGCTAATGTTTTTTTGCTTGGTTATTTTGGTCATTACCTTTCAATCTCTGGATGTGAAATGTGCTGGAATGGGCGGGATATTTTATTGCTTATTCTAGGAGATAATATCTGGGATAATTAAAATCTTGTCAAAAGGAAAAATGGGTCAATAATTTTTTTTAAAAGTAGGAAGAAGAATAAGAAGAATGTGAATTTTTAACTAAACACTTTGTTACAATGTAGTAAAGTGGGAATCGAATCTCATACCCATCCCGTAATCCTTATACCATCCTAATGTTTGCCTTTTAAACATTAATCCTCTATCAATTGAATTAGACATGTGAATAAAAAGAATGTACATTAAAAATATTTTCAAGTGCAAAAATTTATGAGACATAGGTATATCTTTTTTTTCTTAATCACTTATGTTAATAATTCGTTCAGAAAGATAATCTAAAATGATAATTTTTTCCTACATGATATGTATTTGCAAAGAAAAGTATTTGTGTTACAAAATTTATGCAAAAAATTCATAAAATTAGATTAACAAAGTTGTTATGATTGAATTATACTAAATTTGTTTACGTCTTACAAATAATATTCTAAATTATAAAGATTTTATCAACATAAACTATGTTTTTTTTGTTCTATTCATATGGATGAAATTGTTTGTATATCCCAAAATCAAAATGTTGAACTTATCAATGTCATATACTAAATTTATGTTAATTTTTAAACTATTGAAATTAATCAATGCTATAATAATTTGATTAGTTTATAATTGGCACTAAATTCATTTCATGAATTAAAATCGGATGAAATTAATTATTTGTAGTCAATATTCTTTTTGGAAACAATAATGTCAAATTATTTTGTATATATATAGTATTATTTTAATGTTATTATAAAATAAAATGACCAAATTTATTAAATTTGTTAACGCCTTATAACTAAGATTCTAGATTATCAAGATTTGATTGATCTAAACAAATATGTTTTCTTTTTACATTTATATAAATGACATCATTTGTCTAAACAAATTGAAAATTTAAACTATAAATGCTATTGATCAAACCTCTTTGGACTAAAGTTCATTAGTATAGACTAAGATTTTTTGGTCAATCGAACTGCATTGCCTTTCTGCAGAAGTATTATGGCGAAAAATTCTGATCCTTGTGGTTAAATCGCCACCTCGATCTTCATGATAAACAAACAAACAAACAACAAAATTGAAGAATAAACGAATTATATGTAATGGGTTTGTTCGTGAGTACAAAAATCTCGAATCTAGGAAGTTGTAAGACAAATTAGATAATTACTTACTTTGAGAGCCTCACTTCTCCCTCACTTCCATAGCATACCCGAAGGCCCGAAGACCAGCCTCACAAGCAAACTCCCTCTTAGCCAAAGATTCTACATACATATGCTGATAGGTTTAAAAATAGGCGCGAGGGCCCACTCACTAAGCCTGGGCAAAAAGGTAAGCCCATTGAAACGCTCTAATCTCTCGCATCGCCCAAAACGAGAGCCTCTCCAGCCATTCGCCTAAAGGCCAACAGGCTGGATGTACTCTAAAAGCCCATATTTTGTAAATCAAACCAATTCATCATTAAGGAAGTAGGATAATTCCCACAACTCGTTTATCCCATAAATCAAAAACCAAATCTCACCAATGAGGGAAGTAGGATACCCCCAATAACTCGCCCTAATTATCCTCTCATTAACTGGAGCAGCGATAAGGGCGTAAAACCCATCCAATGAGAGAGAATCCTTACCACCATCCAAATGCTATAAATACCAGGTCACCCCATCGGTGAAAGGTATGTAAAAACATTCACCCTAAGGGGCTTGATCTTTTCTCTCGTGAGGAACTCTGACTTAGGCATCTGAGCAAAGAAGGGCGAGCCCCCGCGCCGATCCTCTTCTTTGTTTTCAAGTAGAGGAGTTCAACGCCCAGAGCTAGCTGACCGTCACGCAGCCCCAAAGGCGCCCTAGCTCCGCCCAGCGTTATCAACAGTTTCAGCCTAATTCATTGAAAAAGGCATCATTAGTTGGTGCCGTCTGTGGGAACGACATTTCCTTTACAAATAAAGCTAATCTCTCAGTAACTGATTGTATCAACTCGGAATACAAGCAGGAGCAACGCCAATCCTTAAAGGATGCAGATCACCAGCGACGCGGGACAGCCGACCTCCTAACGGGCATTAGAGACGACATAAGCCAACACCTAAGAAGTGGAGGCATCTGCCTCACCAACCAACTCGATAGGAGAGTTAGAACAACTCACCAGGTAGATGCAACGCCCACGGGAAGCGCGACAAACCCAGGAAGGCCATAACACCACCCCTCAGGAAGGGCAACCACACCTCGACCTCCTCGATGCTGAAATGTGCTGGGGCATCCGGAATGAGCCAGGGGCACGGACCACACCTAACCCCTAGAGAGGAGCGCAACGAAGCAACACTCGGGGGGAACGTCGGGAACGATGAACCAACCCCTCCTCAACAAGGAACTGGAGCGGTCATGGGAGAGGTTCAAAGGCCTCAACAGAGCTCAAACCCACATAAAGCGAAGTTGTAAAGGGTCGAGCTCCCGAGCCTTATGGACACCCCGGGCGCAGCAAACTGTTCCCCGCTCACGCCGAGGCGCTCCACTTCCCTTCCAAAGAAAGTTCGTAATGTCACAAATAAGTCATTGATGGTGCGATGATCCCGTCGATCATCTTAACACCTATAAGAATCAAATGGAGCTACATGGGTATCAAGACCCTGTATGGTGCAGAGCCTTCGCTATCACGCTAAAAGGCCCGACATTGGCTTGGTTTAATAGGTTCCCAATTACCGCCAATTTCTCATTCAGAGAGCTCTCCATCGCGTTCGTCTCCCACTTCATTGGAGCTAGAACATACAAGAAGTCGAGTTATCACTTGCTGACCATAAAGCAGAGCCCACAGGAAAGCCTGAGGTCTTATGTCTAGAGGTTCAATGCTGATTCTTTGAAGGTAGATATACCGGATGAGAAGTTCGCTATCACCGCATTCATCGCTGGGTTAGGAGTGCAGTCAAAAAATTTAATGTTTTCCAACTCCAAGAATCCACAAGCAAACATGGCTGAGGTGCTCGCTAAAGCGGAAAAGTACATAAACGACAAAGAAGCCCTCGTATCCAAGAAAGAAAGCTCTTCGACCCACAAAGAGAAAAGCAAGACTGATAAACAATAGGGACGAAGCCCTAAGAGACAAAGAAACTGGGAGAGATCCCCAAAGAAAGACAGAGAATCATTCCTCGAAGAGACGCGAGAGCCGTAGACCGCTCTCGACCACCTCACCCGAAGCCGCGACAACCCAGATTCACTCCTCGGTGGTTCACCCCCTTGACGGCCACAGTATCGCAGGTCTTACGCGAGGTGCAACATGAACAGTTTCTGAGATGGCTGTCCCAAATAAGGTCAGACCCCACCAAAAGAGATAACACGAGGTATTGTGAGTTCCATAGGGACCACGGGCACTGAACGGATGATTGGATACAACCAAGGAACAAAATATCGGTAATTACAGATATATCGGTACTTGGATTTTACGGATATATCCGAAATATCGAGTAAATATCTGCGGATTTTTTCACAAAAATATCGTAGCTTAAAATTAATAAAATACTTTGGAAATTCATGGAAATCCTTTGTTGAACTTTATAAAACATAAATAAGCAAATATACACTATTGAAAATAATATTCATTATAATTTATCGAGAAATTACATTACAATAGTAATTTAAAAACCAAATGAAGACCGATGTGGCCCCATTTACATTATTTGATGAAGGGATCCCATCTTGATGAAGATAATATTCATAATAAGATATTCAAAATATTAAGATAAATCACAAAAATAATAATTTGAGAGTTAAATGGAGCTGATGTGTAGCCGGATGAAGCCGGTAAAGAGATTGTATGATTTATGGGTATTTATAAAAAAATTTGGAGTCAAAATAGTGATTACCGATATTTACCGATATTTTACCGATATTTTACCGATAT
Organism: Tetrastigma voinierianum; assembly: GCA_016808115.1. NCBI lineage: Eukaryota > Viridiplantae > Streptophyta > Magnoliopsida > Vitales > Vitaceae > Tetrastigma > Tetrastigma voinierianum. Next base: position 71,973 of record JAEQBH010006652.1, on the reverse strand, counting down.
TTTTTCGTGAAATTCCCAGATAGCGCGGCGGTTCATTGGGCCGCGATTTTCATGAAAATCGGTTTTTTCAGATTTTTCTACGAAAAATCTGGGCTGATTTTAATCGATTTTCCTCCTCGCTTCTTTTTTTCTTTCTCTCTCGGTAGTTCGGCCGAAAACCGATTTTTCGGCGATATATCGACCGAAAAAACCGATTTTTTGTTCCCTGGATACAACTCAAAAAGGAAATATAATATTTGATTCGACGCGGGTATCTCCGCTGCTTCATAGCCTCAGCAGACGATAACTCAGCACCAACAACCCTTATGGGAAATCCACGTGATATTGGGAGGATTTGCAGGAGGTGGGGAATCCAACTCTTCTAGGAAGGCTCACGGTTACACGTCGAGAGGTAATGGCTACTGCTCGGTCTAAACTCGTCACTCAACAGACAACTATAACATTCTCGACTAAACCTCGAGGATTTGCCAACACCCCACGATGATCCTTGGTAATAAGGGCAGTTGTGGCTAACAAAACAATCCACCGGTCCTTGTTGACAATGGGAGTTCAGCCACACCCGCTAGGCTTTTGACAGATGGGCATCGGCGGAGAAGCCGAACTACCAGCACCCACCTGAAGGTTCTTCGAGAAAGTGCTACCTGGGGTCAATACGCTAGTGCTCACTGAGACCCCCGCAAGCCAGCAACAACTACAAAGTGGAAGGATTCTCATAGTAGATGCCCCATCCGCTATAACATGCTATCATGCATCTCTCAACGCCATAAAGGCCATCCCTCCCGCTACCACATGATGATCAAGTTTCCTACCATGTGGAGTAGGAATGGTTCTAGAGACCAGCTATGGCCAGGAGTGCTACTCTCCTAAGATCCATAAAGCAAAAAGCTATTCGACAACATATACGTGGACGAAGCCCGACATGAGTGACGAGGTAAATAGACCCGAGCCCCAAGAGTCGATCCCTGCAGCATGCTTGACGATAACCCCGAACACCCGCCAGCACATCGGCTCCAAGCCAAGGAAGACCTCGTAAGCCTCTACCCACTCAAACAATAAGGATGTCTTCGCGCGGAAGCAGGAGGATATGGGAGGAATTGATCCCGCACAATAATCACTCGCGCACTAAACGCTACCCATTCAAAAAACAAATAAAGGCAAGCAAAAGAAGGAGTTTCGGGCCTAGAAAGACAAAAAGCGATCGATGAGGAGGTCGGAAAACTCTCCGTGGCGCGACGAGAGGCGGAGTACCTGAATGGTCGGGCTAACATCGTATCGTGAAAAAAGCGACCAAGAAACATGAACCAGATCGAGACTTCACCGACGCCAACCGAGCATGCCCAAAAGTTAGTTTCTCTCGCTACTTCGATCAACTCATAAGATGCCACGCCCATGAACTCCTCGCCCTGCTGATGCTTTCACTACAAACTGCATCGCATGGATCCCGACGACCAAGAAAAGACCTTATTCGTCACTGGGCAAGGGACCTATTGCTATCGAGTAATGCCCTTCGGACTAAAAAATGCAGAAGCTACCTACCAGAGGTGCGGTCAGAACAGATGTTCTAGAAGCAAATAAAGCATCCATGGAGGTATATAGATGAGATGTCAGAAATTAATCACGCCACCCTCCTCCCCTCCCTAGCCCACACAAACTCATCCGGTCCGGGGCATCTGCAGATCTGACAGAGCACAACAGATGAAGTCGAACTGTACTAGCGCTTGGAGTCTCAGTTCTAAAAATTCGGGTTTTACAATAACAACCGTATGAATCGAGGCAAATCCAAACAAGATAAAAGCCTGCTCGGTTACGCCGCCACCGTTAAACATAAAAGAAGTCCAATGTCTAATCGAAGAATAGCCGCTGTTTATCTCAGGTCCAGCAAAGCCAAATATAAATGTCACCCCTTCTTCCAGCAGTTCTAAAGAAATCTTTTCAATGGGATACACATCGCTAAGAAGCGCTTCTCAAAGATCGAAAAACTTACTGAGCTCTCTCCCCCATTCTCGTAAGCCCCTTCAAGCGGAACCCCTTACTCAGAGACTGTAGTTTCATTTCGACCACGCCGTCCTTAATGTGGTACAAAGATCAGCATGCATCCGCCTACTATTGCTCGAGCCCAGAGGAGCAGAGAGGTGAGGCATCTGTAAGGATGGAGAAACTAATTCGAGTTAGTAAATCAAGTAGCTCGAAAAGCTCCGCCCCTACTTTCAAGCTCATACCATCGGGTCCCAAATGTATCACCCAATGGAAGCAAGTGCTACACAAACCGTAGACCTGAAGATCAGAAGTGGGCCATAGAGTTGAGCGAGTTCGACATCAGATATAAACCAAAACTCCGCAATAAAAGCATGTGTCTCGGGCAGATTTCACATGAGTTTCACCCCGACAGCTTGCCGAGGATACGCGAGCGACGCCCGACCTCCCCGCTTGAAGTCGTTTCTGGTAGACGGCCACCAATGCGTTCGGCGAGCCTGGGGCGGCAGCTAATTTTGACCTCCCCGTATGAATAGATATCGAGCATGCACTGTATTCGTTCCAAGCCCCAACAACGGCCGAGCATGAGGCCGCCGCCGCCGGACTCCAACATCGCCCATTCAATGGAGGTCACACCAAATTGAGGTATGCGACCTGGGCCAGTAGTAAAGAAAATAGAAGACACCTACGAGGCCAAAGGTGAAAAAATGATCCTATACCTCAAAAAGGTACGGGAATTACTGAGGAAGTTTGTGCTAGTTCAGGTCAGACACATACCCAGAGCAGAGAATTCCCGAGCAGATGCCCTAGTAAACTGGAAATGTACTCCCAAAAGGATCTCCCCAAGCAGACTAACGCCGGTCGAGCACCTTGCAGAGCTCCTCAGATCTCATGACGAGGCGCCTCTTTCATGTCCGAGCCGAGATGGATGGACCCGGGACGGAGACTATTTAATAGAAGGACTGCTTACCCAACGTAATTCAAGGAGGCCGTAAGCTTAGGACGAGGCTGGCCGTGCTTACTTTTCATCGGGAAGCCTTACAAGCGAGGTTTCTTCTACACTCCATCCTCAAGAGCAGGAAAGACGCCGACCACGCATCGAGGCTACATGAAGGTGTATGCCGGAAACTCAAGACAGGATACTACCGGCCTACAATTCTCGCAGACGCACAACTAAGGCCACAGGAAATGCAAAATTTCAGAGTGACGCCAAAATCTCTCACACCTCCCGGGCCCGAGCCATCGACGCCGTCACAAGCCCCGGCCCTTCGCAGCCGGGGTCGACATATCGGGACCTCTCGCCCACTGAACGAGCCGCAGGAAATTTATCATCGAGCAAAGGATTATTTTCACCGTGTGCCAGCTTCAAGCGTAACCTTTGCTACTATCACGCCGTAACAAAAGATACGCAACTTTGTTTGGTGTTCCATAATTCTGGTGCTCGTAATCCCGAGATCCGGCAATGATACAATGGAAAGCAATTGACAACCTTAAGTTCAAAGATTTTTGTGTCAGAGCTCTGATTAAGAACTACTACTCATCCCCACCATCCGCAATCTAATGGGCAGTGCGTAAGCTTCACCATCGTAACCCTAAAAACAAAGATTGGAAGACCAAAATTAGAAGATCTTAAAGGCAAATGGGCAGAATACCTCCCAGGTGTTATGGGCATATGTAACTACGCACGCAAGTCCCGCAGAACTTAGGAAAGTCCCATTCGTCTAGCTGTGGCAATGAAGGCTGTGGCCCCCCGTCGAGATCCTGGACAAAAGTCCCTAAGGACAATTGGCAAGCGTGGAACTTAACGAAGAGGCCCTCCCCGCCAAACTCCGACCTCCTGTGGATGAAAAAGCGTGGATCGTGTCCTAAAAAAAGTATGCCAAAAGACTACCAAAGGAAGACTGCAAGGTGCTACGACAAAAAGTCAAACTGTAGAGTTACAAGCCTCGCGACCCTTAGTCTTAAAAAAAAAAAAGCCCCGCCCGCGAGGAAAAATCCAACACATGGAAAATTGGGGTCCACCGGAAGGCCCCTATATCGTATCTCGCCATCAAACTCGGGTACTAACCCACTCAGCGAAGGAAGTTCTACCTCATTCTTGAACGCTGAGGCACCTTGCCGCATCAAGAGACCGGATTGTAATCTTTAGTCAGCATCATCGCCGCATGACGGTCCTGTGGTGTTTGCTGGATTACTTTGTTTACTGCTGTATCCCCTGATAAAATAAAAAGGTGGCACCTCTAGAAAGAAAACAGAGAGCAAATGCCAGCCAGTGGAACGAACGAGAGAAAGTTCACACATCGTAATGACAAATTCATGCTTCAAAAAGAAAATTTTCTTTATTCCAAATGAAGCGCACACAATTGACATAACTGCCAAATATCATCCCTTACATCTCGGGAATAAATAGTACAAGCAGTTCCCTTAACACAGGAAAAGTCTCAAGAAAGAGAAAGAGAGGGAAAGAGAGGTAAAAGAGGGAGTGCGAATCAGAGGAAAAGATATGGAAGGAGGTAAAGGTGAGAAGGAGAAGAAAGAAGAGAAAGGAAGAAGAGAAGGTGGCAAGAGGAGAAAATGGAGAAAGCGGTACTAGCACACCGCTCTCTCAGACGCATTCTCAAAGATGGTTAAATAACATAACTCCCATAAAGGAAAACTAGGGAACCCTAAGCATTAACATTCCCAAAAAATCACAAATCACCTGGGCTTACTTAGTGAACCCTGCCTCACGGCCATTTCGCCTCAATCCAATCAATACACGCATCAACACACAAATGCATAATTTTTCACTCAGGCGTGAGTGTACTTACTACGCTTCCATTTGATTTTCAAAATTTAGATCAACTGTCCCAAGGTTTGGGAATCGATCAAATGTAATTACTAACGGCCTCATTCGACTCAAAAACATTCAGAAACACTTAAATGGGAATAAACCCGCGCAGGGAGGTTCCCTACCTCAAGGTGAGTCTGTCTAAACTCCTTAAATCCCACTTGCCGGCTTCCCTCTCCTTGGTAGGAGCGCCTCTCCTTCTTGTCCCGAAGACCGGCTTTACCTGGGCTTGATAGCCTCGTATTTCCTGTGAGAGAAGGAAGACCTTCTCTCTCACTAAACAACTCCATTTTGCTTTCTCAAAAGAATACTCATCCCAAAAATCTTCTCCCCACATTTTTCTTTATTTCAACATTTGAAGAGAGATGACAATATTCCATTGTTTGTTTTCTATCGACTTAAACACCCTGAAATGCCTATTATGTCCCTTCATTCTGCTTGACATTCTGCGACTATCTCACTGCTCATTTTCATCACATTTCTACCTGGTTATCACTTATGGAACATGAGTACTTGTTATATGTGACTTTTGTCATGATCAAATTCGCTTATGACACCCAAACCCGACGCTCGAAAAACGTGTAAATTTTAATTATCTCACCGACGAAATTTTATGAGCTGGGGCTTCGAGACGATTCCAACGATGAAATCGTTTTCACATCCGAGATATAGAGAATAAATTAAGGATTTTTAACCTTAAATTAATAATTTTTGAAATCAAATTCTTTTTCCGCAAATTGAATTTCTGGTCTAAGGTGTGAAGTCCTACGATCCCGCCCCCAAATGGACAACTTCAGTCCCATTTCAACTTTGTAATACCCAAACATATCCCAAGAAACTACATCTCGAAGATTGACATTCGGTCTCTCCCAACTCATCACTTCGCCTCAAACCTTCCTTCTCGGTCCACGACACGCCCGATGTCGATGTCCCAAATCTCACCTCGCAAGCCAAATCGTACATCGAACTGACAGACAAATTGAGCTTAGTCTCTAACAACTCCAGAACAAAATCTCGTGTAAGTGATACCTGGGAAGGCTCCCACTTCCGATCAGAGTAAATCGGGCAGACGCCATCCACAAAGACTACGTACAACCGATTCGCAAATAGGGTCGAAATATCCTATGGCATGAGATCCATGACCGCTGGCGATTGGCCAATCCAAAGGGCATCACCGTGAACTCAAAGTGCCCATAAGTATCCTAAACCGCCTTGTGTGGATATCTCATCCCTAACCTCACCGGATGGTAACCAAAGGCGGTTCATTCCCTCGAGTGACTCGCGCTCCCTTCAACGAACCCGATCAAATAACGTAAGTCATCGATTCCTGCACGCGGGTACCGATTCTTGATCGTGAATCCCCGCTCAACCGTCAGGCGTCACACAAGGGTCTCGCCCTTCTTCTTTGCAAATGCAATCCCGAGCGCACCCCGCATGGTGAAGTGTCAAGATAATGAACCCCTTATCCAAGAGTTCAGAATCGACTCGAGTCTCGCAACTCAACCGGTGCCATCCTATGCGGAGTCACAGATGCAAGTATACCAAGGTAAAACTCGATACCCAAGTCTACTACCCTCTGTGGAGAGGTAATCCAGAAGGCCTCATCTAGAAAAACATCCACATACTCGTGCATACCTACCCGAGGTAGATCTAAGTCCGGCTCCTCCTCATCCCTCCGTAGGCGCTCATGCCATTAACCCGCTTAACTGGGCTCCCTCGAGACACTGACTCATATACGTGTATGGGGCAAATGTCATGTCGGCTTCCTCGAATTTCACACGGTACCGTCTCGCAGCATAGAATCCTCCTACGCCACAATCGACAAATCCACCGCTGTAAGCCGTCACCAATCCATCCCCGGGGTGATGACACTCTAACTCGAGCACACCTACGATCCCCGGGGGGTCCACTAACATAGCAGAGTCCCCGAGATCTCAACTCGCAACTCGGAGACATCCCTATTCTCAGCTCTAATCCCTAGGAGAACTCACCCACAAGGGCTCCCTCCTCTAAGATCTCAGAGGTCCTGCCCCATTTCCACCGCATTGAGCCTCACTTAGCTCGAACACAACTAGTCTAATCCCTGGTGAAAAGTCGAGGTAATCTCCATAGCCTCTTAACACCTTCTCGGCTCAGATGAAATAACGTTCTGCACCACCTGCCCTTCCCTATGAATGTTGGAGGATGATGCATCCCAAACCTCCTGTGAGGTTACTGCAGGACCCAAAATACAACTTATAAAATTTTATTTTTCTGGCTAATTTCTTCTTCGCTTTACTAATCGGTAAAATATTTGAAAACTATTTTTACTTTATTTCTTCCAAATATTTGGAAGATACACAAAAAAAAAAAAAAAAAAAAAAATATATATATATATATATATATATATATATATATATATATATATATATATATATATATATATATATATATATATATATATATATTTTCATTTTCTTATCACTAAATAAATTTTTTTTAAAATTTATTTTAATCACTTTCTTCGCTACACACCGTGAAAACCTTAGAAAATTATTATCTTCAATTCTATTTTTTTTTTTCTTAACTTTGACATTTTGTCTAAAAATCTCAAACTCTTCTTGATCCAAATTAGCTTCAAACTAGTGTTCAACTCTTAAAATTCTTATTAAAATCTCATTATCTCTACAAACCAAATAAATTGAACATAATTTATTTCATATTTAGTTTTCTCTTTTCCAGCTTTTTACTTCATCGTAAACTCCCCAAAATGTTCTAACATCTTAAAATTTTGTATTAAAAATTATATTTTGTCATCCAATAAACCAAATCTAAATTGATTTCTCACTTATTTCATTTTCTGAGTTTACACATCAGAACTCTCAAGATTTGTTTTCCAACATAATAAGTGCTAATCACCTACACCCAAATATCATAATATACTACAAACCATGTTATAAATGATCATTCACATAACATACAACTCATGTTATACGTAATCACTACACATCACATCATGCATGCAAGAGTTCTGTATTCCCGTGATTTCCTAGGTAATCTCTAAGGCCTAAACTAACACAAACCACTAAGTGGTGATGGCTACCCAAACTCCGAGCTCCTTGTGTATTCGATACCTAAGCTCGACAAACAAGACGCCTCGTTCGTTGACTACCCGTCAACCCGCAATACCCCATGAATGCTCTGGGTGACATTTGTACGAGGTCAGATTTGTACTCAGGAGCCCCACCAGACAAAAACCCGCATATGTAACTTGTCCCAAACATCAATAGAGAACAACAACATGAGTAAAACGACCGCCACTTGGGCCCATAAACAATAATTATAAAACATATATCCAACTATATCCAATAGTTTCAAGAGTTCAAATTTTACTTTATACAACACATATTAAAATTAGAGAATTCTAATGTCATACATCATAACCCAAAGACACAATCCGACCTCTCTTCTAAAGCCAGCCCCAGATGAGTCGCCACACGCCCCCCGCACTGCAAAATATCCTCTTCTACGTGGTGAGCCACAATGCTAGTGGGAATCACCTTGCTGGAAGCCACTTCCACCTATGCATATGCAATGCCCGTAAATCACCAGACGCATCCTACTGGTCGACCATCTCATACCCCGAGTCCTCACCGACTCCTCACACTCGCTAAGCCTTTATGAGAATTATTATGCTCAGTTTGTTGACAACCCTCCGATAGAATATATATATCAATCAATGACAGATTATTTATGGACTACTCCTACGATAATAATCGGGGCCATTTTCGACGACGATATTTCTTAGTATGGACTACCCTCCGATAATTATCAATTCTTAAACAACCCTCCAAACCATTCTCTCAGATCACTCCTCACGCATCTACCCTATCGGGCTCTGTAGTGTCCCAAAGGTATGGAATGCATGATTGTCAATTCCATTATAGTCTATCACACATGCAAATATATAACATGCATATATATTCACACATAAATTTAAATCACACAATCATCATGTTATGTAAATTTCACATTTCATCTCATCAAAATTAGCCTACATGGGCTAATGATCAAACATCGAGCAATTCTACTTGAATTACTCGATCAAATACATTAATTCACAAAATTATTTTGTGAACACTATTCTCAGAATAGGAAACCCTAAGCATTATTTCCGAAAAATCAATCAACGCTTATAGTTTCCATCCCTTTGAAACAAACCCTCCAGTCATGATCCAGCTGGTCCGGTCCCGCTCCCTCCTCCTCCCTAATCAATACATGATTTATAGCATAATTTATGCCATTATCACTAAAACAGCCCCATCACGCCATCGGGCGGCATATTTTTGTTTCACAATTCCGCCCTGCTTGGACCGACTGCTCAAGGCTCCCGCTTCAATCGAAACATTGTAAAAACACTTAAGTGTAAACCCAATGAGGAATTTCTACTCCGCGGAGCCTTGTCGTAAACCCCCAATCCGGCGGCCCACGCCAGGTCTCCGCGGCAGAGCAAACGCCTTCCTCATTCCGACGACCGACGATCGCATCTCCCATCGATCTAGAGAGAAGGAGGTCCTTTTCTCTCTCTAAACCAAAATAAATAGTTACTCGCATCTAACTCCTCTTTCAATTAATGTTTTTTTGCCTTTTTGGCTTCTTTGAAGAGACGACACACTATCGACATTTTAAAGTCCTTTGTGCGTCATTTAAACTTTCCATTAATACAAATTATTAGCCATCCTTTTCCCAAGATATTTCAAAGATTATATTCTCTTTTCTTCCATTTCATCATTTCTCTGATTACGCCACTTTGCACACACGAAAGATTCATTTGGGGCGAAACGTGCTGAACCCGACCCGGTCTTCCTGAATTCCGACGACCGACGTGCTAGCCAGATGAGCACCTATCCCAACTCCGTGAAATCCATTTCATCATCCCCACCGAGACCACTCCCGGATTTCCTAACCCAAAATTACAATTTTCGCAGTCGAAATACAATTTCTGTTCTTTTCCTGTAATTGAATTTCCTCCAGTACAAACATACATATTCTTATTATGTAAGACCCGAGAAATCTAAATTTCTGGAATATGCAAAAATCGTAATTTTGAGATCATAGCAAATTTTAATTACGCAATCTTAACACCCCGCCATGCATTCTGACAGACACAAAAACTGATTGAAAATCGCTGACCGCCTCACAAAATCTAGTGCCAGCACAAAATTCCCGCCAAGACATTGAGACAATGATTCGACACACTGCCGAGGACGCTGCCTGTAAGCCGGAAACGATCACGCCACATCAAAGCCCACAAGATGACAAACATGCACTAATGTACCATATGGTGTGAGAGAGCAAACAGACTTGAGTCTCACTACCGGCAGCAGCCTTCTAATATCACTCGTAAAAAGAAGGTGGACATATAAAGGTCATTAACTAAATCTAAGTCACATAAATGACAAAAGAAAAGGAATAGTGTTTCATTCCTCTTTCTTTGGGGAAACTGGTATATAAAAAATGTGAGGATCCTGGGGTGGTAGATTTGAGTGGGTTTGAAGAATTAAATGATTTCTCTTCTTGCGGGTAGAGAGAGAGTTCCCTGGGCACTCCTCTGTAACATCGCTAACTGCACCGCGCCCAGAGAAAGAAGGGCAGGTGAGGTAGGATTCCCCTGAAATTCTAGGAAATACATGAAACTGCCCACTATATTGAAAAAAAAAAAGCACTGTGTGGACCTTGATTTACAGTTTTAATAACCCTATACAGAGGTATGATTTTCATTTCCTGAACTTATTCCCCATATAGTTTCATGGTTTAGTCTGATACTGTTAGTTTGAGGCCGTGAGGGGCGCTTTGATCTTTATCCAAAACATGGAACTGGAATTCTGGAGTTAGAACACATTAAAACCCATCAGAAATTAGTGGCCGTGAGGGCTCATAATTTCGAATCAAAGCTGCGGGTTCTTTCGGTGTAGAGAAATATATTGAACAAATTTGTATTGTTGATCGCATAAGGTCGTAGGCTGTCGTAGATGATGGCCCTGCAAAGACTGGACCCCGTAAATCGTGTAATTGTTTCAGAATTTGATGTCAGAACCCCATAAACCCGATGTACCGCTGGGGTGAAGGTAGTTTAACTTGTGTGTATTAATGGTTTGTGTTTATGCATCGTAGCTGGATGGTCAGGATGTCACGGCGGAACCGTCGGCTGGTGATTTTCCCAATAGTAAACTATGGCTCTACCATTCCTAATGATGTTTTGGAAAATATATTTCTTTAAAAATATGTGTTTCAGCCTCAGAGTTGATTTAAAACAATTAAAGGGTTTGTGTGATCATTAGCCCATGTGAGCCACTTTGATGCTTGGTGTTCGATTAATGGTACAGATAATACGATAGTGATTGAGATATTATGCTTAAAAATATTCATGTTTGTGATATGTTTGTGTTTAGATTAGGACTGTAGATGGAACTAGTACATACATGTATTTCATATGCACCGGAATGATCCTGTAGGTGAATATAGGAGTTAGTGCATGTGAGAGATGAGCTCCAGAGTGGAAAGTGTCTTGAGGCGGGTAGCAGTCTTAAAATATTAAACAGATCTGGGAGGGTAGTCCGTAAACTTAAATAATATATCAACCGGTCGAGCACCCAAGTCAGATATTTCGTATTCATTCGAGGGTAGTCCACAATCCAAATAATATATCAAACGCCTGACGCTCAATGATATGGCGGAGTATTCACCTGAGTAGTCCACGAACACCAAATACATATCAACGGCCGAGCTACCACAATCGATATATATTCATCGGAGGCTCACCTTTACTCACACACAATTCTCCTCATACGAGGCTTAGGCGGCGAGTGTGGAGAGAGCCTGAGTAGCCCCTGATCCGAGTTAAGTCACGTGAGACATTCAAGTAGGATCAAGGGCATTCATTGAATGTTTGCTTCAATGGGAACATTGCACCGCACTTAGGTGGTGAGTAGCCCACTTAAAAGGCGCATTCTCCCATCGAGCTTTGGGCGAGCTCAATTCGTCAGGATCCCCTTTTCACTGTGCACAGTGGAGGCGCATGAGAGAAGACTCATCCTAGAGACCACGGATTAGAAGAAAGCCGATTGTGGCTTTGGGTTATTTCGACGATATCTACATGTATTAGAATTTTCCTTTACTAATATATGTTGTATAAGAGTAAAACATTTGAACTTTGTAATTCATTGCATATAGTTGACTTCATGGTTAGTATGTATTACGAGGATCATTGTGCAGCCTAAATGGTCAACAAAAAACGATACTATGTGACGGATCTCGGGATATATCAATATATATGCATTTCACGCAGTATTAATCGGGTACCCGCACAAAGGAGACTTTCCGTCGATTTTCTAGCATGCCGTAACCCCACCTCCACTTGTATTCCTGGCATGACTGATCTTGGCAGTCAACTGACCCCTGCTTCTGGGCGCCGTTATCAAGTAGCCTCGTAGATTTATTCTCGTCGAGGTCGAGGGGCAAGTGCCCGAGGCATAAGGTCATCTCACGGAGAACATCTTAAGGAGAAATAAAACCTGTAAGGACTTATGCTGCCCGAGGCCAAGGTCGCCAGGCTAGCGCCCAAGGCATAATATAACCATCTCAGGAGAAACATTACGCCTTAGAGACTATGTCGCCCAAGGCCGAGGGTCACGAGGCTAGCCACCCAAGGTGCATAATATAATCATCTCAAAGAAAATAATAATGTAACTTTTGTTCAGCATTTGAACAAGGGTATAATCGCCTCATTATAAGGAGATCTACCAAAATTACTTCGTAAAACATGGAGGTAGTCAATTTTATCAAAATTCCAAGCACAGTTTCCTAAGTGAAACTCCGCAGTGGCCGCTAGGAGCTTCTATGGCCCGAGGTCCCAAAGATTGTCTTGGTCTCTACTGCTCAAGGCATAAGGGCCCCATGTCCTAATTCCTGGTCAAGTAATTAGGAGCCCACATGCGACTAAGCGAGACTCCTAAAGCAACACTTGTGAATTAGAAAATTGTGATCTTCCGAATATGACTACCATTTTAACGAGAGAAATGTGACTTCGTAAAGATTGCATTGATCCTCCCATATGGGGGGGTAGGGGGTGTGCGTTCCTCTAGGAAAAGGAGAATAATCATCTCGTAACATGGAGATTGTGGGCTTCAGGTGGCATGAGGACTGCGAGAAGTTGTCCTGTGGATTCCTGACGCCCTGGGCGTTCCACTGGCGGCTGGACGTCTGGGCAATGCATGGCCGAAAGATCTAGAGAGGAAGCATAAGAGAGGAGGCATTGCAGAGCGGCGTTTCTTAGAGTAGAGAGGCGTCATTACTTCAGGAAAGAAGCCAATCACGCCGATGAGAGTCATGTCGCTTCCTTTAGGTCGCTTGTCTAGCAAAGAATGTGCTTCCGGTCCAATGAGGGCTCAAAACCGAAAAGGTAGGTCACCATTGATTAGACTAAGCGTCTTTGATATCTTAGTCGCAAAGAAGGTGAAATTAGTTCCCACATACTACGACCAATGGAAAGGTCTTGGCTTTCCACAGCAGATCGTGACAAAAACTTCATTCTTCCTTTGACTCATTTCGTGGATGTTACAAGCGCATATTTAAATAGACACGCTTTTACTCCTTACTTTATAATTTCTTCACTACTTATATTAATCTCATACCATGTGTAAATCTCTCCTTTATAACGCGCGTGCTCTCAGATCACACGCCCTCTTCGTCGCCCTCCCCATGCCTCGAGGTGGTTTATCTTATCGTGGTGTCGAGATCACCCTTCCAATCGCTCAGGTCAGCCGAGACGGGGTTGTCAGTCCGATCTTCTCTCCACTGCTGAGCTCGTGTTTACTTTTATCTCTCTATGTCTGAGGTGGTATCATGAGGCACACTGATCCAGTAGCCCGAGGTGGTTAGAGGGTCAGAGCATGCCCGCCCTTCGTATGCCGAGTTTCAGGTGGGGTCACTCACATGATGCCACGTGATCGGTTCTGATCACCCACATGAAGGTCGTACACGCGAATGCCACGTGTGTTGTATGCTTATCCCATTCCAACAATGAACGTGTATTTTATATGAGAGATTGATAAAAAATAGAATTTTTATATTTTAATAATGTAGTTCTTCGTAAAAGCTATTGTAGCTTTTCCTTTATCAAGTTGTTTATTCCTAATAAGTTATGGGGCAAGGATCAAATATCTCCAGAATACTTATATATCGATAATTATGGATTTTACTCGAATATCGGAAATATCTGGAATATCGGTAAATATTTCTCCAGGATATTTTTACGTAACACGGGCCTCGATTAAAATTTTTCATATTTTAATTATATAAACATAAGAAACAGATTCATATATTAATTAAGGTAGATTAAAATTAAATGGATTAGTAATTACAAATTAAAATATGTTATATTTAATATATTATTCGTGAGCATATGTTAAAGAGTAAAATTATTTATTTGTTTTTGCTATTATTATAAATATTATGTAGATAATACGAGGAGAAGATTCAAAATATTATATATTATAATTTTAAATTTTTTAAATGATATTATTTTTATTTCTTTTCCTTTTCAAATTAATATTTGATTTAAAATATTATGTTATTATATAAAATAAGTAATAAATAAAATATTATAACTGATGGTGGTAGGATTATGAACAACAATAATAAGCGAATATAAAAAGTTTGCACTATATATAATATGCAAATTGAATCATTGCGGCTAGATATGCAACCCTGCATTTCGTATGCTCAAACCCTCCGTAAGCACTTTTTGATATTTTGGAGTTAATAAGAACAAAGGGAAAACAGTGGAAAAAATGAAAATCGGAGGGTAACCTAAAATCTAAAAATCGAAAATTTCGGTGGATATATTTTATTGATCTCCACCGAAAACCGAAATTTTGCCGATATTTCGGTCGAAATTTTCGACATTTTGTTCCCTGGTTATAAGATATGATTAGAAATTTTTACTAAACAACTTATTAGAGATGATTGGGGGTGAATCAATTTTAACCATATAGACATGATAGAGTGATATAAAAATAATACACGTATATATAGAATACAGACTAAAAAAATTTATAAAAAAAAAAGACAAAAAGGTTACCTTAGGTTCTAAAAAGTTTTTATTTCTAGTGATTTATTTTATTTTTTTAAAGGAATTTGAAGTGATTGATTTAGTTTATACCACATAATTACATGAAATAGTAAAATTTAGTTGTTTATACTAATAAGTGATTGATTTAGTTGTTTAGAAATTTTTAATAAACAACTTATTAGAGATGATCGGGGGTGAATCAACTTTAACTATATAGACATATAGAGTGATATAAAATAATACACGAGAAGATATATAAAATAAGTAGAGAATTCAAAATTTATAAAAAAAAAAAAAAGACAAAGGTTACCTTAGGTTCTAAAGTTTTATTTCTAGTGATTTATTTTATTTTTTTAAAGGAATTTCAAGTGATTGATTTAGTTTATACCACATAATTGCATATGAAATAAAATATTTATTTATTTCATCCATACCTATAAAATATTTAAAAAAAAAATCCATTTATGATAAAATAAAGCACTTTCATTAGGATTTTAATTAATAATAAATTCAAACAAATTTTAATAACCATAGTAAATCCTAAGATATCTCGTAATCTTTAATATTCCTTTAAATTCAAAAATTTAAATAAAATTTATATGATAAAATGATTTTTTAATAAAATCAAGTAGAAGATCACGAAATTTACATTTATAGTTTAATAAGTAATGAGTCATTAACTATTTAAAATAATAAATATATTTTCTTTGAATTTTTCAAGACAATGAACTGTTTTTCCGTAAATATGGAGAGGAAGGATAAAATAGAGAATTTTGATATATATATTTTTTGAAAGCTAATCACTTTTAATACATTGTAGTAAAGTAAACTATCATTTAATTTTGATATTTTAATATGTTTACTTACATTAAAAATATTTGTTCTTCTTTAACTTTTTCTACTAGCCTATTTTCTTCAGCTCAATGATTTTTTTTGTCATTTGGAAATCGTCTCTTTATCTCTTTCATCCTTTTCTTTTAATACAGAAATTAGTCATTCCACATAGATAGGTTGTTATTTGTTTTTTCGTGATTTAGTTGTTACCTTGGTGGGTGTGCGATTGTAGTTGTCTTCGTGCGTGTGCGATTATCGTCATCTTAGGACGGTGGGTGGTTGTGTCAAATAATACAATGTTTTGGTTTTCGTCATCGTGGTGCATCGTTTATTTGTGTTTGGGCGATTTAAACGAGTAAAATGTGATCAAAGACAATAAATCAAATCAATATTGATCGACAATATATTTGCAATGTTGTGAATTGTGCAACAATGATGATAAGAATCGAGGAAGAAAAACAAGAATAACACAATACACAGATTTTACGTGGTTTGGCATTATGGTACATCCACCGAGGCGATGGCTGAAATTTTACTGTATCGGAAATAGGGTTAAATAGGAAGAGGGTGTTTATAATAACTTTGAATATAATCAGAATTACAAAAATACCTACAATTTGTCTGGTATTGGGGGCTTGCCGCATCCCCAACCTAAAGTGAAAATAAGCCACATGTCATAACATGCAAAACTAAAGTCATGGGTGTAGTCGATCAATGATAATATTAATAGACTTAACTATCAAATGTATAAGATGCGAGTCAATTCTTAATAGACTTAACTATCAAAATGTATAGGATAAAGTCGATTCATTATACTTTATTAACTTGAATCTTGTTCATCATTTATGTTTTTAATGATTTTGATTCTATATTTATATACATGTATTTCTAATTTGGTCCAATGAGTATATATAAAAATTCACAGGAAGCTAGAATTTATGGGAGGCTCTCTCTTGGATCAAAAATATGAATTTCTAGAGTGTCATATTTGAGCTTGATTCTCGGTCTCCAAGGCTATACGAAGACGGGTTTTCATTGAAAAATGAGTTTGTTTCCATTATTTCTAGTTGTTTAGATTACCGCTGTGGGGTAGCACATAGGCTAGATACAAGTTCTCACTTTTATGCTTCTCCGATGTATTGGTGAACCTCATGGGTTCATCTACCTTTGTTTATATCGATACAATGGAGTAATGAAACCTATTGAAAAGATTTTTTGAAACAAACTATTGAAAGCGGTTATTTATTTATTTATTTTGAAGTAATCTATTGAAGCAGTTATTAAAAACTATTTCATGATGCTTTCGTAGAACAAAGAAACTTATTCGGGACACATTGTGATTTTCATCATTAGGATAGCAATTTTTTTTTTTGGGTAGAAAAGTAGCAAGCGAATGAAACTAACATGAAAATACTAAGAAAAAGAAAATGTGAAGAAAATATAATTTGAAGAAAATTAAAAATAGGTTTAAATTAATTATATATGTTTATTCAAACTCATTTATTTATTTATTTCATATATAAGATTAAAAATTTCAAAAATAGGCAAAATTTTGAGAAATATTGATGTTGATTTTCTTTATGTTTTAGTGAATTTCACATGAATTTATAGTTTAACCTTTGGTTCATCTGAAATAATTTTATTCTTTAGATCGAGAAAGAAGAAAAAAATGTAAAAAATCATTGCTAATCTAAGATCAAGAAAAGAAAAATGGCGGGTTCACGCCTACATTGTCTTGAAGATAACAATCGATCATCGGAGAAAAAAAAGAATTAGTGGGCATCATAAGGAAAATAAGCTCATCGCGCCATGACTCACTGCGAGGTATACTATTACAAAGCAAGGTAGCCTGGACCTTGGGTTGAATACATTAACTCTTTGTCGTCAGTCATCCTCTCCCGATCGCCCACGCCGCTACTATGGCTGTTCAGCCATGATTGTCGAATCCACAGTCTTCCTCATCCCACATCGTCTGATGGCTTCCGGCTCGGCCGGCACCACTGCACACAAGCATCGCTCTCTTGGCGTTCATGAATCGGAACTTCGTCTTGATGTCGTCGGAATCGTGGCGTGTGCTCTTGGTAGTGGATAGCATGGAAATTCGTCGGTTATGTGAGCCGCTTGATGATCCGCCAGATGCTCTGATGCTCGCAGTGGTTGCGGAGGTGGGTTCCGTTTACCCCAAATTGCGAGCGTTGAAGCGATGAAACCTAAGGAACTCGTTGCCGTCGGCGATGCACCTCTCGTCGCGCCTCCGGACGCCGCTGTTTCGCGCCTCTTTTGATTTGACGTGCTCTCTGTACTCCTCGAATCTCCCCAATATTTTCGTGCTGTTGTGGATTTTCAAGATCCGGTGAATTTTCGGTGTCTTCTCGGTGTCGATCCAACCGGTTTTGAATATGATTCGGACTATGTTATTCCCAGTCTCCGTCAATGAGCTCGAAGCAGCGTGTTTGGAGTTTGTCTTGTTCGAGACTATCGGTTTACGAAGATTTCAGTCAATGTGCTCCAGCCGTGTGTTTGAGTTTGATCTTTGTTCCGAGACTATCTGCGGTTTAGAAAAGATTTGCCCGCCACGCGGACACGAAATATATCGTTAGGAGGAAAATCGGACCTCGAGGCTGATCACGACGAGGAATTTGAGTGCATAGAGCATCTGTAGGAACCTGCAGTCGCCCGGCCTTGTGCCTCCTCGCCTCCTTGGCCTTCGGGTTGAGCCTCCCGAACTGCAGTGCAGGGCTTGGTAGATCTTCTTCGGAAGACTCACGAAGATGATATCGGATTCGCCGTCTCCTCGAAGAACTTGCTGCTACTACAAAATGATTTTAAAGTAGCCATTAAGCGAATATAAGATTTCTAACACCGCCACGAGGCGTGCATATATATCAGTGACGGTATAGCAAAAAAAAAACAAAGGAAAAAAAAAATTTCATTCCATCACGGTTAAAACCAAATCTAAATTATTATTTTGAATAAAAATTATAATGATGCTTTATTAAACTTAATTAAAGAAAAATCAAGATATCATTAAAAATCTATTAAATGAAGTTTGTTACAGGAGTGTAGAATAGACACGAAATCTCCAATTATTATTTTTCTTCTGCAAGATACTTTCTAGAATTTTCTTCTAAAAAAGAGACATCATTTTGAATTAAGCACATGAAAGTTAATAATGTAACTATTCACCTTTAAAGAGCAATAGTATAGTAGATTTCTATAGTTCTTTCTGACTGAAAGCCACCCACGCTGTATCTTTGGAAAATCATAGTACAAAAAAAAAAAAAAAAAAAGGGGAAGGTTTTATTTTACTTATTAGATATAAAAAGCTTTATTTTGTTTTATTTTCACAATTCATTCAAATTTGGAGAAGATATTCAACGATTCTGATTAAAGGGATGTTAGCATTGCCACCTTATAGAAATAACTTAATTTTCTCCTTCTTTTTTTTCCTTTATGTTTTCTTTTTATATATTACTTTGTAATATGGATTTGTAACTCATAATTCTCCAAAAAAAATATATATTATTGGATGAGTGTATAATGGGTAATAATAAAAACTATACCAAAAATAGCTATTTTGGTTGATCAAATAAAAAAATAAAAAAAATTTCTTTAAATATTTTACTTCTAAGTATTCCTTTTTCGTGAATTATAATTATTATTTTAAGAATATTACCGACTACGTTCTATTCGGTGATATGCTGGAATTGTTTAATAATATTAATAGAAAATAGTTAAGGTAATACATTAAAATGTACATTTTTATAAACTTAATTGTTATTTAGGAGAAGATATTCAACGTTACAATTAAAGGGATGTTAGCATTGCCCTGCCATATAAATAACTTAATTTTCTCTTCTTCTTTTTTCCTTTTATGTTTTCTTTTTTTATATATTACTTTGTAATATCGTTTGTAACTCACTTAATTCTCGAAAAAATATATATTATTGGATGAGTGTATAATGGGTAATAATAAAAACTATACCAAAATGAAAGCTATTTTGGTTGATCAAAATAAAAAAATAATTTTCTTTAAATATTTTACTTCTAAAATTTCCTTTTCGTGAATATAATTATTATTTTTAGAATATTACACGACTACGTTCTATTTGGTGATATGTATAGATTGTTTAACAATATTGTCTGAAAATAGTTAAGGTAATACATTAAAATGTACATTTTTATAAACTTAATTGTTATTTAGGAGAAGATATTCAACGTTACAATTAAAGGGATGTTAGCATTGCCCTGCCATATAAATAACTTAATTTTCTCCTTTTTTTTTTCCTTTTATGTTTTCTTTTTTTATATATTACTTTGTAATATCGTTTGTAACTCACTTAATTCTCTAGAAAAACTATATTATTGGATGAGTGTATAATGGGTAATAATAAACTATACCAAAAATGAAAGCTATTTTGGTTGATCAAAATAAAAAAAATAAAAAAATAATTTTCTTTAAATATTTTACTCCTAAAATTTCCTTTTTTAGGTGGAATATAATTATTATTTTAGAATACACGACCTACGTTCTGTGAAATTGATATGTATGAATTGTTTAGTAATATTGTCTTAAAATAGTTAAAGTAATACATTAAAATGTACATTTTATAAACTTAATTCATATTTAGGAGAATATATTCAGCGATTCCACAGTAAAGGATGTTAGCATTGCCTGCCATACCTAAATAGCAATTTTCTTTCCTTTTTTTTCCTTTTATGTTTTCTTTTTATATATTACTTTGTGTTTTGTAACTCTTAATTCTTGAAAAATATATATTATTGGATGAGTGTATAATGGGTAATAACCAAAAACTATACCAAAAATGAAAGCTATTTGGTTGATCAAATAAAAAAAAAATAAAAAAATAATTTTCTTTAAATATTTTACTTCTAGAATTTCCTTTTTAGTGAATATAATTATTATTTTAGAATGTTACAACTACGTTCTATTCGATTGATATGTATGAATTGTTTAACAATATTGCACGAAAATAGTTAAGGTAATACATTAAAATGTACAATTTATAAACTTAATTGTTATTTTGTGGTTTCGTGACTTTATTTTTCCTAGGAATAAAAATGTAGGCATATCTTTTTTTAACGAGTGAAGAGATTGACTTTGAGGAATAAGGTTGAGTTGACTCATAGTGGAATAAGTTCTTCTTCTGCGGCCAGTCTTTTTTTCTTCCATGTATCTTTCCAACCTTTAATCCACTTTTGGAATTTATCAACATTAAATATGGTAGTAGCATCTATATGATCATAATGCGTTAAAACCTTAATACCATCTATTATTACCATAGTGAGGGTATATATATATATGTTGAGAATTTTGACTTTAAAACCTTCTAATTGATTTTTTTATCATTTAATGGACTCTTCTTACCCTGATAAAGCAAAAAAGCTGTCGAAATTTGTTAGATTCATCAATGTTAAATATGGTAATAGCTAAACTATTACCATAACATATGGAATCACCTATTATCATAGCAAAGTTACTATTATAATTTGTTCCATGAGGTTTTTTTCTTTTGAAAAATTTTGACTTTAAAACCTTCTAATTTGATTTCTTGATCATTTTATTTATGTACAAATAATTTCTATAAGGTAAAAACCAACTTCCCATATATATATATATATTCATTTTTGTATTAAATCTTAGTATTTTATTTTTATAAATTTAATTTCATGGGATCGATCTACAGTTCCCCTCTATACCCACCTTAGGCTCTTTAACTACTTGAACTAGAACTTAGTATTAACACTTGTGCCATGTAAATTAATTAATTTTGAGATTATAAAAAACAACTGTTATTTTCGAGGAGAAGCATTTTTATTTGTATCTTACAAAATATATGTATATAATGAAAATTCCTTTGGATAGAAAAATGAATAAGAATAAAATAGTACTCAACTATGGTGAGCTCCGCTGGTTACTTATCCAATTTCATGAAACTCACAAATCAAGTGCCAGTCGAGAGAAGTCATTGCAAAATCATTGTCTGTTTAATCGGTGGCTCCACATTCCAATGTTAAGAAGAAAAAAGGTTGGGACCTTCCAAACTCCCTCTCTGCCATCCTCTCTCTCTACCTCAGCCCATTCGAGATATGCAATATGTAACACCCCTTAAAATTATTATAAATAAATTTATTTATAATAAAAATTTAGTATTAATATCTTAATTTATTTAAAATTAAGAAATAATGACTTTTCATTTAATAGATTTAAAAAATTAAAATAAAATTTTAATAATGTTTGCCTTAATTTTTAGCTCTTATTACACAAATATTAGTAAAAACATTAAATTTAAATAAGTAAATTCACAAGATTTTACTAATATTATTGCATCTATAATTATTTTTTCTTTACATTTATAATTTGATATTTTGAATCCCATTTTGATATTTTAAAGAAATTGTATAAGAATATTAAACATAAATTTTTAAAATAAAAGTATCATTATTTTAAATATAAATAAATTATTCGTTATTTTAATTTTTATTAACATTTAATTTTAATTTGTTAAATCTACTAAATGAAAATTAAAATATTGTTCTTAATTTTAAAATAGAATTAAGATATTTATAATAAATTTTATTATAAATATATTTATTTGCATAATAATTTAAGAGATGTTTGATTAAAAGCAATATATTACATTAGTGAATTAAGGGTGTTACATTACTTATTTATAGCTTTCAGATGGGGGTTGAGAGGTAGGGAGATGAAGAAGGAGAAGAAAGAAGGAAGAGAGAGAGCTTGGAAGGTTCCAGCTTTTTCTTCTTGACGTGGAATATGTGAGCCAATATTGTTTAGAAATGAATTAATGATTTGCAAATGACTCTTTGACTCATATCTTATTTGTGAGGACTCATGATCAAACAACGACCAGTAAAGTCTGAAGTTGAGTAATTGACCTGTATTCCTTTTACTGTCTGAGTAATTTTCATTACTCTACATATATTTTAGAGAGAATGCTGCTGATCTTCTCTAAAATAATACTGAGTTTTGTAATCTCAAAATAATTAGTTAAATAATTTACCTGAAAATATTAATAAGAATCTAGTTCAAAACAATCATTGCCCCTATAAAAATACAAATGGGTCTGATCTTACAAACACTCTTCAATCTTAGTCTTTTTTAACTTGGGATATTTGTTTTCTGCATTTGATTCTCTCTGATTCATCTTCAGTTTTGAGAGATGTTGTATCATAAGGAATCAAATTCTAAGAGACGGTGTTTTATACATGCCTCGGTTACGATTCATTTATAGGTTCATAGTCAATCCCAAACCTCTTAAATTCTATTTCTCATTTCACAGATTCTGATGTTCTCTTGTTTTCTCTTGTTTCTTCATCGGGTTATGACCTTATGCAACGAATTTATAACACTCTATCCCATAACATTATCACACATCTTCTTAGGGTTAGTAAGTTGAGTGTTTTTTTTTCCGTTTACGTATTTTTTCCACTATGCAGCGGTTGCCCAGTTGTTTTTTGCAGGCACTTAACAATGGAAACGATTAGAAAATGGCGTTGGTCGCCGCTGCCCGCTTCCTTGCCTCCCTCGGTCTCGAGCTCACTTCTACCCTTGTACCTCACATGCCATCTCAACTTGACAGCCGGTTGATGATGATGACCAATGTTGTGGATGACATGATCAGGCCATTTCCAAAAGTTAGGCCCCGTAATCCAATCATAAAATCGGTATCAACACCACCGAAAAATAATCTCATCCATCAATCCCGAGGATCGGTATCAACACCACGAAAATAATCCAATCTTAAGCGATCTTGTAGTCTCCACCATAGTACCAGCGGTGGTTCTTACGGAGTCTCTATGAACGAATCTATGATAGTGGTGGGGCCAGGGTAGAAAACCACCTTGGCATGGATGATAGGAAATTGAGGCAGTGCCTTTCATCTCTTTTATTTTCAAGTGATGTATCAATTAATTTTGTTTTCCTTCAATGATGGGGAGAACTACAATTAAGTGTTTCAATTGTGATCTGTTGGCTCACACATGCTTCTTTCAAACTGATTTCTTCTCAAAAATTAGCTTTGCCATGGCTTGTCTAGTTGATTCTTCACGTGAGAAATCCTCGATCGTGTGAGAACTTCTTTTTTGTGAAATTTGTCCTTGTGAAGGGTTGAATAGTAATCTTGTTGATTCCTTATCCATTTAGTTTTCTTTTGTCTAGATATCACACCTGTACTTACAGCAAAAGCAAGTCAATGAATGCTATAATCCTAGTAGTAGATGTCAAAGTTTAAAATCGTATGCGACTCCACCTCAACCTGCTAATAAATGTAAAAAATCTTATCTATTTAAAATTTGACAAAAGTCCTAAATATGATATGCTAATTAATAACAACATTATTTGAAACTACACCCTTCTAAAGGTCCCGCATCTGGATGAATGGAACTATTAATTTAACAGAAAATTTTGATACCTCGAATGCAAACTGGAAATAGGCTATACTACGAGTCATTTATAAAGCACAAAATTCAACATGTTTATTTCTTCATTTTACTTAGGGAAACATTCAAAAATGTTGATTAGACTAATTAAATGTCAATGCTCCTAGATAGTGTGCAATAA
The DNA here is from genome assembly GCA_016808115.1 of Tetrastigma voinierianum. Classification (NCBI taxonomy): domain Eukaryota; kingdom Viridiplantae; phylum Streptophyta; class Magnoliopsida; order Vitales; family Vitaceae; genus Tetrastigma; species Tetrastigma voinierianum. The sequence goes on along the minus strand of JAEQBH010006652.1, from coordinate 47,619 downwards.
GTTTCTGCTCATAAATCTAGACTGAAAGAGAGTAACTAACTTACTCTTTCTGAGCAAGCTTCCGATTTGAAAGAAACCTGTGTGAGCAAGCAATCACAATTGGAAAGCGCTTAATTAGAGTTCTCCCCCATCATTGAGAATAACAAGGAAATAATTGATACATCATTTGAAAATAAAGAGATGAAAGCAGATGGGCGTCTCAATTTCCTGTCATCCATGCCAGGAGTGTGGTTTCTACCCTGGCCCCACTCACTGTCATAGATTCGGTTCAAAGGAGACTCAGAAGAACCAACAGTGAGTGCTGATGAGGCGGAGACTTCTGAATCAGTTAAGATTGGATTATTTTCAGGGTGTTGACTCTGATTCTGAGAGATGAGTATGGAGCCTAATCCTTCTGGAAATGGCCAATCATGCCATCATCGTCAGTGGGGTTGCCTCAAGTTAAGATGGCATAGGAGGTGCAGAGGCGCGAGCCCGAGACTGAGGAGGCGGTGGAAGTGGCAGCAGTGAAACTACTTGTAGATTAACTCTGATCATTCCTTCCATTGTTATGCCTGCAAAACAACTGGGCAACCGGCTATATTAGTAGAAAATACAGAAAACAGGAAAAAAGAAAAAAGAAAAAGAAAAAGAAAAAAGAAAAAGACTTAACTTCTGCAACCTAAGAGATTTGATAATGTTATGGATTAGTGTTATAAATCTTTGTTGCAGAATTATGTTTGGTTCCCATTTTTTTTAATTCAATAACACGGATAACACAGAAAATAGCAGGGTTTATTTGTTTATGGTTTTGAAATTTGTTTTTTGTTTAACAAGAACAAGAAACTTACAAAGTCCACTTTTGGTTCTAGTTTTTTTTTTTTTTTGTTCTGAAAAACATGAGAACACAAAAATACTTAATTCGAGAGAACAAGAACAGTTTTTAGGAATTGCAAAATAGTGTTCTTTTATGTTTCAAAACATGTTCTCAGAACATTTTTAAAAAACATGAACAAAAACATGCTAAATTCAGAGAATAATAACATTTTTCAAGAGGACACTAAAATTGTGTTCTTCATATGTTCTCAAAAACAGTTTTCAAAAATAGGAACTAAACAAACCCTAAGATTTTGATCAATAGGATTTCTCTGTGGTAGAGAAAGGGGGTTGAACTCCTACCATATTTTATCCCTTTCCTCTCTTCCACGGAAGCAATTTGGTTCAAGAAGTATTGTCCATTTCAATAATGCAACCTAGTGTTCCTGAAATGCAACGAGGGAGTGAGCAAGCTATTTCAGCCTGTTCTTATAGAAAAGGTAGATAAATAAAGAGAGATTTTGTTAGTGAAAAGCTAATATTACATATATAAGTCTTTTTTACACTCTAAAGCTTTTCACCTTTCTTTCCATTTCATCAATATACTGAAACTTCTTCTGTCTGAATTTTGAGAGCAGAGAAAGTCGGTTTGAAAGGATCCTACAGAACAAAAAAGAAAAAAAAAACTTGGAAACGATCAAAGATAGAAATTAATAGAGAGTTGGAATCAATATAGAAACGGAACAAGTTCTACAAACTGCAGTCTTGATCATGAAAAAAAAAATGGTCCACCTTTTGAGCTTTTGGGATCATGTTAGAATTGTTGAGGTTCCCTATCCGATTGGACCTTGTTGAATTTCTAGGTTGATCGGAATTTGAAGGAACATCACTGCTAGAACCCGAGATCGGTGCCGCCTTATCAGATCGGAGTTGCATCAAAATTTTCTTGTTCCTGTCATCTGGAGTACTGTTCATGAGCTTACCTTGGTAAGGTTTTAGTTGTTGCTTCATCATCGTTCCACTGCTGCCATCTCCACCATGGTTGATGAAGGAGGGTTTCTTGAATAAAGGTTGCAAGCGGAACACCTACGGAGAAATTAACTTAAAGGCCTGGCCTGCCAGTAGATGAAGGCTCTCCATTAGGGTTTTGTATATCTAGTACCTTGTGGGACAAGATGGCTTCCCATTCTCCATTTCTGCAACAGTAATTCACCTGCAAAAACAAGCAGTAATGCCAGTTTAGAAAGCCAAGAAGATTTGATAAGATGATTCACTTTACTTAGTAGAATTAGGTACCCACCATCAAGGGAATGATATTAAAAAAGAAAAAAAACTATGCATTTAGTCATATTTATAAAACATTTCCCATTCAGTGTCCTAAATGTAACAATTAATGGCAAATATAGATCTCTCCTTGTATGGTTTCTCCTTATTTTCTTTTCCAACTTGAGCTAAGCCAACCCACTTGAGCAAGACTATTATGGAGAGGAAAGCATGGTCATACAACAAAAACAAGAACACTAACAAAAACAAAATCTATCTGATATCAGGCAAAACCTTGTATTACTTTGGTAAGGTTTTTTATGATGGCACTGAAAGGATCGGAGCACCAAAAGTTCAGGCTTCAAACTTATCAAATTTATATCACATGTTGAAAATGATTTTGATTTCCAATGAATGTACTTTCTTTAGTACCCATCTTTCTATTAACATTTTGAAAGCATATAAAGGAGTAACACATTTGGTAAATTTACATAATTATATTCTAATCTTTGAAAAAAAACATATGTATATTTCTAGAAACATATGTAATTCGGAGAACTCTAATTTCTAAGTAGAAATTCGGTTTGAAAGAAGCCTATGCGAGCCAAACATATCACAATTGGAAAGGATTAATTAGAGTTCTCCCATCATTGAAAGAATAACCAAAATAATTGATACATCATTTGAAAATAAAAGAGTTGAAAGCAGACCGTCTCAATTTCTAGTCATCCATGCCTAGGTGTGGTTTTCTACCCCTGGCCCCACTCACTGTCATAGATTCAGTTTCGGAGGAGACTCCAGAAGAACCAACAGTAGTATCAGTGGCGGAGACTCCAAGATCAGTCAAGATTGGATTATTTTCATGGTGTTGATACTGATTATGGGGTCTAATCCGTCACAAAATGGCTGATCATGTAAACCCCAACATTAGCCATCATCATCAAGAATTGGGGTTGCCTCCCAAGTTGAGATGGCATAGGAGAGTACAAAGGGCTGAAGAGTGCCATGAACCGAGGAGCGGTGAAGTGGCGAAGCTGATTTAGCGTCTTGCGATTCTTTCTGATCATGCCTTCCATTGTTATGCCGGCAAAACAATTGAGTAACCGGCTATATTAGTAGAAAATACAGAAAACAGGGAAAAATAAAGACTCAACTTCTACTAACCCTAAGAAGATGCAATAATGTTATGGGGATAGAGTGTTATAAATCTTGGTTGCAGAATGTCAGAACCCGATGAAGACAGCGGTAGGAAACAGAGGAGAACACTGTAACCTGCAAAATGAGAAATAAATTCGAGAAGGGTTCGGGTTGATTGTTGTGAACCTATAAAATGAATCGGTAAACTGTGGCGTGTATAAAATACTGTCCTTAGGAATTTGATTCCCTAGGATACAACAATCCTTCAGGCCAGAAGATGAACTGCAGACGACGGAGAAGAGCAAATGTTCTAAGTTGCAGAAGAAAAATGAGTACGTTATTTCAAACATGTCACCAAGTATAACCCTACTTTAATTTCAGTCTGCAATTTGAAGAACGGCCAGAAATTTCCGAACCATTTATGACTAAAATGCTCCTAGTGGGGTCAGATATCATGGATTTATTTTGTCCTAAGAATATTCAGAGATGTTCTTTTAAAACAAAAAGTAGCATTGAATTTTTTTTTTTTTTCAAAAGAAAAATAATTTCATTGAGTTCAACTAACAATGCATCAATAGAAACATATAATCCAAAATGCGGAAGCGAGGTTTGCGAAAAATTCACAACCTACGAAGGAAATTTCGCTGACTGCTGAAGAGAGTGCGCAATAGCCCGTTTTCTTTTGTTTATGCTCCTGCTCCTCTGGTTTTGATGCGCATCTTGAGTTCAATTTAGTTCTTTGTGCTCAAGTTGACTCGATAATTTTAGCGAGTTTGCTTGAAAAACCTAAAAAAATGGCCCTGGAAATGTGATTAGTAGTATAGTCGGGACATTAATGTGCAAATCGGGTTAATTAAGTTGATTAGTACACAAAAGTACTCAAAACCTCAAATAAACGGGGTTAAATAGCACTATTTGGGCACTAATCGGTTGATAAATCGACCACAGCATTTGGTGTTTGTTTGGCGGGCTCGATTAAATGGGACAACGTCCCAACAAGTCGGACCCGGTTGATTGAAATGGTAAAGAAAATATGTGTCGGGTATCAGCAAGTTGGGATAGATCCCCCCCTCGGGTGAAAGACCCACCAATTATGGTTAGACATAGTCTGACGGTGAAAGGCCATAAAAGTGTTTGGGTTGCGAATCCACCGATTTGAGACCTGAAAAATCCGCTACCTGGCGCATGGGTTTTGAATATAAAATGATCATTGTGAGGTATCATCCCAAAAAGATTTGGTTTATAAACAAATGAAATTTGTTTTTAAACGATAATTGGATGTCATCAGTGTGTGGTTTTTCACACATGAGCCGGCATTGTGTGAGGGAGTCGATGAGGACTCGGCGGATGAGAGTGCGCATCTCATTTCTTGGCATGGCATGTGGATTCTGGATTGACATGTTCTTGTTGGAATGATTGTGTAGTGGACGTGCATGTGCACTTAAGTGGGAATACAGCCTTGTAGGAGGTATTCTCTCTTGGGCATGCTCACCACTTTGCTCAAATATTTTAGGTGTAAGACAGACACCGGTGGACGGCGCTCATCTAAGGCTGTAATTGTGAAGAAGAATGGAGCATGTGGCCTTGATATTCATTTGTAAATATATTAGAACAATTTAGTGTTAATATATGATTTTGTACAAAGTGTTTAGTAATAAACTCGTAAGGACTATTGTGACATATTCTTGGGTAATATTTTGAGTAGTATGGTTGAAAGGGCAGATGGGGCTACTTATACTCATAAAGGAGTCTCGATAAATGAGACACGATAGTGTGTATCGAAGAGTCGTGATACCCATAGGTATTCAACGAGTTGATGGTTGGTCAGCGGGACAGCCCGGGTTTTGAGGGCGTCACATGTAGGATCGAGACCTCTTTCCCGAAGCTCCTTGTCGAATGACTCCACCAAAGTTGATGGGGTTAGAAAGCAATTAATGGATTTTTACCGATGGGGGCTTGAATCCAGTAGTCAAGCAATGCGGGGCACCGGTGTTGTCTTAAAAGAAGCAAGATGGATCGCTTCGGATGTGTGTAGATTAGAACCTTTGAGCGAAGTCATGATCGAAACGAGTATCAGATACCTTTCGTTTGCGGTGTTCAATTGATTGAGCAAGTAGAGTACTTCGAAGCTAGACTTGTGGTGGGATATTGGCAAGTGCGGCGTGGTTGAAGGGATGAGGCCAAAGACTACAAGTGTGACGTGGTATGGAAGCTTAGTTTTTTTAGTCATGCCCGCCGGTTGATACGCCCTACGACATTTTGTAACCTCATGAATGATGTCCTATTCGACTTCACGGACTCATTAAAGTGAGTATACTTGAAACGACGTAGTGATCTACGACTGAATTTAGAAGATCGCAGTACGCCTGAGTTATTTGATAGGCGAGCGAGAAGTCGGTTGTATGTTAAGAAGGAAAAGTGTAAGAGATTTCTCATATCGAGATCAAGTTTTAGGTCACGATTTCCAAGTCTCATATTCGGATGGATGGTGCAAAGGTGGCGGCAATTCGAGATTGGCTGCTCGACCCGGTGACGAGCTTCGATCTTTTCTCGAAGCTTAACAAGCTACTAAAGATATTCATCATGGGTTATTCCAAGATAGCTTGTCCTCTCACGAACCTTTTGAAGAAGAGGAAGTAGAATGGGATGTAGAGTGCCAAGGCGCCTTTCAAAATCTCAGGATGCAATCACCTCGAGCTAGTTTTGAGGCTCGACTTAGAGTGCCCAGTTTAGTACACGGACTGTGTCGGGAGACAGGGGCCACAGGTGGTGTGATGGTATACTTTATACTCATTTTATCCCTATGTGTTACTTATATTTTTAGTAGTTTTATCATATAAATAGAGGTGATCTAATGTTCTAAATGTTCAATTTGTGATTAGGTCGACCATGGTAGATGGGCGAAAACAAAGAGATAAAGCCCAATCGACCATTGCATGCGTGAAGCTATTGTGATTTGATGTTTTTAGCTTTAAGATGATCTTAAATGGCTACAAACTTTATATGGATGGATAGGGGACTTCTCAGGCTTTCCAAATATACCTTATTCACTCCATTTGGACTTCAAATGATCAAGTTATGACTCTTGGTAGTTGAAGGAAGAAGTGAAGAGAGCTCAAAAGTGACAAGTTAGAGAATTTTGTACATTCAGTCTTTATCATAATTTCTAAGTGTTTTCACCTTTATATCAGATTTTACACTTCAAAGAGCTTTCCAACGATTGCTAAGAACACCAAAATCGAGGTTCGGGATGACAAAGTTATGGCCCATGCGAAGTTGGTGAACGGGAAAGGCTGCGACAACGTCCTGACATTGCGGCTGCCAAGCGCGACATCCCAGATGTCGCGGCGTTATGGCAGCGTGCGTTCGAGTTGGTTTTTGGTGCGATTTTCAGCCTATTTTGAGCCCATAATTGGGGGTTTTAAAACCGAACCCCAAGAAGACAAGAGAGCGGCTAGGGCTCGGAGAAGGGGACTGTCCACACTTTGGGACGAGGAAGGGTTGTGGTTTGTTTTGAAGATTTGGGAGAAGATCATGAAAATTGTGGAAGAAAAATCAGAATCACCATCATTTTGATCATTAGAGTTTCTTCTTTCTCTTTTCTCATGTTTTGTCCCAAATTTATGATGTATCAAGCCTCTATTACGTTCTAACTTTGTGAATACAGGGTTTTGGTTGATTTTGGACATGAATCTTTATATTTATTCGTCAATTTTCCTTTTCTATTGTTTCTCATGTGATTGTCTATCTATTGATTCATGATTGGTTCAATTATGATTTCTGGTAATCTCAATATAGTGAGTGGTTCTTCGTGAGATCCCGAGAAAGGAGTAAGAACTGGACCTTAGATGAATCAACCTAATTAGCTTGGTAGTGTAGAAATTGCGGTAATTGGGAGCGTGTGAGATTCTTGGGATCTTAAAGCATCTCTAATGCTTAGGGTTGGTAGGAAGCAAAGATCTAGTGTTAGTTTGTGGGTTATCGGAGCCTCGAGAGACTTATAATTAAATTATGGGCAGAGTCACTCGAAAGCATTTTCATGAACGATAGAGTGAAATTTTGACTTAGACCCTGAGATTTATCATCTCTTGGTATCCTTAGTTGCGAACTTCATTAGTTAGATTTAGAAATTTCATTAGTTTAGTTTAAGTGCATTTTACTATCACAATTGTTAGTTTGAATATTAGAGAAGTATTATAATTTTGGTACTTAGCCTCCGTTTACGTGGATGCGATGTCGTTGCTTAGGTACACTTTATTACTTGTGACGTATGCTTGCGCGGTTAGGAATTCTTTACACTTTATCGCATATTTTAAACACAAATCACGCAAACGCCTATCGAGTTTTGGCATCGTTCTTAGGGGAAAATCAGTTTTTATGATAATATCGATACTAGTGCTTCTTTAGTACTTCAAACATTTTTTTATGTATATATATGTGTGGTTTTTAAGTTTTTGATACTTTTTGTTTTCTTTTTGCGAGAAAATTTCGGGTTAAAATCTGATGGATCGATCGACAAGTTGACAAATGCATTGGCTCACCTTGGTAACTTAGCTAAGATGCGACGGTGAAGTAGATGAGCATAAAAGAGTGACAACTCAAGTGAGGAGTCAGCGTGGCAACCATATGCATCGATGGATTATGCTTTCGGTATGGAGTACCCCATTACTTGAACAATCATAATTTTGGATGGAGCCACCACCCGAAACACCTCATAGATACAAGATTATGCCACTCTTCAATCTCCACCAGTCGGAAAGATCGAAGCTTAGAAGAAACTATGGATGAATTAGAAGAGCTCGAAGCTGAATCTACCATGGCATAACACAATTTTCCAAGATCGATGGCTAAAATGGACCAGCTCTCGATTTGGGTTGCTAGGTTTCGCTTGATCCAAATGAATAAGTCAACCTCACTTTGAGAGAATGACAAAGTTAGAAGTACGCCATGGGTGCTGTTGAAAAGAGTTCATCTTTGAATGCGCAACATCTTAAGTTGATTCATGGAATTAGCGGTATGTTAATTCATCTGCGCCATTCGAGCTTGAAGAAGAGATGGCTCAGGCCATTGCTTATACTCAACTTGGATTCAAGAAAGAACACAACCTAAATAATAGGAGAGTATGAGTATAGAAAATTTAGTGGCAAAATATATGAAAGAACAAGATAATAGCTCTGATGTCCTTTGAAGGAACTGACATGAGAGTTTGCCATCTACTCTTAGGGTAAGACATAGAAGAAAACTTAAGCTATATTGAAGAATCACCTCAAGGGATAATGAAGAGCTAGAAGTTTCAAACGATTGGAGAATGATGCTGCAAATTTTGGAAACCTTAGTTGTGAAGGAAGATGAACCAACTATAGGAATCACATGAAAAGACAAATGATAAAGTTGTGAAAACTATTCGGAGATGACTTTTGGAGTTCCAATGCATGAAAGTGAAAAATGAGGAAAAAAACCCCGACTTTCAAGATTGGATGAGTACGTCATTCACTTGAACAACGAATTGAGAGGAATCATTGTAATTAAAAAAAAATGAAAATAATAGAAAATATAAAAAATATAATGATCTTGGAAGATTATGTGTTTAAGTTGCTAATTGAGCACAATTATCGCCTCTTATAGAAGGATGGAGGTAAATTACGAAGACATATCCATACTTGGTATGAATGCAGTTGGACTCGAAAAAACGGAGCCGACTCCTTGGGAGGTCTTTCGAGTTCAATTAAAAAGGAAGAAGAAGAAAGATTTTTTCAATTTCTTAGTTATTAGTTTAAGTTTGTTTTTTGAATAAATTTTCTTGCTTGATCTTGTGTTGTTGGTGTTTTAAGTTTGGGATTTCGAGGTTTTGAAGATTCAAAGTTGGTTTAGGAAGCTAAAAGGTTGAAATCTTGAAGTTCAATTAATTTAGGAGGCTTAAAGACAAGAGAAACCTATATTCGCATCCCTTCATTGGAACTAAGGTCTAACCCCTCTTAACACCTTTGCCTCCAAAGCGAGCCATATTCATTAGAGCAACTTTCGGAGACTTGATCAACCTTAGGAGAGTACTCATCATCCATTCTTGCTTTTGTTTCACATTGAGGACAATGTTTAATTCAAGTTTGAGGGGGGGGGGGGTTGAATTCAAAAATTCAAAAAAAAAAAATTTCAAATCAGAAGCATTTGGATCTCTCCTTACTGTTTAGTTATTTCCTTTTAGTTGTTTGGTTGTCGCTTGCATGAGTTTTCTTTCTTCTTTGTTTGTTGTTTGTGTCTCACATGGAGTTAGGTTGGTGCTTAGTAATGGTTTGAGAATGCATTGGTTTGTGCTTAAGTGTTTCTTAGTCCAAATTTGGGATACCTTTGCATTTGTTTGATTTAGGACTTGAGTGTATCTTTTGATTGTGGGAGACTTAGCTTGAATAAGCCCCATTGTTTCTCAAGAAATCATTTCCTTAATGAAACTCCGCACACACACACACTAGGCCTCATTTATACACTTTGGCTCAACGTCTTTATTCAAAGTGAACACACCTTGAGAGACCTTAACTTACACGAGTGATGAGACACCTCAATAAATAGGATTTCCATTGTGCCCCAACTGAAAAGGAAGAAAAAGAAAAACCAAAGAAAATGAGAAAAAAGAAAGAAAAAGAAAAAAAAAGAGAAAAAGAAAGAAAAAAAAAAACAAATAAGTGAGTTTACTCACAAGTAAGGTGCTGGTTTTTGGTTGGGCGTTCGAGGTGAAGTTCAAGGGAAACTAGTACTTGGTGCCCTTAACCAACTGGTAGAGTCAACCAATGGATCCCTCTACAAAAAGCGGACACTTTCTAAAACTCCTTAGCATTGCTTCCTACTTTTTAGTTTTAGTTGTTGAATAAAAGGTGCGTTCTTATCCTGTTTTGGTTAATTTTCTTTCAAATAGAGTGAGTTGAGTTTGGTTAAAGAGTTTTTTGGAACCTTAGTCTATATTTGAGACCTAAAACATTATTTACACCGAGTCCCTTTAGGAAAGATCGATTGAGGGCTTGGAAGCAAAACTTGCTTTGATCAACATACCCTTTGAATGCCTCGTCTTTTAGAGATGATAATTGTTTTGGCATCCCATTTTGGCTAACATGTTTTCTTAAAATATTTCCAAGCTTTCTCTTAACTTGTGCTAGCACCATGCTCATGCTCATATCTATCTTAGTGTTTTTTTTTTATGTTTGTGTTTCCTTTGCTTGAGGACAAGCAAGTAAGTTTGGGGTGTGATGAATATACTTTATACTCATTTTTATCACTATGTTTTACTTATATTTTTAGTAGTTTTATCATATAAATAAGAATCTAATGCTCTAAATGTTCAATTTGTGATTAGGTCAACCATGAACTTAATTTAGAGCAAAAACAAAGAGAGATAAGCCAAAAATTCAACAAACTACATGTAGCAGCAACTACTGCGATTTGATGTTTCAGCTGCACAAAGATGATCTCAAATGGATACAAAATTTATATGGATGGATAGGATACTTCTCAGGCTTTCCAAAGATACCTTATTCTACTCCATTTGGACTCCAAATGATCAGGATTATGACTCTTGTGTGAAGGAAGAAGAAGAGCTCAAAAGTGACCAGTTGGAAAAATTTTTACATTCAGCCTTATCATAATTTCTATAGTGTTTTCCGCGCCATATCGGATTCTACACTTCAAAACTTTCCAATGGTACCAAGAACACACCAAAATCAGTTCGGATGACAAAGTTATGGCCTTATGAAGTTGGTCCAAAAACAGAAAAGCTACAGCAACTTCGTGACGCTGTAGAGAGTTGCAGAAAGCGACATCCGACGGTCGCAGCGTTGCCATACGATGTTGCGTTGATGTTGAGGTTGTTGATTTACTGGGTCGTTTTCAGCACATTTTGAGCGAAATTGGGGTTTAAAGCTGAGCCCAGAAGACAAAGAGGCAGCTAGGGCTCGGAGAAGGGGACTGTCCACTTTGGGACCAAGGAAGGGTTGTGAGCTGTTTCAAGATTTGGGAGGAAGATCATGAAATTGTGGAAGAAAATTCGAGAATCACCATCATTTTGATAATTTTGATCATTAGAGTTTCTTCTTTCTCTTTTCTCATGTTTTGTCCCAAGTTTATGATAATATCAAACCTCTATTATGTTGTAACTTTGTAGTCTAGGGTTTGGTTGATTTTGGACATGAATCTTATATATTTATTAGTCCATTTTCCCTATTTATATTATTTCTTTGTGATTGTCACATCTATTGATTCATGTGGTTCTATTTACATATTGATTTCTTGTTAATCTCAATATGGTGAGTGGTTCTTTGTGAGATACGAGAAAGTAGTAAGAACTAGACATAGATGAATCAACCTAATTAGCTTGGTAGTGTAGAGTAGGTAATTAGGAGGCATGTGAATTCTTGGATCTTAAAGCTCTCTAATGCTTTAGGTTGAAATTTGAGAAGATAAAGACTTAGTGTTAGTTGGTAGGTTATCGGAGCCTCGAGAGGCTTATAATTAAATTAGGAAGAGTCACTTTCGAAAAGCATATTCATGAAATGATAGAGTAAATTTTGACTTAGAATCTAAGAGGATTGTCCAATTGCACAGTACCTGAGATTTATCTCTTCTCTTGGTATCCTTAGTTGCGAACTTCATTAGTTAGATTTAGAAATTTCATTAGTTTAGTTTAAATTATGTTTTACTATACTGATTGTTAGTTTGGATATTAGAGACGATATTATAATTTTGGTACTTAGCATCCCCCATTTTCCACATGGATCGATATTCGTACTTAGGTACAGTTTGATACTTGACAAGAGATTATACTTGCGTGGTTAGGCATTCTTTGCACACTTTATCGCGCTTATTTTAAACAAATCACGCCAAACGCCCGATCGCATGGTGTGTTGGGTGCGAAGGGCATCCCGGTAGCATTCGAAGTTGGAAGTTGGATGCGGCGAGAGGTACATCACCCACTTGAAAGAGATATTTGCGGTCATCATTTACTAGAAACGTGGAAGCAGCAGCGATGGGAACACAATTCCGCATTAGTGACTAACAACATGGCTAACACCTTCTTCAAAACTTCGAAAAAGCTTCTTGCCAAGCGGCTTCGATATACGAAGTTCTTGGCTTGACTTTGACTTCATGTGGGTGCCTGGCCACGACATACACCAAGTGGCATTTGAGTTGAGTAGAAGGAAGTCATGAGCCACGTGGGATCGCTGATTTAGTTGTGGCGCATTTAACTGAGTGAGTAAGGTAAGAGTCGTATAAGACCCGACATAACAAGTCGGGTTGAACAGTGAGAGATGGCACACGAGGCTTATACTTACAGAGAACTAGTTGCTTTACTCACAAGAGGGAAGCTACAGGCGCCTCTTCAAGCAAATCGAGATAAGAGTTTCTAAAGGAAACACATGATACGGCGGGTTGGTCGCCTAAGAGAAGAGAACATTGGCATTTGCCGGCACCCGCTTTTCATCACCTAAGATGAAGGAATACGTGCCTATGTCAAGACATGCTGCCAAGTTGATAAGACCAAGCTAAGAAGGAAGCGAGTTTGCTATAGCCTTTACCCATTCCTGAAAGACCATGGCAATGTTTATGGATGGACTTCATTAGTAGGTTTCCGAAAGTTGAGGGCTTTGGATCAGTTGTGAGTGGTAGATAGGTCTCTCTAAGCATGCTATCTTCATACCGTACTAATGAGGTGTGAAGCAGCGACATCTTCTTCAAGAATGTTAGGAAGCATTTTGGAGCAAGCTGAGACATAGTGAGTGATCAAGATAATGTTTTTTGCCACAAGGTGTTTCGGTTGTGCTATTCATGATGTGGGTACAAGAGTGCAAGTTCAACTATTATCCATCTCGGGATCACTGGGCCAGATCGAGGAGTGAATTAGATGCTTGATGAGTACTCGCGTTTCACTATGTGATAGCCTCTCAAATAACCAGAACTGAAGCCCATGCGCTTGTCTTACAATATGCAACAAAGTTCAGCCACAGGAATGAGCCCTTTGAGGTAGCAATTAGGTTCGTAAACCTCACGCCCTACGTACTGCTTTTAGCAACTGGAAGGTAACGTGAGCCCTATCGTACAAGTTTCATGTGGGCATTTCCAATATTTACTTTGACGTAAGCTAGAGACAGCCTCGAGAAGGCAAGTAAACACATGAAGAAATATGCGGACAAAGGTAAGAGACCTTTGGAATTTGAGGAAGGGGAGAAGGTTCTGTTAAAGCTAACTCCTCACCCTTTGAAGAAACTAAAATAAGTAGTTTCAAAGAGGCTTGATCCCCATAGTATGATGGCCCTTTGAAATCAGTGGAAGCGTATCGGGAACGTGGGCTTCATGTTGAAGCTACCTTAGAGATCAAGCTTCACCTGACATTCCATATAAGCTTCTTGAGGCCTTATCATCATGATCCTAGTCCAGACAGAGTGCAAGCAAAACAGAACCCACCTATGATCAGGGTTGAGTTCGACAAGAAGATTGCAAGCATCCTGAAGGATAGGAAGATGGGCAACTGGAAGAACAAGTGGATCGAATACTTAATCATCGAACAGACGCCATCATTGAAGCAAGTTTGGAGAAGGGTGCTACTTTGTAGCTTGAAGACCGTATCAATGAGTATAGCAATCTAAGTCAACGAGATGCTTCCACTACCTTAGCTGGGAGGGTTTGTTAGCCCCCTCGACTAGACGACCTCAGTTCAATGCAAAGACGAGGGCGCGTCAGCTCCTATGCGCCATCACGGAAGGAGATCAAGGCAAATCGAGGAAGCAAGTGCTGGCACGAGATGAGAAGTCGCACAGAGTATGAGCCAAGCACGCATTACGAGGGAAGGTAAGGACACAATCTAGTTGACGTCAGAGTTGCAAGCATTTACACTCACGCTTGCAGGGAGCGCCGCTGGTGCATACTAAAGGAAAGGTGGATCGAAAGGGAGAAGCCATTTTGAGCGCGGGGCACGAGAGCCGTGGTAGCAAGTTTATAATTGAGTGCAACAAAGAGTCATGCGTGCCAGGCTGAGTCTGCAAGACAAGGAGTCCTATGGCACAATAGGGAGTCCCGATAAAAATGACTATTAGTCCAGTGAAGGATTTGTGTGGTCTGCATAGGAGTTCCTGAACACAAGACAATGGTCAGGCTGATCTATTGCATTACAGATTGAAGGAGCATAGAGTTAGGAGTAGGATTTCTTAGTTTATTTTGTGCTAGAACTACCCTTGAGCAACCTATATAAAGTGGGGTTCGTACCAATTGGCTAATTAATTGAGAATCGATCCATAGAGAGTATTGAGCTTCCGAGATGTGGGAGTTTGCCAAATGTTTTTGTATTTTAAGTAAATAAAATATGAGTCGGGAGAGTCTCAAATGACAGGTTTGTGAGAATGTGAGGTATCGAGAAGGTGTGCAGAGAGTTTAGGCGCCGCACACGCTTCATAACCATGACAATTACTAAAGGGCAAAATGAAAAAAATTAAGAACCATTCCTTCAAGACCCTTTTCCCCGATGTCTTTCAATAGATGTGGTCATATATTTTGTATCCCAAATAAGTGGCAAAGTTATGTTCATGGATGGTCTTGGAAATGAATATAATTAATCTATGTGTGTGTGTGTGTAGATATATATATATATATATATATATATATATATATATATATATATATATATATATATATATATATATATATATATATATATATATATATAAATTATAATAAAGAAAGAAATTAATTTTAATAAAAGCTTATAAATTGTATAAAATATGCTGTCCACGTTGATGCCTAGCTCAATTGCTGGAGTGTTAAAAATTTTATAAGGTAGGACATCCAAATTGCTTAATTGTCAAAAAAATTGTACAACTATGTTTTTCCCATTTTTAGTAATGGAAATCATTTGACTCATAAATTCTATTATATTAAAAGCACTTTCAGACATTGATGGCTAATTATTAGGATACAAATGAGTATATCCTATTTGTAATTTGTTTAATATATATATATATATATATATATATATATATATATATATATATATATATATAATTTTTATACTTTGCCTTTTCTTTTAATTTTTGGTATTAGATTTTAAAATAAGAAAGTAAACATAGCTTCAACATGATTCTTAAAATTGCATTTTAATTAAAAAAAGTGAATTTGAATTTGAATTTAAATTTGATGGTAGGTTGTTTTTTAAGGTGAAGGGTAGGGTCACAAACTTAACAACATAAATTTAAAATTTGAATAAATGAAAAATAAATATTTTAATTGAAGGTTAAATATGAGGATGATTCTAATTTTAGAAAACTAGTCAGAACACATTCAAGACAATAATATGTAGGTTTACTTAAGGGCGGTTTAACTAGGATTCAGGCTTTGCCAGTCCTCTTTGAGTCAGTATAGATACACCATGGATAAGATAACCATTCAAACAACAGCCAATTTTGGACAAAAATGTCCAATACAGATCATCTTAATGAAACAACACGAACAAAACAAGCAAACATGAAATTAAGGAGACAATTGAGAATTCAAAAAACAAAACCAGCAAGGACTAAAGAAAGTTCAATTGTTTTTGCTGTTGTTGCAGTTGAAAGAGATGCTCTGAGATGATATAATTCTGTCCTGTGTTTCTAGTTTCAATCTGCCAAATACGAGAATTACTGTGAGAGAGAGGGGGGACTAGAGATGGAGAAATTAAAGAGAGAATATATATTGAGTAGTACGTACCATTTTTAGATTTATAATGCTCTTTTCAGCGTTAACTTCTTTTGTTTCATGAGTTCATTTGTAATAGTTTTTTCTTACGCTGGGTGAGTATCATTTCTGAAGAGCAGTTAGTTGGCCTGCAAAATATGCCTTCATAGATTTTAGAAATTGAAAGAAATATGTCTGTATGGTCCATGTTTTTTAAAACGGTTATTGAGAACAAAATTTGAAAACACAGAAAATACCATTTTAGTGTTCTTTGAAAATGATTCATATTCTCTGTTTGTGTTGTCTGTGTTTTTCTGTTAACAAAAAAGAAGTAAGCATTTGTGTTTTTCTATAATAATAATAAAAAATAAATCGGGAACCAAAACTTATTCCTATTTATTTTCCTTGTATTTTGTTTTTCAAAACAAATAAAAGCTTCAAAAACAGTAAACAAATAGGCCCATAACTTCTATTCTTTGTTTTCCATAAATGTTCGTCACCTCAAATTCTTTCACCTGGGTTTCCATTTCATTAATGTAGCTAATCCTTCTAGTCTTAGATTTCTGAGCAGAAATTTGTTTGAAAGAAGCCTGTCAGCCAACATTACAAGAATCCAAGACCAAGATAATCAAGGTGTTCTTGAAAAAAAAAAAAAAAACATATGAAGGTGTGGAATTTTGGACAAACCGCCTGAGTTCCGTAACGTTGAGTTCAGTTCCGTTGAGATCACCTGCGGCATCTGCAAGCACAGTCACAGGTTCAGTCCTCAAAGAAACTTCAGAACCACCACTGCCTGAGATTAATGGATGATTTTGAGGGTTCTGAGACTGATAATGGGGAACAATACTATGGCTGAATCCTCTAGAAAATGAAGAAGGAGAGTTGATGGATGCGCCTGACCTGGCGGCTGTGGAGGTGGTGGTGGCGGTGGCGGAAGTCCGGACCGGTCCTTTTTGTTCATTCCATCCATGAACACCAGAAAAACAACCACAAAACAAATTCTGCTTTTAACATAAGATAGAGAAAACCTGAGGGAAAGAAATGAAAGACTATCAAAGTATATTGTGTACTAACCCTACAACATATAGTAATAGTATTTTTAAAAGGAAAACTTTGTATATATAGGGAAGAAAATTAATATATTAGTAAGAGATTACTAAATATAGGCTTATTTTTCCTTGCACAATAATTAATTTTACTCAACGATTTCTAAATAATGCCATAAATGTAAGAACCATTAATATCATATGTGACTAATTAAATGCACTGGATGGGAGTCAGATTTTTGGTTCTGATGCGAAGATAGCCCAAATGAAAAGTAGCATGGAGACAGAGGATTATTGTTTAATTTTGATTGTTTTTTAGGCTCTTGTTTGAATCTGAAACTACTTGGAAAAAAATATTAAGAAAATAATTTTCTTCACAAAGGAAAATATATATAAAAAAAATTAAATATAATCAAAATTCTTTAAAATTTTACATATTTTTAAATTTCTAATTTTTATATAATAAAGAAAAACATATAAAAATGAGTTTAAATAAATATAGAGAATGCTCAATGAGGGATGCTTTAAAAGGCAAGCTCATGTGGGATATATAAAATTCTTAGTTCTTTGTTCTTTCATATATAGCACTTATCATGCATAACTCATGTAATAGAGTGCTTAATGTTTAAAAAGCAATGATATAGGAGGAGGTGTCCTGGTGTTAAAGTCTTAGTGGGGACAATTTACTACATAATAATTAAAATGTTTAGCTGTTAATAATATATATATATATATATATATATATCATTAATTAATTAATTAGGGGTTCCCACCCTATTCCCTACCAAAATGGTTGAGGTGTTTTTCCTCAACAATAATGTTACAACAATAATTAATGAATTTTATCAATAATGTTACAACAATAATGTTATCCATTTCACCAAAAAAAAAAAAAAAAAAAAAAAAAACAATAATGTTATCAAATTGAATGATACTTATATTTCATATAAAAATTATAATTTATTTAGAAATAAATTATATAATTGGGCCAATTTTTGAAGAATGGTAAATATTGATGCAAAATCATAAATCTGCAATAATTCAATCTTTAAAATATTTCTTCAAAAGGTATTGTTGTAGTAGAATTCAATAAACCTTTTCAGAAAATTTTAAATGTGATGGGGCAAAGATTAAGAATGGGGGATGCTATACATTAAAAATTTTAATGAATTTTTATTTTTTTTTTCATTTATTTAAAACTAAACTGCTGGAAATAGTTTAGGTGGTCCCATGGTTGTAATAAGAAAAGAATAGTTTAGGGTTAACTTAGTGTTACTAAAATTGCATGTTTTATTAATTTCCATGGAAATATGCATTTCAAGTGATATGTGATACTTGGGTTATATTTTCCTTCTATTATTCATTATTAGTGCACCTCTACATAATTCTCTTTATTTTCCAAAATTTCATTCATTCTAATTTTTCTCTTTATTTTCTTTCCATAGTACTTTTAGAGTTTCAAATAAAAACTTAGTAAATTAAACTTAGTCAAGTAAGGCAATTGTGTATATTGAGATATCTAATTGTATAAGTAGAAGCTAAACGTCCACAAACTTAGTTCAATTGGTTAGAGTGCCCATTGCTAAAATGGTTAGAATCTGTAGTAGGAGGGGTCTCCGAGTCTCACGAGACAATTTACTATATTCCGCTTTAACCAAAATATGTTCATCTTCTTGATCACCCCTCCCTCTTTCTCTCCTCCTCTCCTCTCACCTCAACTCCCCATTGGAGCGAGCAATAATGTAATACTTGCACTAGCACACCTTTAAAATTATTATAGATAAATATATTTATAAGAAATAAATTTTTTTTTTTTCATTTAATAGATTTAAAAATTCAAAAATAAAATTTTGTTAATGTTTGCCTTATTTTTATTTTATTACACTAATATTAGAATTTAATTATTTATTGCATACATAATTTATTACATACACACAATATAATAAATAAATAAAATTCTAATATTTTTACTAATATTTCATGCATAATTTATATTCTTTTACATTTATAATGATATTTTCAATCCATTTTGATATTTTTAAAATTTTTATAGAATATTAAATATATTCTCTAAAAATAAAAATAATTAATGTATCATTATTTTTAAATATAAATAAATTATTTGTTATTTTAATTTTTGTTACCATTTTGTTTTAATTTTTTAAATCTACTAAATAAAAAATTAAAATTCATTTCTTACTTTTTAAATAAATTTAGATATTTATAATAAATTTTATTACAAATATTTTTTATAATAATTTAAAGGGTTTTTTTTTTTTTTACATTAGTGCAGGTAAGCAGCATTAAGTGCTTTTATGGGTTCAAGGTGTTAAATTAGTCCTATAACTCCAATGGATGATCAGGAGAGGGATGAGAGGGCAGCAATTAACCCTATAACTCCAATGGATGACAGGTGGGGGATGAGAGAGTAAGAGGACAGACAGGAGAGGAAGGGTGATCGAATAGAGAAGAAATGATCATGGGTCCCACACATGAGGGCATTTTTGGCTTAAAAATGAGCTTACTATTCCACGTATGTTTGCTTTATTTTTACGATTCTATTCCATGTTTAAATAAATATGAGAAACCAAAATTTTATTTTCCTTATTATGGTCCCTTCATTACATATTTAAAACACACCTACTAAATGAATATGGAATGATAAAATAGCTAGAGGTTTTCTATCGACTCTTCAAAAGAGCTATTTCAATATGCACAAAAGTAGTTCAAAGTGATGCTCTTTATGTTTCAAAAACATGACATATATTATTAGCATTAAGATAGCTTATCAACAACAATTAAAATAAATAAATAAATAGAGAAAATGGTCTTGATTTATAATTTTATACGTTCATATTGTAAATTCATGCTTGGAAAGAGGAACTAAGGACTATATATTCACAGCAGAGCTGTGCAGTAATAAATGAGGTGGGCATAACTCTTTGTTAAAGTGCTAATAGTAACTTCTTGACTATTTTGTTAGTAAGCTTCTTTTCAATAAATGATTAGAATCCCTTTCCAAAAAAAAAAAAAAAAGAACTAGGTCATTAAAGCACTCTAAATAGTGCAGATTTATAGAAAACAAACTCTAATTCTATAACCGATTATTATGATATTTATATAGGGGCAATAGAAAGGATTATTAAATAGAAAAGGGATTCAAATGAAAATTTTTGGATTAATAAGAGAAAATAGAAACAGTGAATTCTTCAACAATGTTACATATCTTGAAATTGACCTACATTAAATAACACCACATAAATAACAATATTTTTCTTTAAACTGAAATTGGTCTAACAATGTAAGAGCATCACCAATAATATCGAAGGCAAATAGCTAGGCCTGACTTCCTCTAATTATCCCACTTGTAAATACTATCTCTTTGTATAATTATATGGATAAATAATATGCTCCACAAATGTTAATGGCATATATGATATTTGAAGCAGAGAAACCAAATACTTGTCTCCTTCTTATAATTATATTCACAAGAATAATCTTCTAAAAAGAAAGGCCAAGACACCAAGCTTTTTTTATCTGTAATATGAGGCTTCAACTCGGGTATAAAGGATGGTAAGAGATATACATGCAAGTCCATCACCCAATTGCACGTATTCTTTACCTATTTTATTTTTTCGATTAATTATCTAATTTTCATGTTCATATTTCTTTCAATAATATGCTGTCTCCTTTTCTTTTCTTTTCTTTTTTTTTTTTAATATTTTCTAAATTCAGACGCACCTTCATTTTCGATATTATAGTTTTTGGTTTATTTACTCATAGTAAAGAAAATTATCTGGCAGACGCACACCCAATATATCTGAAACATGCCCGAATTTAAAATAAAGCCACAAAACGACAAATAACAGCATAAACAAGGAGAAAAAGCGCACATAAATCCTAGAAACAAACCCAAGCAAGAACAACAGGAATGCGATTAAGTCATCTAATTGTAAAAGTAGGAGCTAAATAAATAATATGGAATGATAAAAGAGCAAGAGTATCATCGACTCTCTTCAAAAAGTTCTTCAATATGCATAAAAGTTTGTCGTTGTGCACCTAATATTTGCAATTCAAAACATGACTTATTTATTATTAGCATTATGCTAGCTTATCAAATAAACAATTCAAAAAAAAAAATTAAATATTGAAAATTATCTTGATTTATATGTTCATATTGTAAATTCGATGCTTGAAAAGAGGAACTAAGGACCATATATTCACTGGCACAAACAGAAAATAAAATGAGGGGGCATAACCTTTTTTAGGGACAGGTCACATGTTCGAATTTTAATAAAGAAATATTTAGTTCAAAGACATCAAATAATGCAATATTTGTGAATCTAACCACCTATTCTATGTCCACAAGCCTAACTCAATTGGTTAGAGGGTCAAACTTAAAATGGCTAGACATATGGAGAGGGGTTCAAGCCTCAAAGAAAGTAGTTTACTACATTATATTAAAAAGTTATTAGCTTTAAAAAAAACCACATATCCCTTATTTTTTCTTGAAAAATAATCTTTTTTTGGGCAAAAAGACTTCTTTTTCGTTTTTATATATTTACATTATCTCTTAAAACGATCATTTTTTGTAAAATATAAGGTATTTTTGTTAAAATCATATAAAATTGATAACGGTCACTTCTAAATTTGTTTTTCTAAAGATCTAGCTTTTAATCAAATCAATACCTTCAATAAAAGCATATTTTCAATTCAAACCATAATAAAACAACATAGAAAATGTCTATAAACTATTGTTGTACCTAAGGCTGATGGGTTCATAACGCTTACACAATGATTAAAATGGCCACTGCATGAAAGCACTCTCAAGACTGCAGTAGACGAGAAACAATGTCAATTTTCTACTGATTTTTGAGATATTTATATTGGGGGCAGCAGAAGGATTCACTGAATTTTTTTTTTGATTATAAGAAAAAAATAGAAAACAGTGAATTCTTCAATAATGTTACATATCTGAAATTGACCCACATAAAAAATAACAATCTTAAATTGGTCTTACAATGTCAGGCATCACCAATAATATCGAAGGCAAACAACTGACTACCTCTTCGAACTAAATCTCAATTGAGCGCCTAATTATCCCACTTGTAAATACTATCTCTTCGTATAATTATATGGATAAATGTTATGGATCTACATATATTATTTGACAATTGAATTCTTTAAAATTAAATTACAAAACTAATCTTCTAAAAGGCTAAGGGCCAAGACACTGGGCTTTTATTCTGTAACAAGAGACCAACTGTTATAAAGGACGGTAGTAGAGTACATATATAAGCCATTCCATTTTCATCTTAAATGCAATAATCCCTTTTACCTTATTTTATTTTTATTATTGATTAATCATCTATTTTTCTCATGTTCACATTTCTTTCAATAATTTGTTGTCTCTTTTTTCTTTTCATTTTTCTCTTTAAATTCAGATGTTATGCACTTCATTTCCTGATATTAGAGGTTTTTTTTTTTTATATCAACTCATAGTAAAATTATCTGGCAGACGCTACCAATATCTAAACACGAGTCTGACTTGAAAGAAAGCCACAAAACGACAACAACAACAGAAAGCAAGGAGAAAAAAAGGCTAACACCAACCCTAGAAAAAAAAACCAAACAAGAACACAGAAGTAGAAACAGTAGGAAAATGCAATCTTCAGCTAAGCCAACAAACTTTGCTAGAGCTTTTGATTATGTTCGTTCATGAAATGGAACCTACCATTTTCTGTTGTTGAGCAGCTAGCTAGCCTTTTAATTGTATCCCAGCTTCCTCTAATTCCTTATAAGCTGAAATGCCTGGGAAGCCATCTCTGTGCACAGGAAATGAACAGGAACTGGAACTAGAACTGACATTCCAAAATTCTGAGAAGGGCAACCCCAGCTGGCCTATGTCTTAATTGTCGTATAATTCATTGGTCCAGATTTGGCCAGAGATTAATCCATGTCTGGTCTGGCAGCTGTTGTAATAGAAACCCATTCTTGAAGCTTAGTTATTTCCCTGTTGTAAACATTAGCTTCTTTTCTGCCAGAGATGAGCGTTACTGTCAGGTGGAGAGGCAATAGGGAGTCCACGAGAAAAAAACTATAGCAGCTATACATATTACATACCATTTTGAGGTTCAGTTGTTCTTCAACCATGGCGTTCTTTGTTTCACCAAATTATTCTCCATTAGTAGCAGAGCCTTTTCCCTCTCTTGCACACCTATCAATTTCCAGCTGAGAATGTTGCTATCATGGCTCGAACTTATATACAAATGTGTTATTAATAAAATAACAGAGACAGAGAGAGTAGTTGAATGCGACTGAGAATTTGGTTTACTCCGAAGTCTTTTCACTTGGTTCTCCAGTTCATTGATGTAGTTAGCCTTTTCTCAGTCTAGATTTATGAAACTCGGTTTGAAAGAAGCCTGTGTGAGCCAAATTATGATCACCATTAAAACATCAATTAGGACCTCCTTTATCATTGAAAGAATAACAAAAATAATTGATATATCATTTGAAAATAAAGAGATGAAAGCATACTGTCTCAATTTCCTGTCATCCACGCCAAGGTGGTTTTCACTTGGACCCACTCACTGCTCATAGATTCGGTTCCGAGGAGACTCTGTATAGAACCAACAGTAGTACCAGTGGAGGAGACTTTCAAGATCAGTTAAGATTGACTATTTTCAGGTGTGGATACTGATTCTGGGGATTGATTATGGGGCCGATCCTTCTGAAATGGCCTGATCTACTCCCAACATTGCCATCATCAACTCGGGCTGTCTCCCAAGTTGAGATGGCATAGGAGGTACAAGGGGCTGGAAGGAGCCTGAGACCCGAGGAGGCGGTGGAAAAGAAGGGCACCAACACGATTCTTTCTGATCATGTCTTCCATTGTTATGCTCTAAAACAACTGGGCAACTGGGCTATTAGTAGAAAAATTACTACAGAAAAGAAAAATAAAAGAAAAAGAAAAGACTCACAACTTCTATTAACCCTGGGCAGATGTGATAATGTTATGGGGGATATAGAACTGCCTTTCCCTCATATGTATATATAAAAAGCAAGAAAAAATGAGTTCGACACGCCACCAAGCATAACCCTACTTTGATTCCAGTCTGCACCTGAAGAACTGTCAGTAACTTCCTCAACCATTTCTGACTCAAATGCCCTTGGTAGCCGCCTTTCTAGGTCTGATAATGTTATTATCCCTTAAGCAATGAGAATAGCATTAAAATGGAAAATAGTATTGTTAAGCTGGGACTATTTTGTCAGTAACGTTAAGTTTTGCAGGGTTCCTGTACTGAAAAATGATCCAACCCAGTTGTTTATTGCTTTTTCCTTTTTTGCAAAATTAATGCTTAAAATTCTAATTGATACATATTTCCTGTGCTAGCAAAGCCTCTATATGTCACAGCTAAATTAGTCTTTTTAGTCCTTGTAGTTTTCTTTTTGAGCCTTTTACTGAACTGTCTTATGTTTGAAATTTGAAAGCTACCATGTTGAATGACTGAGGATAAAACCTCTCATCTTCAAAATGACTTCAGGCCAATATGCCATGATCATTGTCAGTAATTTACAGATTCATGAGTAGGAAAACTTTCCCACAAGACATATAGACAATGGAATGTGTGTACATATGATTACAAGCATATAATCTACTCCTTTAGGACTAATTCCCTTCTTCATTTGATCCAGTGGGATAGAGTTTGGTTAAAAATGCTTGTGCCTACTATTTTTTTATCATAGAAGGTAACATTCTTGTCATCTTTTGTTTTATGTTGGACATATATTATTAATATTATTATTATTAAATTTTTTTGTGAAATCTTACAAACTCTATTAAACAAAGAACCACAATAATCTTCAAAACTACCCTTATAACATCTTTAGGAAAGTTTGACCACCAAACATTTGAATTAATACTACCAATGCCTTTCTTAGCCAAAACATTTGCTACTCATGTGCCTTTCTATAAACATGACTACATTTATGAATGCTTAAACCCGAGAGAGATCCAAACACCCTTTAATAAAACAATTGAATCCAGGTAAATTACTTTTTTTTTTTTTGTTATAGCAGTATATAGTCATCTGGAGTCTCCATTCCTAAGTCTAAAACACCATTGTTTTTCAGAGATCAAACACCATCTCAAAGCTATTAAGAATTCTACTATAATTATTAAAGCATCGACTAAAGGCCTCGTTAGCGCCATTTTGGAAAGTTTCCACAGAATCTATAATAATCCATCCTAATATTAATTTCTATTTTGTACTCTTAAACCATCAAAATTTAATTCTGAATATTCCATTAATAGGTGGGAATCCAATCTAATCCATTTTTTCAACCATAGAGGGACAATGTGTCCTTCGTTATGCAAATAAGGATTCAATAAAATACCATGAAGATTTTGGAAAATTAAGGTAGTTTCTAATGATATAAAATGGGTTGGGTTTAATTTTCCTAAACAAAACTTGATTCCTATGAGTCTAAATATTCCACAAGATAATGGCAATTTTCCACATTTGAAAAATTTACGCTTATTTTATAATTTTATAAATAATTGCAAGCCATAAAGTCCAAGAAATTACCTTCATAAAGAGGAGGATACTATACTTAATGCGTATCCCAAATCTTTATAAAAAGGGCAATGCTTGAAAATATGGTTAGTATTTTCATTGTTCGATTACTAATAATCAACATTTGTTTGTAATTTAATTCCTCTATCAAGTAGAAATCCTCACAAGTGGGGGAAGAGCTTCTCTTCAAGACCAACTATAGGAAAATTTTATTTTCTATGATTAAATTTATTTCCGTGTCCAACTTAGAACTTATTCCTAGGATGCACTAAAGGCTTTATCATAACTTAAGTTGCCGATTTAAGGGTAAATCTTTCCATCAAGAAAACCCCATAGAACTCTATCTTCCACTGGGCGTGAAGGAATTGAATTGATTTCTAATATCTAATAACACATTTGAAGGAAGAAGATATGAAATGATAGAATATTCCATTCTTTGTACTTTCATTATTTATAAAGCTTTAATTTTAGTGTCCCAATTGATGTACTAAGCAATTTATTTTCTTTCACGAATGAAATAAGAGGTATCATATAAACCCAATAATCATTGCTTAGAATTAGACTTTTCTACCATCTCATATACACAATTTTAGGCCAACTCCAAGGTATTTTTCTATGATTAATAATTTCTTTCCACACCATAGAGTCACCTTCCTTTTGGGGATCCTAAAAGTTGTTATCTTTTTACATATTTATCTCTATAATCCTTGCCCAAAATCATCACTATCCTGTAAGGATTCTCCATCCTAGTTTAGCAATGTGTTTTATTAACATCCTCATTTTCTAATCTAGACCTCCTTTAGATTTAGGGCCTACAAACATTATTCCAAGCGACCAATCTTCATAAAATTGTATCTCAATCTTCATTATTTCATTTTTATAAGCTTAAAGCAGTTCATTACATGTAAAGGTGAGCTCGCCAAATTAGCCTTTATTAGAGTTATTTTACCAACTCTTGAAAGGAATAGTGGCTTTCCATGAATCCAACTTTGGGACTTAAGGATCATTTCATAAAATGTACTTTTTAACTCTTCTTGAATTATTGGGCAAATTCAAGATATCATAATGCTTATTGGAACGTGGATGTTTAATGCTTCTGTCTTCTTTGTAGCTCCATGGTATTATTTGGTACCTGAACCTAAGACTGATGAAGTTTATGTGTTGTCTTGACATGGCATAAAATTTGTGCAAAATTCTACTAATATTAGAACAAGTTGTGACGCCCTTAAATCCGGGGGTCTTGTTGACAAACTGCCAACCCACGAAAATACTACCTTAGGTAATCGTATACCCAAGCTTTGATACCAAACTAGTATCAAATACTTGTGGATACCGAGTGGCTCGATACCACCTTTATACGTCCCATTTACCAGGATCCATTCATCCATATTTAAGTTAAAAATATGTGAATATTACATTTAAAGTCTGTAAGAGTTTGATCATGACTATCGTACCATAATTACATAACGGAATTAGATTGTTCCACAATTTTACAAAAAGGATTTATCAAGGCCACATGTTACCTCTTTTCTGTACTAGGGCCCCTGAATGACAAGCCGCTTCACCGTGTACATCTTACACCTGAAATGTTTTCCCATAAAGGGCGAGCCACACCCAGTAGAGAATATTTCCTATAAGGGCTACTTCCCACCTAAGTGCATATGTAATGGTCATGTTCCACACATTCACATTCACATTCCAAGTAAAAGCTCATGCAATTTCTACTATGGAATCCTACATGTCATGCAATGAAATGAGATGAGACTCAATCATGTACCATGCCCCAAGTCCTTACCTAACTCTCATCATACCCGAGTCCCAATGACTTATCACACAATGTTGAAGGCCCATGCGTGGTAAAATCCATAATTTCCTCTCGGATTATGAACGCATTGATTATTTTATAAAAATTCATTTGTATTCAAACTAAAGCTTTTTGATGTTAAGACTCAATGATTATTTATATTCAAAACTCATGTGTTTTTTTTGTGGGTAGCTAGCTTTGCAAGTCACACCGTATTTCGCACACCTAGACATTTTTACCGCTTTCAGCTGGAATTATGTCTACACACCATCGTGTCTTCACCTGAGAAGCTATCCCGCTTACACCGACACAAGTTTTGTTTACCACATTATTCAACCGTGCGACTGCTGGACTGGCCCCACTAACCGAGCCTACCCAATCAAACACCAAGCACAGTGTTGATTTTTCAATCATGCACTCACACCCATTCAATGCGATGTCTCCTAATTGAGTACAGACTTGTCTTGATTTTTGAGCTCACTTGATATCTTCTAATTTCACCAAGTGACCAAGCTTTTGAGAAAGATTAACATTTTCCTTTTGGAGGGAAATAGTAGAAGGGTCTATCATTAAAGAACCTTGTATCTCATAAATTTTTTTTTTCTTGATTTGCTTTATATTTTCTTATACATTTTTAACTTCAACCTTATTTAAAGTTTTAACTTTTTGACTAATTGCTTGATTTTTTTCTTACTAACTAAAAAGCTTTGGACCCTACAAAAAGTGTATTCCAAGCATCCTAAAAACATCAATAAATCCCAATAAATGAACCAAAACTTTTCACATGTAAAAGGTTTGACACAAACTCTATTTTTCCTTTGTCCAAATGTAAAACTATAGGCTCAAGGATCAGAACCTATGATGGGAGAGATTTGGTAACCCTTGCATCATTGAAAGTTCAAAAGACAATGATCATTAATGCAGACTCTATCCAAATTTTCAAAATTTGATGTGGAGTTTCTTCACTTATTAAACCAAGTGTAAGGAAGACCAAAAGATTCTAAATCAAGCAATGAAATTATCAACAAAATCAGAAAATTTTGCATTCTAGAAGAGTTACCAAGTGGTTTCTCCTACTTCTCATGAGGGTGTAAATTTACTAAAATTCTTATAATTGTCCAATGCCCACAATGGAGCTTTTGATATTAAGCAAAGTATCCTATATCTCTTTTTTGTTCATAAAGGCTGTGATATTCATACAAAAGCTAAAAAAGTTAAATTAAGATTAGAGAAATAAGCCCCGCAGTTGAAACGTATCGCTCTATTGTCTTTAAAATAATATCCAAAGAACAACATTAGAATTCCAACATAGCCATAAACTTCCGAAGTCCATAGGGTTAACATATCCAAAGATCTATTCGCATTGACTTTTTTTGTTTCGTATAAGAACAAAATATTAGAGAAAATTTTCTGAAAGCTTTTGACTGATACATATTAAGTTGTTAAATGCACATGTTTATGATAATTTAGTTTAACCTATAAGGTCGCATTTCATTGTCTAACATCCACTATTTTCAACTTTTGATATGTCCACATTAAAATGTTTAAGAATAAAGTTTTTCTTTTTTAACATCTATTCACTTTGTATTACAATGTTGTAGTATTATGTTCTGAGTGGAAACTTGAACTAGTACTCAATTATTTTTCAATTATATGTCCACATTAAATTCCTGTTTAAGAATTAAGTTTTTTTTTTTTTTTTTCTTTTTTTAACATCTATTCTACTTTGGTATTACAAATTGTTGTAGTATTATGTTCTAGTGAAACTTGAACTAGGTAATTTTCTTCAAGTGCTCATCCAATCTTTTAACCACTAAGTTAGGTCTTATTAAGAATGTACTTAAGGCACAAAGGTGATAATTAGCATCTTCTTTAAAAGTGCCCGATTTCATCATCTGATTACGACTTTGGTTAAAAAATTAAGCCATGATTAGTAACATGTGATTTCGACAACGATTTTTTTAAATGAAAAAAAATAAAACAGTTACTTTCCAACCGAGCATTCCTCTAGCTTGCATTTGCATTTGCATTTGCATTTGCTGTTGCTGGACCCGGTAAATATCCTGCTTCCTTCACTTCATCTCTTTTCTGTTCCACTACAGCTGCAAAATTAAACAAAGAAAATGCATAGGCAGGTTTGGTTATGTTTGTTGAAAACTGTTTTTTTGTTTTGAAAACGATGAGAATAAGGAAAACACCAATAATTATGTTTGGTTCCCATTTTTTAATTCAATGACACGGATAACAAAGAAAAATAATAGGGGTTTATTTGTTATAGTTTTTAAATTTGTCTTTTTGTTTTGAAAAAAAGGGGAACAAGGGAACACAATAAAGACCACTTTGGTCCTAGTTTTTGTTCTTGAAAATATGAGAACACAAAATTACTTAATTCTGAGAACAAAACAATTTTTAGGATTTTAAAATAGTGTTATTTGTGTTTTCTTAAAAAACCGTTCAAGAACATTTTTAAAATACATGAACAAACATGTTCTAAATTCAGACAACACAAGATATTTTTTTAAAGAGAACACTAAATTAGGTTCTTCATGTGCCTACAATGTTTCAAAAAACAGAAACCAAAAAACAAACCCTAAGTTTTGATCAATAGGTTTCTTTAGAGAAAGGATTAACTAAAGTACCATCTTTATCCCATTCTTCTTCCACTAGCCAATTTTTGGTTCAAGAAATTATTCTCCATTTTCAATAATGCAACCCTGGTGTTCCTGAACTGCAACTTGAGGAGGAGCAAGCTATTTCCAGCCTGTCTATATAGAAAAAGGTAGATCAATAAAGAGAGATTTGTTGAGTGAAAAGTTAATATTACATATAGTGATATAGAGAGATCATTGTTACCTCTAAAGCTTTCACCTTCTTTCCATTTCATCAATATACTGAAAACCCTTCTGTCTAGATTTCTTGAGCAGAAAGTCGGTTTGAAAGGATCCAACAGAGCGAAAAGAAAAAAACTTGGAGTCACTGGCTCATTCTTGATTCAGTCGGCAGCATTAATGTACTTTTCCTCACTCATTTACTTGCCTGAAATGCCTCCACCCATATAAACCAATTATCACTACAAAAAAACAAAAACAACCTACATACTCATTGAGAGCAACATTTTGTATCTTAGGGACAGTATCCGATTCTCCATCGCCTGTTTTCCTTTCACGGAGTTCAATCTCATTCTGATCTTCCATTTCATCTTGGAGTTGAATTTGGCTGATTTCCATGTCAAAAATCAAACTCAAGTCCTCCATTCCCTCCATACTCAACAACACCCAATAATCAAACCCTTCTCAGTAGAAAGAAGATAATTTAAGAGGGAAGCCATGAAATCTAACTCAGAGCTGTTCTGGTTTGCAAACACCATCTCAGCCTCTATCGCCCAATCAGTCTTGTTGCCGTGATGAACTCTCCTGTTATATTATATATATATACACAAAGGAAATATTTCATTATTTCCTTTATCACTGGCAATATTGTTTTGTTGTCCAGTCACAAACACACCCCATAGGATTTTTAATAGTCGCGAAATGCCAAATATACCCCTGCATAAAAGAAAGGTAAACTGCTAATGTTTTTTTGCTTGGTTACTTGGTCATTACCTTCAATCTCTGATGTGAAATGTGCTGGAATGTGGGCGGGATATTTTATTGCTTATTCTAGAGATACATCTGGGATAATTAAAATCTTGTCAAAAGGAAAAATGGGTCAATAATTTTAAAAAAGGGTAATAAGAATAGAAGAATGTGTAATTTTTTGACAACTAAACACTTTGTTACAATGTAGTGAAAGTGGGAATCTAACTTCATACCCATCCTGCAATCTCATACCCATCCCAAAATGTTTTGCCTTTTAAACATTAACTTTCATCAATTGAATTGTATATTAAGAAATGTAATATTAAAAATATTTTCATGTGGAAAATTATGAGACATAGGTATATCTTTTTTTTCTTAATCACTTATGTTAATAATTCGTTCGTAAAGATAATCTAAAAATGACAATTTTTTTCCTACATGATATGTATTTGCAAAGAAAAGATTGTGTTACAAAATTTATGCAAAAAAATTCATAAAATTTAAGATTAACAAAGTTGTTATGATTGAATTATACTAAATTTGTTTACGTCTTACAAATAATATTCTAAATTATAAAGATTTTATCAACATAAACTATGTTTTTTTTGTTCTATTCATATGGATGAAATTGTTTGTATATCCTAAAAATCAAAATGTTGAACTTATCAATGTCATCTACAAATATGTTAATTTTTAAACTATTGAAATTAATCAATGCTATAATACTTGATTGTTTATAATTGGCACTAAATTCATTTCATGAATTGAAAATATTAGATGAAATGATTTATCGTAGTCACTCTTTTTTGGAAAACAATAATGTCAAATTATTTTTGTATATATATAGTATTATTTAATAAGTATTATAAAATAAAATGACTAAATTTATTAAAATTTGTTAACGCTTTATAACTAAGATTCTAGATTATCAAGATTTGATTGATCGAACAACATGTTTTTTACATTTATATAAATGACATCATTTGTCTAAACAAAATTGTTCTAAAACTTATAAATGTTATTGATCAAACCTCTTTTGGACTAAAGTTCATTAGCATAGACTAAGATTTTTTTGGTCAATCGAATCGTATTGCCTTTTCGTAAAGTATTATGGCGATAAAAAAATGGATCCTCAGGGGAGCACCGCCACTGATCTTCATATAAACAAACAAACAAACAAATTGAAGAATAAACGAATTATATGTAATGTTTGTTCAGAGTACAGAAATTGAATTTAGGAAGTTGTAAGACAAATTAGATAATTACTTACTTTGAGAGCCTCACTCTCCCTCACTCCCATAGCATACTCGGGCGCTTCCGAAGACAGTCACAAGAACCCCTCTTGTACAAAGATTCTATACATATATGATGTGGTTTAAAAAAATAGCAGAGGCCCACCACCGTCTAAGAAAAGGTAAGCTCATCAAACGCTACGACCCGGCATCACCCAAAACTGAGCCCAGCTCATTCGCCTAAAGGCCAATAGCATGGACAAAATTAAAAAGCCCATATTCAGAATCAAACCAAATCTCATCATTAAGGGAAGTAGATAATTCCCAATAACTCGGCTTATCCCGATAAATCAAACCAACCTCACTAATGAGGGTGCAGACAATTTTAATAATCGTTCCTAATTATCCCTTATTAACTGATATTGTATAAGGGCAGAAAATCCCCATCCAATGAGAGAATCTACCACCATCCAAACGTTATAAATACGCCACCCCATCTGAAAGGCACTTAAAGATCCGCCTCTGGGCGCCAAGGATCTTTCTCCTCGTGGAGGAACCGACTTGTGCATCGGAGCAAAGGGCGAGCCCCCGTCATCCTTTCTTTCTTTGTTTTGGCAGAGTCCAACGTCCGTAGCTAGCTAATTCGCCTAGCAAATCCCAAATGGCAGCCCAGCCCGCCCAAAGATTATCAACATGCTCTAGCCCAATTCCGATCAAAAAGGCATCATCATTTGGCGCCACCGTGGAACGTGATAGCCTTTACAACAAAGCTAATCTCTCGCACCGATGGTATCAACTCGTAATACAAAGAGCAACGCTAATCCTCAAAGGATGCAGATCAGCCAAAGGAGATGACAAATGGCCCTCCCTAAGGGCATTAGAGACGATGCAAGCCAACACTAAGAAGTGGAGGTACCGCCCACCAACCAATTACCGGAGCAGGGTTAGAACAACTCCTACCTGTAGATGCAACGCCCGCTGGAAGCGCGATAAACCCAGTAGCGCCATAGTAACACCACCCTCGTGAAGGGCAAACCTACACTCGACCTCTAGATGCCAAACAAAGCAGATCCACCGTCAGGGCACTTGACCACACCTCCTCAGGAGAGGAGCAACTGCCACACTCTGGGAAATCGTCTGGTCAGATGAACCAACCCCTCTCAAACAAGGAATGGGAGCCGGGGCTGTGGAGTAGAGGTTCATATTCTAACAGGAGCCGCTACATAAAGGAAGTTGTGGGGCGGTCGAGCTCCCATCTGACGACTCCATACAAATCCAGTCCCCGCTCACACTGGAAGGTCACTCCCTCTCCAAAGATAGTTCAACGTCAGCAAATAGAAGCGTTGATGGTTAAGGATCCCACATCATCTTAACATTCATAAGAATCAAATGAGCCACATGGGTATCAAGACCCCCAGATGGTGCAGAGCTCGCTTATCACGCTGCAAAAGGTCCATTTTCTGGCTTAATAGGTTCCCACCATCGTCAATTTCCTCATTAAGAGAGCTCTCCATCGCGCTCGCCTCCACTTCATCGAGCTAGAACACAAGACGAAGTTATCACCGTTGACCATAGCTGCAGCTCATATAGAGCCCGAGGTCTTATGTCCAGAGGTTCAATGACGAGTATTTGAAGGTAGATATAACGACGAGAAGTTCTCTATCACCGTATTCATCATCAAGTTAGGAGGCAAATAAAAAATTTAATGTTTTCCATCTCCAAGAACCTGAATGCAATATATATTGAGGTGCTCACAAAGTCGGAAAGCGAGAAATGACAAAGAAGCTCCTGTATCCAAGAAAGAAAGCTCTGACCCATGTAAGAGAAAAGCAGATCGATAAATACAGGACGAAGCCCTAAGAGACAAAAAGAACCGTGAGAGATCCCCAAAGAAAGACGTAGAACTGCCCCCTCGAAGAGACGCGAGCCGCCGAGACCGCCTGGACCACTCAAATTTCTCGAAATGGCGACAACTAAGATTCAATTCTGGTTCACCCCCTTGATCGCCACAGATTTGCGTCTTAAGCACGAGGTGCAACATGAACAAGCCGAGATGGTCATTCCAACAAGGCCTAATTCCCACCAAAAGAGATAACACGAGGTAATAGAGTTCATAGGGACTAATTTTAATCGGAATCGATGATTGATACAAACTAAGGAACAAAATATTCTGTGAATACAGATATATCTGCATTTCTGGATTTTGCTATTATATCGGAAATATCATAAATATTTTGTGGATTTTTTAATAAAAAAATATCTGCAGAAATTTAAAATTAATAAAAAAATACTTGAATTATGAAATATTTTGTCGAATTTATAAAGACATAAATAAGCAAATATACACTTATTGAAATAATATTCATTATGGATGGTCGAGAAATATATTAAAATAGTAATAAACTGAAATGAAGACCAAGGGCTCCATTACATTATTTATTTTATGGATCCATCTCATGAAGATAATATCATAATAAGAGATTCAAAATATTGAGATAAAATCACAAAAAAAAATAATAATTTGAGAGTTAAATGAGCTGATGTGTATGGATATTTAAAGAGATCATAGATTTATGGTATTTATAAAATTTTGAGTCAAATAAGATTACCTGAGATATTTACCGATATTTACCGATATTTCACCATATTTACCAATATTTTACCCATATTTTTTAGAAATTCCTTCACAAGCGCTGTGCTCCACAGCCGATATTTTATGAAAAATCGCTTTTTTTTGATGCCACCAAAACTATGATTCTGTCCATTTTCTTCCGTTTTCTATGAGCTGGTCAAAACTTTATGCCCTTTTCACAGATATTCATCTAAAACCGCCATTTTAAACGACAACCAAGAAATATAAGATTTGATTCTGACGCGGTACTCGCTTATAGCTTCGGCAACGTCAATCGGTTCATCACCTCATCTATCCCAGGAAACTGTACGATATTGGAGATCGTACGTGGTAATCCACAACCTTCAGAAGGTCACTGTTAGCACCAACGCGATAGTAATGGCAAGGTTTGCATCAACCGCCATCAACGATATCCAATAACATTCTGACTCAACCCGGAGGGATCGCGTTAACTCCCATCATGATCTTTCGCAGGCGGCAATGCGGTCACAAAACAGTCCACCGGCCTTTAGCCCATAATGGGTTCATCACATCGGTCTTCGCGATATTTTTACGTGATAACACGGAAGTGAGAGTTTGAACCACGCGATCACTCCAGGACTTCGAGAAGAAAAAGTCATCTTCGGGTCGGTTTACAAACGAAAAACATACTTGGGAGACTTCTATGTCAAAGCAGCAACAGCGAGCGAAGCCTCACAGTGACGCCCAACCG
This sequence comes from Tetrastigma voinierianum, assembly GCA_016808115.1. NCBI lineage: Eukaryota > Viridiplantae > Streptophyta > Magnoliopsida > Vitales > Vitaceae > Tetrastigma > Tetrastigma voinierianum. The sequence continues at coordinate 12,160 of JAEQBH010006652.1, read as the reverse complement.
CTGGTATTATGCATCAAAAGACCTCTTCAACTATGGCGCCATCTCTCCTTTACCACGATGATCAAAGCCTCTACCACGCGTGGAGCGAGAATGCTCAGACACTCAGCGGCGGCCAGAGGCGCGGCACCAAACATCCAGCAAAGCGTGTTGTCATGTTAATGAGATATGTGGACGAGCTCAACATGTGGATTTATAAAATACCCGACGGAGCCTTTCGGTTATTGATCCCGCACGCTGGACGATAACCGAACACCAACATTCTGAAGCCGCGAAGACCCGTAGTTTCACCACTTCGGAACAGCAAGATGTCTTCGCAGCGCAGAGGATATGGGAGGACGATCCACAATCCACCTCACATTACTAAACGCGCATCCATCCTTCAAAACAATCACAGCATGAGTTTCGCCTAGAAAGACAAAAAGCGATCAATTATGAGGCCTTAAAACCTCCGTGCAAAGGGCGACGTAGAAAGTGGAGCACCTATCGGTTTCGCCAACATCGATTTCAGAAAAAAACAATCTGAGGCTGGCGATCAAGATCGACTTCACCGACAACCGAGTATTCAAAAGTTAGTTTCCTCCCATACCTGATCAACCCAATAGTAGATGCCACAAACACCCAGCGAACCTCGCTTCATGGATGCTTTCCGGCCATAACTAGATTACATGACCCCATCAACAAGAAAAGACCTCATTCGTCACGGCGACCATCATATCGAGTAATGCCTGCTAAAAACTATTGAGCCACGGCACTGCAGGTTGGGTAACAGATGCTCTGGGAAGCAAACAGCATCCATGAGGTATATAGATGACATGTTTATAAATTAATCACTACTGAGTTCACAGCCCATATGTCCCGGGCGATTCGTATCCTGGGAGAGTACAATACGAAGCTGAATCCCAGGCCAAACGCTTTTGAGTCCCACTGGTACCATGATAGTCAATGGGTACGGAGAACTGAGGTAAATCCAAACAAGATAAAAGCCGTTCACATGCCGCCACCGTTAAACATAAAGAAGTCCAACGTCTGAACTGGAAGAATAGCCGCTGTTGGTCGACACAGGTCCAAGGCCAGCCGATAATGTCGCCCTTCTTCCGTGTTCTGTAAGAAATCTTTAATGGATACACATGGCAAGAAGCTGCTTCCTCGCACTGAAACTACTTCAGCTCCCCCATTCCGTGTCTCTCCAAGTGGGAACTCTACTCAGACTGGGATTTTCGTATTTCTGACCGCCGCCGTCCCATCGTGAGACAAAAAGACCAGCATGCGATCCAATTACTATTGCTCGAGCTTCCGAGAGAGCAGAGAGGTATCCGTGATGGAGTAGAAACTAACTCAAGCAAGCAGTAACCGCGAGCCTGAAAGCTCCTCCTCCTACTTTCAAGCTCATACCACTTGGGCTCCAACACTAACAATTCTAAGAAGCAAGTGCTACACAAACCAGAAAGGACCCTGGGAAGTATCATGGAAGTGGGCCATAGAGTTATTTTGTTCTGACATCGTATATAAAAACCAAAACTGCAGCCAAAGGTGTGTCTTGACAGATTTCACATGAAGTTCACCCTAGAGTTGAACGAGGATACGCGAGCGACGCCCGACCTCCCCGCTGGGAAGTCGGGAGCCAGACTCCGGGCCACCAATGCTCGCGAGCTGTGCTCGGGCTAATTTCGACTCCTGCATGAATAGATTATCGCATGCACTAGATTTGAACTGGCTTCCAAACAACGTTTGCAGAGGTCACATCACGGACTCCAACACGCCCATTCAATGGAGGCTGATCACTATAGAGGCAAACATCCCATTGTAGTAAAGAAAAATAGAAGACACCTACGCAGGCCAAAGGTGAAAATGATCCATACCTCAAAAAGGTACGGAATTAATGAGAAATGAAAGGTTCCAAAATGATAATATACCTGTAGGCAGAGAATTCCCCGAAAGGAAGGTATGCCCTAGCAAAATCGAAATGCTCTCCCAAGAAGATCTCAGACTTAACGTCATGCTGCGAGCACCTCGTTGCAGCCTCATAGATCTCTGGTGACAAAGCCCCCTTCATGTCCGGAAACAGCCGATAACTCATCAATTGGTTTGAAGACCACGCCCAACGGCCAAGAGGCTTCAAGATTGTAGACGAGGCCCGCCAAGCCATTTTCACTGCAGTTTCATAAGAGATGTTTTTTTCACACCCATCCGGCGCATCGCAGTGGAAAGACGCCGACTACGCATCGAGGGAAGTACATGGGGCTGCAGGCGCGAAATCACATCGGAGCACGGCGCCAAGGAAAACTTCGCAGGATACTTCACCGCCCACACTGTAGACGCCGGGAGCAACTAGTCAAGAAATGCAAAATTTTCGTGGAGCACGCCTGCACCTTCACCTCCGGTCCGAGCCATTGATCGCCACCACAGCCGGTCTTTCGTGAGTGGGGTTGACATATACGCTGGGGACCTCGCCCATTGGAACGAGCCGCAGCAAATTTATCATCGTAGCAGCGATTTATTTCACCAAACGGGTCGCGTAACCTTTCGCATTACGTAACAAAGATACTTAACTTTGTTCGTGTTCCATAATTTGCGTGTTTGGTAATCCTTGTAGATCTGTGTCATAATGTGAAAGCAATTCGAGCAACCTTAAGTTCGTGTGGATTTTTGCCAGGTCGCAGTTTCGGATCAAGAACTACTACTCATCCCTCGGGCCTCATCCGCAATCTAACGGGCAAGTTTAAGTCACCATCAACCCTTAAAACATCAAGACCAAATTAGAAGATCTTAAAGGCAAATGGGTAGAATACTCCCGAGGTGTTATGGGCATAGAGCAGAACTACAAAGAAGTCCGCAACTTAGAAACCCCATTCGCTTCTAGCTGTGTCGTGAGGAGGCGGCCCCGTCGAGATCTGACAAAGTCCCTATGATCGACCTGGGTGCTGGTGAACTTAAACGAAGAGGCCCCTCCCGCCAACCCGGACCTCCTAGATGAGTGCGCGGATCGTCCTAAACGACAAGACTACCAAAGGAAGACTTGGGGAGGTGGTTACGACAGTAAGTCAAACCTAGGAGTTACAAGCCCGGGCGACCTAGTCTTAAAAAGCCCCATCGCGAGGAAAATCCAACATGGAAAAATTGGGCCCAACTGGGAAGGGGCCCCTGGCATCGATCTCACGCCATCAAACCGGTAATTACGAACTCCCGACTAAGAGAAGCAGTGCTCCTACCTCATTCTTAATGAAAGACCTTAAGCGTTTTAATGTACAGACTCTGATTGTAATCTTTAATAAAGTATCACCGCCATGACGGTCCTGTGTTTGTTGATTACTTTGTTAATATCCTCATAAATAAAAAAGCAGGTGGCACCTCTATGAAAAGAAAACAGACAATGAAATGTGGAACTAACGAGAAAAGTTACACACATTAGAATACACAAATTCATGCTTCAAAAAAAGAAAATTTTCTTTATTCCAATGAAGGTACACTGATTATAATCAGCAAGCATCCCCTTACATTCAGAATAAATAGTATGCAAGCTCCTTTAACACAGAAAAATCTCAAGAAAGAGTGAGAGGGAAAGAGAGGAAGAGAGTGCAACGAGAGGAAAGGAGAATGGAGAAGGAGAAGAAGAATAGAAAGAGAAGAAGAGAGGGTTAATATGAGAGAAATGGAGAAAGCGGAATAAAAGTAATAATCAGCCTTCCGTACGCATTCCCTAAAATAGTTAGGGAATAACATACCCCATAAAGGGGAATTAGGGAACCTCTGCTACGCCCCGAAAAATCATAAATCACCTGGGCTTCACTTAGTGAACCCGTTTCACGGCCATTTTCGCCTCAATCCAATCAATACACGCATCAACACAATAAATGCATATTTTTTCACCAACAAGCCGTGGAGCAGCCACTGCCGTTCATTTGATTTTCAAAATTTGTATCACCTGTCCCAAGGTTCGGGACCGATCAACAAATTTTAACGGCTCTATTCGACCAAACATTCAGAAACACTTAAATGGAATAAAACTCAAGTAGGAGAAACTCTACCTCAAGGAGTTTATTCTAGCCCTCCTAAATCCCAGACCCACACGGCCCTCCTTTGTAGAGCTTCTCCTCTGTCCCCGAGATCGACTGTGATCGCTCGTATTTCAGAGAGAAGCTTAGACCTTCCTCTCACTAAACTCAACTCCATTCTTCGCTCAAGAATGACCAGATCCCACCGCTTCCCACGCTTTTTTTCTTTTTATTTTCAACATTTGAAGAGATGACAATATTCCTATTTTGTTTTCTTAGTGACTTAAACACCCCAAAATGCCTATTATGTCCCCCATTTCCTGCATGACATTCAGCACTATCTCGACCGTTCATTTTCATCATTTCTCTACTCATACCACTTATGGAACATGAGTACTTGTTATATGTGACTTTCGTCGCATCGAAATTCGTTTTATGGCACCCGAAACGCGATGCCTCGAAAAACGTGTAAATTGTGACCTAATTTATGCCTCGATTTGGGGGCCTTACAGCTAGCTAGGATTTTCATGAGATATCCCAAAGATGAACTGTTTGCTTTTCATCCGGGAGATATAGAGAATAAATTACTGATTTTTAACCGAAATTAACAATTCTGGTAATCGAAATTACGTGATTTTAATCTTTTTTTCCAGAACTGAAATTTCTGCCCCTACAGCGTAAGTCCCACGATCCCGCCCCGAACGGACAACTCAGCCCATTCTCAAATCTCTTAGACACCACCAATCCCAAGAAACTACATATTCGTGAAGATTGACATTCGTCTTCCAACTCATCACTTGCCTCGTCCTTCTTCGGTCCACCATCACTGATGTCAATGCCACGTGTCCCAGTAATCTCACCTTAAGCCAAAAACTTGCACTTATCTAATCTGATTGCGACAAATTTATTATTCTTAATCAGAATAAAATCTCAAGTGATACCGCTGCTCCTACCTGATCTGTATAGATCAATATTGTCATCCACAAAGACTAATGGCTGGAAACCGATCTAAATAGGGTTTAACATCCTTGGCGCATGAGATTCATGAATGTACGCTACGCAGATTCGCTTCAATCCAAAGGGCACACCGTAAACTCAAAGTGCCTGGCGGATCGCAGTCCCAACACCGCCTTAGGGATATTCATCTAACCCTCACCGATGGTAACCAGCATGGTTTATCTCGGCATTTCCGCGCCTCTTCCTAATCGATCAAACAAGTCATCGATCCTCTGCACGGTACCGATCGATCGTAACCCCGTTTCAACTGCTTCGTCAATGCACAACAGGTTCGTCTCTTCTTCTTGTAAATGGTAACCTGAGCACCCCATGGTAAAGTGCCCGTGATAATGAACCCTTTCCAAGAGCTCCCGTAATCGGGACCGGGTCTCCCGCAACTCAACTCGGTGCCATCCCGCGCGAGTCATGTGACGGTGAAGCACCAAGGTGCAACTCGATACCGAAGCTCACTTCACCCTCGTGGAGGTAATCCAGTAGCTCATCTAGAAAACATCCACATACCGCATACTACCCGGTAGATCTAAGTCCGTCTCTCCTCATCCTCCGTGGCGCTCGCTAACCTAACCCGCTGCCAATCGCCCTCGACTGAACGCAGGGCATCGTATGATGCAAAATGTCATGCTTGTCTCCCCCGAAATACCATCGCATTGGGCTCGCGTGTAGGCGGTAACCTCCTACGCTCACACCGGAGCAACAACCTCAAGTCAAGCCACCTAATCCATCCCTAAGATGACATCGAACTCTGACATGTCCATGATCCTCAGGTCCACTATGAGTAGAGTCCCCGAGATCTCCAACTCGCAACCTCAACATATCATCCCTATTCTCGCCCTAATCCCTAGGGGAGAACTCACCATACTTCAAGATCCTGAGGTCCCTGCCCATTTCCACCCGTGATTTGAGCCTCACTCTCTAGCTCAACACAAACTATTCAATCCCGGCATCATTTGAGGAAACTCCGCTAGCCCCAACACCTTCTCGCTCAGATGAGCCAATGCTCGCACCATCGGCCCTTCCCGTGAATGTCGGAAGATGATGCGTCCTAAACCTCCGGGAGGTTACTAGACCTCCCTTTGACTACCCGCCGACCCAAATTTCAGGCTATAGCCGCCGTTATCACCTACAAATTTCTATAAAGGCTCGCTATCAACACCGTGGTGCCTAACTACACTCGTGGATCGCCTCTCTACGTCCTAAACCCTGACTAGCCATCACACGATTTCCAATGGCAATGTTAATCATTTCATTTTCATTTCATTTATCCAGTACGCTCATACCAATTACTAATAGACTTAATAACCATGAACTCACCTGTTCTCATTTCCTAAGTGGCGCTAAATCTTAACCACTACTCCATTTATTTAAATAAAATTCTAAGTTTTCTTGTCTTTCAAGATAAAACCTTATGCCATAGCCTAACCTTAGCATTCACCCTTTCCTATACGTGAGATTACACCATGTATATAATTTCCTAATGAACAACTACGCAATCACAATTCTATATACATCATACTGTATATGTCCTTCTTACTTAATTTGAAACATAAAATCACGTAATCAAAACATGCAATATTCATTACGTATCTCAAAAATGCAACCCAGACACTATTCATACACAGAATCGCGTATAATATATTTGTCCTTGGGACACAGTAATGCAAGGCAATCAATTATACATTTAAAACATTTTTATCAACAAAATTTCATTTTTGAAAATTTTTTATTTTTCGAAAATTTTGTCTAATTTTATTTGATTTGGATTTTATTTAATTAAATATTTAATTTTTTTCATTTTTTCGTTTTTTCCATTTATTTGAAACACCTAAAAACATATCCATGTTTTTTTTCATTATTCTCCACGCATCAAATAAACTTATTAAAGTTTATTTATTTGATTTTTTTCATTCTCCAAAGACACCAAAATAAACTTATAAAATTTTATTTTCCTCACTTTTCTTCGCTCTTACACTAAAATATTTGAAAACCATTTTCACTTTTTTTCATTTCTTCCAGCTATTGAAGATACACAAAAATATATACTTATATATATATATATTTTCATTTTCCTAGAATACTCAAATAAATTTTTTTAAAATTTGATTTAATCAATTTTCTTCGCTTTACACATACACTGTAAAACCTAGAAAATTGTATCTTCACCTCATTTTTTTTTCCTTTAACTTGGACATTTTGTCTCAAAATCTCCTTAAACCTTCTTGATCCAACACTGTAACCTAGTGTTCAACCTTAAAATTTGTCTAAAATTCATTATCCTACAAACTAAATAAATTGAACATAATTTATTTCCTATTTGAAGTTTTCCAGTTTTTACCACTGTGAAAAACTCTCAAAAATGTTCTAACACCTTAAAATTTATTATAAATTATATTTTGTCATTCATCAAACCAAATAAATTGATTACAATTTATTTCATTTTCGCTTACACACTCAGAAACTCCTAAGATTTGCTTTCAATGGCTAATGGCAAGCACCACCTAAGCACCCAAACATCATAACATATCACAAACCATGCTGGCAAAACATCATTCACATAACAACAACATACAACCCATGTTACACATCGCAATCACACATCAAACATCATGCATGCGCAGCCCCGGCCTCGTGATTTCTAGTGCACCTGACTAAACTCAACATCAAACCACCATGTGATGGCATCTCAAAACAGCCTGTGCATGCCCGTATACCTAAGCTCAAGACAAACCATGACGCCCAAACTCCGGTCCGCCACCCGCCAACCCGGCCGGAATACCAGGAATGTCTGGGTGACCCGACATTTTTCGATTTAAAAATCTGACAGAGTCTCCTTTGTACAGGGAGCTCTACCCAAGTACAAAACCCAAGATATAACCCTCGCCCAAACATCAATATAACAAATAATATGAGTAAAACGACCACTGTGCCCATAAACAATTATAAACATATATATCCAACTATATCCACAGTTTCAGAGTTCAAATTTTACTATTATACAAATACATATATATTAAAATTAGAGAAATTTAATACATACAGCATCATAACCCAAAGACACAATCCGGGCTTTCTAAAGCTCACTTCAGGATGAGCCGCTTCCTCACACGCCCTCGGACTCAAAATAAGACTCTCAACAGGTGAGCTAATGCTCGCAGTGGAATCACCCCTAAGTGCTTACTCCACCTATGCATATGCAATGTCTAAAGTAAACACACATTCAAGCAAATGCATGATCCTACTTGAATGCCTAATCGGTCTATCTCATACCCCGAGTCTCATCGATTTCTCACACTCGCCTAAGCTCCTCGTATGGAATTATTATGCTTATTGTGACAATCCAGAATATATATATATCAATTGGGTCGTCTCCAACGATTGATATTATTTATGGACTACTCAATCGGGCTAATTTCGAAGTGATTGATATTTTTAGTATGGACTACCCTCCGATAATTACCATTTTTTGTAACAACCTCCCAAACCATTCTAGACTGTCTCCTATGACCACTCCTATCGCCCTGTAGTTGTCTCAAATAAGATACGAATTTACGACGTCAAATTCCATTATAGCTCATCACACATGCAAGGATATAAACATGGTTACACATAAATTTAGTTCACACAATCATGTTATGTAATTTCACATTCTCATCTCAACATCAAAATTAGCTCTACATGGCTGGTTGACTGAAAACAACAGCACTCTACTTGAATTACTCTCGACCAACACACATTAATTCACAAAACATTTGTGACACTGTTATTCTCAGAATAGTGAAACTACATTATTTCGAAAATCAATAATCGTCACCTCTCTGCGGAACCCGACTCACTCGCCATTTCCGGCCTCATTTCAATCAATACATGATTTATAGCATAATTTATGCCATTGAGTCACCCAAACAGCCCCATCACGCCATCGCATTTTTGGTTTCAATAAATTAATCAATTAAGTCCCAAGTTTGTGACCATCAAACTACTGCCTCAAGGCCTCAAGCCAACCGAAACATTGTAAAACACTTAATAACAAACCCAAGTAGGGAGAAACCCTACCTCGCTGAGTTTGGCTCAAACTCCTCAAACTCCAGGCCCACGCGTAGGTCTCTCCTCGTAGAGCAGCTTCCTTTGTCCTCGACATCAGCTTCACGATCGGATCTCCCACGATCTCTGCAGAGAAGGAGGTCTTCTCTCTAAACCAAAAAGAAATCAAGCTACTGCATCTATCCCTTCAATTCACGTTTTTGCCTTTTCATTTTTGAAGAGACACACTATTGACATTTTGTCCTTAGTGTCATTTAACTTTCCATTAATACCAATTATGTCATCCTTTTCCCGCTTGACATTCTAGACATTCTGGGCCGGTCCATTTTCATCATTTACCATGCCCTATGGCACATGAGTACGTGTTATATGTGACTTCTGCGATCGAAATCATTTACCAAGACCAAATGCGTGCCTCAAACGTACAAGCCCCCACTCGGTCTCTCACCACGGCAGGCTAGATTTTCATGTAGACGATTCCAATGGTAAACTGAAGCCATCATCCGATCCAGAGAATAAATTTCATATTTTAACCGAATTATGGCTCTCAGAATCAAATTACACTGTAGCCTAAATTACTATTTTGCCCTTCCAAATTGAATTTCAAGTCTTACAAACACATATATTTTATTAATAAGTAGCCCTCAGAGGATTTATTCTGCTCGAGGTCGAGGGCAAGTGCCTGAGGCATAAGGTCATCTCACGAAGAACATCTCAAGGAGAAATAACACATGCAAGGACTTATGTTGCCCGAGGCCAAGGGTCATCGAGGGCTAGCCGCCAGGCATAATATAACCATCTCAAAGGGAGAACATTACGCCTTTAGAGACTTATGTCGCCAAGTCGAGGTGGTCAAGCCGAAATAGCCACCCAAGGCATAATATAATCATCTCAAAGAAATAATGTAACCTTTGTCTGCATTTGAACAAGGGTATAATTGCCTCATTATAAGTGGAGATCTACCAAAATTACTTCAAAACACGGGAGGAAATACTTTATCAAAAGTCGGGCAAGAGAGTTTCCCAAGTGAACCATAAAGGTCGCAGGAGCTTCTATGGCCCGAGGTCCCAGATTGTCTCGGGTCTTGGTCGTTCCAAGGCATAAGGCCCCGATATGTCCTACTCCCGCCCAAGTCATAGGAGCTTCCACATGCGACGGGGCTGCTGACTCCTAGCCGAGGGGACACTTAGAATTAGAAAATCAGGATCTCTGGAATATGACTAGCCATTTTAATGAGAAAATGACTTCTCGTAAAGATCGTTGTATCGATCCTCCCATATGGGGAGAGTAGGGTGGTGTTCCTCTCGAAAAGGAGAATAATCATCTCGTAAATACGAGATTGGCTCAGGTACGAGGATCTGCGAAGTTATTCAGTGGATCCCTGAATCGCCTGGGTTCCACTGGCGGCTGGGACGCCCAAGCAATGTACGGTCGAAGATCTAGAAGAGGGAAGGGCAAGAGAGGCATTCTCGCAGAGCATTCTTCTTAGAGTAGAGAGGCTTTGGCCACTAGAGTAGCCAACCGGTCATTCGAAAAATGAAAAGAATCGGAAATTTCGCGGGAGATATTTTATCATCTCCACCGAAAAACTCCAATTTTGCCGATATTTCTACTTCAAATTTCGACATTTTGTTCTCGGTTATAAGATATGATTAGAAATTTCTACCAAAACAATCTTATTAGGAGATTATCGGGGTGAATCAACTTTAACTATATAGACATGATAGAAGGATATAAAAATAATACACGTATATATAGAATAAGGAGATTCAAAATTTAGAAAAAGATGCATTACCTTAGTTCAAAGTTTTATTTCTGCTGATTTATTTTTATTTTTTTAAAGGAATTTCAAGTGATTGATTTAGTTTATACCATAATTGCATGGAAATAGTAAAAATTTAGCTGTTTATGTTTACAAGTGATTGATTTAGTTGCTTAGAAATTTTTACTAAACAACTTATTAGAGATGATTGGGGTGAATCCTAACTCTTAACTATATAGACATGATAGAGGATATAAAAAATAATACACGATATATAGAATATGAGAGACCAAAAATTTATAAAAAAAAAAAAAAAAAAGACAAAGGTTACCTTAGGTTCTAAAGTTTTATTTCTAGTGATTTATTTTTTTTTTTTAAAGGAATTTCAAGTGATTGATTTATTTTATACCACAATTGGGTATATGGAAATAGTAAAAATTAGTTGTTTATACCACAAGTGATTGATTTAGTTGTTAAATTTTTACTAAACAACTATTAGAGATGATTTGGGGTGAATCACAACTTTAACTATATAGACATGGATAGTGATATAAAAAATAATACACGTATATATAGAATAAGAGACCAAAATTTATAAAAAAAAAAAGACAATACCTTTAGGTTCTAAAGTTTTATTTCTAGTGATTTATTTTATTTTTTAAAGGAATTCCCAAGTGATTGATTTAGTTTATACTACATAATTAATATGAAGCAGTAAAATATTTATTTTATTTCATCCATACCTATAAAATATTTAAAAAAAATCCATTTATGATAAAAATAAAGCACTTGTGCATTAGATTTTAATTAATAATAAAATTAAAAATTTAATAACTATACTAAATCCTAAGATATCTCAGAATCTTTAATATTCTCAAATTCAAAATTTCGCAAATAAAATTTATATGATAAAAATGATTTTTTAATAAAATCAAGTGAGATCACGAAATTATGATTTATAGTTTAATAAGTAATGAGTCATTAACTATTTAAATAAATATATTATTTTCTTGAATTTTTCAAGACAATGAATCGTTTTTCCGTAGTCATAGAGAAGGATAAAATAGAGAATTGATATATATATTTTTGAAAGCTAATCACTTTTAATACATTGTAGTAAAGTAACCATCATTTACTCTTGATATTTTAATATGTTTGTTTAATAAAATATTTGTTCTCTTAACTTTTTCTACTAGCCTATTTTCTTTAAGCTCAACATTTTTTTTGTCATTTTGAAATCGTCTTTACATCTCTCTTTTCATCCTTTTCTTTTAATAAAGTGGTCATTCCACATAGAAGATAGCAGTTGTTATTTGTTTTTTCGTGATTTAGTTGTTACCTTGGTGGGTGT
>JAEQBH010006651.1:600000-832568 GCA_016808115.1 Tetrastigma voinierianum | reverse complement strand
ATTTAAGGCCATTCGTACTTTAAATAGTGAGGTGCGGATTTTGTGGTGGCGTCGCGGCGTGGTGGCGTCACGATGTGGTGACGTCGCGGCGTGGTAGTCACTTCATGCACGCTCCTCATTGATCCAAAGCGCTTCCAAGGCACTCTTTCTGCTCGATGAACACAGTAACCACACGGACACAAATCGGGGGCTAGCCACAAAAACTATAAAATTATTATAAAATAGATGTAGAATAATGACAAGCGAGTGTAAGATGATGTTTAGGCACTCATCACACCCCCAGAACTTAGTTTCTTGCCCTCGCGAAGCCGACTAAACAAGGACACACACTGATGCCATGCAAGTAACACTAAAACAGTGATGCACATCTTGAAAAATGAGATCAATTTGGTGACTCACATACCTTTATTTTTGCTTTCGATGTTCATTGAAGGCATAGAGATATTTGACTTTTGAGTAAATTCGATTGAAATAGGTGAAAGTATTTAGTGTATCAAATCCAGTAGTGTTTAATAGCCTTTCCCAAAACTAGTAGCCTTATAGTGAATGACCTCAGGAATATGCCTAGGTTCCAAGTGCTGAACTTAAGCTCCAACTGCTTTATTAGGAAGAAGCCAACTAGGAAAGGATAAGACGCACCCATGTATTCATGTGCCATTACAAAATTTCCTACGTACCTAAAACAAAATGGAAGAAGACCTAGTGCCAAGAAGTTTTAGCCGAGTGTTCCTATAGCGGGGATCCATTGGTGACTCCCCACCAGTTGATTAAGGGCACCGGGCATTAAAATTCCATGAGCTTCACCGACGCTCAACAGGCTACGATGGCCCTAGGTTTGCGTGAATGAAGGTCATCTTACGTCCCATGTAGCGGGCAGTGAAGTCAATGACTCCCGGCCAGTTGGCTCAGGGCATTAGGCTTTGATAGGCCCACTCAGACTGTGTCCGGGATTCCGATTGGATGATCCCGCTTATTCCTATGCATATACCTATTTTTTTGTCATATATATTTTCTTTTTCTTTTTCTCTTTTTTGTTGGGGCTCGATGGCAATCCTCTTTTGATTAGGTGTCCCATCACTCAAATGGTTCGACTCTCCCTAGGTTGATCGAACTTTAGTAGTTGGTTCGGCACTGTCACGTACTGAAGTCAACAGTGTGTGTTGTGATAGGGTCTTTGAGAATTGGTCTCTTGACTACCCGGGATTGGTTCACTGGCCCTTTTCACCTATTCCAACCTAATTGCCGAGCACATCAGCAAGATCAAATTTAAACAAATCATGTGACTGATCAAGGTGATCCTCGATATTCAACATAGCACATGTCTGATTACTACATGCAAGAATGTCCTAAAACAAACGCAAACAACTAACACATGACTCATCAATCATAAAAGTGCGATATGAAATAAACTGAAACTAAACCTAAACACCACCACGGACTGTATGAAATACTAAAAACAAACACACTAATATGCGAAACACACTAAAAAATACTACCTCTTACTAACACCCAGAAATGATAATACTTAAAAACACAAAAACATGATACCCGATCTGCATCCCAGACAAAATATCCGGTGTCCACCTTTGGTAAGATAAAACAATAGAGGTAAGGGGACTCACGATGATCTTTAACGATTGGAGGTGGTGTGGAGAATTTGGTGGAAAGAAACGAGGAGCTAAGCGAGTTGGGCTGCATATTATCTTCTTTATTAGAATGATGGCTGATTGGCGGGCGTATCAGCATGTCGTACGCAATACCTCCATATCTGGAGTAACGAGGACTCGGTGCTCCTGGTCTCTGCATCGAATGCGTCAAAGCGCTCGGTGAGGAGAAACACTTAGGGTCCTCGAAGATGCAGGGAAGAATTTGGGAGGAGCGACCGCTGAAATTTCTTGGGTTTAATAGTGGAGGTGGGTGAGGTGAGGAGGCGGCCTATGTCATCACAGGTGTCGCCGGGAGTCAAAACGAGCAGATGTCGGGGAAGCTCGTCCTGATACGAGGGCTCGTGGCCGGTCGTAGACCCCCTCGGGTTGCGGGACAGGTGTGTCAGCCGGCCAAATATGGCCTTGATCGGATGAAGCCCGGGCTTCATTGTCGTCAGGGAGCACCAGGCTTGTTTACACAAGCCAAAAAATCGAAAGGGTGCGGAGTTCATCTTGGCGTCGGTTATGGAGGATAGCATCATCTATAGCACCCTTGACTATCGAATGGGATATCACGAATGATAGAAGTTGAGCGGGAGCGGGGCTGTCACACACACACATTCGTCGTCGGGATAAGGCGAAGTGATGAAGTGATCACCAAACCTTAGGAATGTAAATGAATCTTGGCATAAATTGGCCGCATGGCTGCATTGTTGATCCTCCACTCACCGGGCTTTAGTGTCACAGCGGATGACCTCGAGGTAGTCGAGTGCTCGCGAAAAACGTCGAAGCCTGGCGGGACATGCTCTAGGTCATAGAAGCTATTGATCGACTCCGCACTGAAGTCGACCAATACACCTCGCACCCTGACCTTTTTGAGGACATGGGAGGCGAGGTTGGCGTAAAATTCTCGCACTACGCTCATCGCCGCTGGACGAGGTGGTTGGCATAAGGCACGCCACCCCTTAGCCTCGATCGTCTTTCTAAAGAAATCATCGGGGTGATGAAACCCCTTCTCTTTGATGAACGAGCGGTTTTTTCAAATGGTGCCAAACCGCTCGGCGGCACTCAATTTTACAAACCGCGAGGCATCGAATGCGAGAGTCGGGTCCTGTATTTGGGCCGACTCCGGCAGCGAGCCCGACCTCACTCTTGCCGGACATTGCTGAACCTAAAAGCAAAAAATTAAGGTGCACTACTAGCCTAAATAACTAATGTGCACTACTAACCTAGACAAACACACAAACACCTATAGTGCGAGAGAAAAATAACTAAGACGCAGGACCAACACTCCTAAACCAAGTAACCCTATACTAGACAATAATAGAATACCACTACTTGAGCACCTAATAGATCACAAATGGAGTACAGAGACTCTGGAGCAATGAGAATTGGAAGGCTGGGCAGAGCACAATGTGGTGGGGAATTGCCACGAGGTCGGGCAGTGTTGAGGAGCACCCTAGGAAGCACAGTGTCGGTCGGAAGGCGATTTACAAACCTCCGGTCGGCGTGACAGAGAGCTCCGGCAGGGCTAGTGAGTGCATGAAAGCAAGAAGGCTAGGGTTTCAAGTAATGGGTGTGGGAGGTGAATGGCCAAAATGAACTATTCTTGGGCTAAAAATAGGGTCATGTCGCGACGTGCGGGGTGACGTCGCGACGTCACAGAGAACAAACAAGCCCACGTCGCGACGTTCGGGTTCACGTCGTGACGTGACAGAGCACATGACCAAACGACGTCGCGACGTGCGGGGCCACGTCGCGACGTGGCAGAGAGATGTGCAAATGACGTCGCGACGTGGAATCTCACGTCGCGACGTGACAGAGAGCTTCAAAAATGACGTCGCGACGTGGAATCTCACGTCGCGGCGGCGTGTGACTGAGTGGCGTGTGACGTGAAATCTCATGTCGCGACGTGACAGAGAGGGTCTCCTAAGAGATTTTATACTCTAACACCCCAGTTTTTCGAGAACTCTCCACTTGTAAACTTCACTCTGGACGTTGAGCATTCTGCAAGACTTGCACCTACGCTTCGGGTCCTGAAATTAAACCAACAAGCAGAAACACTGATCATGGACACAGCTAGAAACCAAAAATCGCTGAAAATAACCAATAGAACTTGAAACTACATAATTTAAGAACACTTGGGTTGCCTCCCAAGAAGCGCTATGTTTAATGTCGTTAGCTCGACGACCCTAAATCTCAATGTGTTCAAGAACCCAAACGCATCGTCGTTGACTACGCCCGTGCAATTTGTCAAAGGAATGATTTGCTTGTACGCTGGAGCGCTTCGCCGCCATGGTACGACAGCGTTGGGTGGCTCTTTGTAGATATGCCTTTTTCGGGATGTGAAACTTACGCTTACCATGTGAAAGACCTTTGTTACTGTGAAGGTCCGGACCATCAGAGACTCAATTTCGGGGAAAGAGCTTTGGCGGGAATTGAATAGAACAGAACTTGTTGTCATTGCGAACTCCTTTTCGGTGATGTGTTTGTCGTGCGAGCTTTGGTCTTTTCCTTATAAATGCGGGGCGTTTTCCTTGGCGCCGTTTATGAATTCGTCTAACTCAACGAGGTTGGAGTAGTCGTTTTTCACCGGCTAATGTACTGTCCATGTTTAGTTGTCGAGTGGCCCAATAGGCTCGATGCTCGATTCCTTTGGAAGGTGGCACGGCTTTACCATAAACAAGTCGAGCGAGGGACATACCTAAAGGAGTTTTAAATGCGGTGCGGTATGCGGAGGCGCATCGTCTATCTTTTAGACCAATCCTTCTTGGGTGTGGTATCTTCTCGAGAATGTACTTGATTTCGCGGTTTGATACCTCTGCTTGTCCGTTTGGTATTGGGTGGTATCTGAGTGCGATGAAGCGTACCAATACTTTTGCAAAACCTTATCAATTACTTTATTGCAGAAATGCGTACCATTATCTGTGATCAAAGCTCGAGGAGTTCCAAAGCGCGAGAATGTATTGCTGCGTAGGAATTGAGCCACAACCTTGGCATCATTGGTTCTTGTTGGAATCGCTTCTACCCACTTTGAGACATAGTGCACTGCCAACAAGATGTACAAATTGTTGTATGATGCAGGAAATGGTCCCATGAAATCTATTCCCCATAAATCGAACAACTCTACCTCTAAGATGGGATGCATGAGTGGCTCGTCCTTTCTAGAGATGTTCCCCATTCGTTGACATTTGTCACAAGTGGAAACGATTTGATGAGCATCTTTAAATAAGGAAGGCGATAAAAACCGATTAATAGAACCTTGTTTGGCATTCTCACGGCCACCAAAAGTGCCCACCACACGGTAGAGTGTGACAGTGGTTTAAAATGCTATGCATTTCATCTTCGGGCACACATCTCCTTATCACCTGATCAGCGCAGTGTCTGTAAAGAATTGGCTCCTCCCAATAGTAGTGTTTCAGGTGTGCGAAAAACCTCATGCCTGGCGATGGTTAAATTCAGGAATCACTTTAGCCACCAGATAGTTCACCTTAATCTGCCCGAACCCGGGAACCCCTCTTGTCTTCAATAGCAAGAAGAGTTTCTCGTCACGGAAATTCGTCATTCCTTTGGAACATCATCTCTGGGTCCCTTCCGATTCATGAAAGGTGATGCCGCTACTAGATTTTCAGTGCCTTTCTTGTCCTTGATTTCTACGTCGAACTCTTGCAGCAGAAGGACCCACCGAAGCAATCGGGGTTTTGCATCTTTCTTAGTCATCAAATACTTAATGGCATAATGGTCGGTGTGCACCACTACTTTGTTGCCAATCAAAATATGGCTGAATTTAGTCGAACAAAAGACAATGGCAAATAATTATTGTTCTACGTGATGGCGTAATTCAGCTGGCGTCATTGAAGTCTTAACTTGCATAGTAAATCACCTGAAAGATTTTCTCTCGTTTATGCCCCAAAACTGCCCCAATCGCATAGTCACTGGCGTCACACATCAGTTCAAATGGAAATGACCAATCTGGAGCCACAACAATAGGAGCTGAGATCAACTTATCCTTCAATACTATAAAAGCTTGCAAACATTGGGGGTCAAATTCAAATGGGATCCCCTGGACTAACAAGTTAGACAACGGTTTCGCAATTTGTGAGAAATCTTTGATAAACCGCCTGTAGAATCCAGCGTGGCCTAGAAAACTTCGGATCCCTTTTACCGAAGAAGGTGGAGGCAACTTTTCAATTGCTTGATCTTCTTGTCGACCTCCCATCCTGCTTCTTTGAGATCCAGATGTCGAGGAATGATACCCTCTTGTACCATGAAATGGCACTTTTCCCAATTGAGCACTAAGTTGGTCTCTTCACATCTTACCAGCACAGCTCTCAAATTTTTTAGACAATTGTCAAATGAATTTCCCATTACTGAGAAATCGTCCATGAAGATCTGTCGTCTTCTCGCGTGTTGAGATATGGCCGTCGTGCGTCGAAGGTACGGTGCGTTGCACGGTTGAGGCATCGTAGGGCCCGGAAGTGTTCCATAAGGACAAGTAGATGTTGTCTACTCTGATCCTCCCACAGACTATGGCGATTGGTTATAGCGGAATATCCATCAGCGATAAGTATTCTGCTTAAATTTGTCGATCGGGCATCGATCACAGAAATGGCAATGGAAAGTGATCTTTTAGTGGCCTTGTTCGACTTCCTATAGTCAATACAAATTCTCCACCGGGTGGTTGTTCTAGATAGCGATGGATGTTGTTTTTCGGTTTGATAACGATTGTCCCCTTTCTTTGGCACGGCATGAGCGGGGGGGCACCCGTGCGGCTGTCTCAGATGGGAATTAAATCACGATATCTAGCCATTTTAGAACTTCTTTCCGAACTACCTCCTTCATTGTCGGATTCAACCTCCTCTGCGCTTCTACTGAAGGTTTATGGTCATCTTCTAACAAAATACGGTGCATACACATAGAAGGCGGATCAGCTTAGGTCATTTAGAGGCAACCACGAGTGCACATTTTGTGATCTCGAAGAACCCTCAATAACTTCTCTTCCTCCCATTGCGATTAGGGATGATGAGATAATTACGGTGGCGTAGATTCCACCCAGTATGCATACTTCAAATGGCTAGGTAGAGTTTTGTTCCATCTTGGGTGGTTGCTCAATTGATGGGACCGGCCCGGTTTTAATAGCAAGCTGCGTCAGTATTTCCTTCTATTGTGGCCAAAAGAATCCATCCATTTAACATATTCTTTTGCCTCGTCACTCAGGTTCTCAGATTCACTCTCTACTAGGCTAGTCTCCAAAGGGTCAGTGAGACCACTTTGGCTAGACACTATAGCTTCTACTGGCCCCCGATATGAAGCAAGTATCACTTTCTTGGGTGTCTTCTTGCCTCGAAGACATTGATTGCTTCCTCTTCTTATGCTCTCAGTTTTAGTTCGCCCCTCGTACATCAGTATTGCCACAATCGGTTGCTAGGAAAGGTCTTCCCAAAATTATCGAATTATTTCTTTATCTTATCCGTATGCAAACTATGAAATCTGCTGGAAAGATAAACTTGTAGACTTTTGCTAAGACATCTTCTATTATCCATAAGATTGCCTTCAAAGATGCGTGCACTTAATTTGAAGAGTAGTTTGTAGTAAGGCGGGCCTCTCCTAATCCCAAACAACCTAAAAATGGCTAAGGGCATAAGATTATCGGCACCCCAGTCACATAGCGCTTTCTCGAAATAGCATTTCGATTGTGCAAGGATAGTGAAGCGCTTTTGGGTCCTTGAAGCTATGCGGTAGCTTCCTCGAGAAGGATGGCCTTTGCATTCCTCGGTTAAGTTCCTTGTCTCGAAGTCGGCCTAATCTTTCTTACGAGACAAGATGTCTTTAAATAGACTTTTTACATAGCTGGGCGTTTATAGGGCATCGTGAATGGGATGTTTATATCTGACTTTGAAAACATCCATGAATTTGCGTGAATTGCTTATCCGGTTATGTTTCTTGAGGCGTTGGCGGGTAAGGAAGCCGGTATCTTTGGCCTTTGTTTCCAACGAGAGGTCTCGATGGCTGTTTCTCTGTGCATTCTTTATCTGCATCGTCTTCGCTCTGGATGGTGATCTCCTCGGTCTCGCGCTCGTGAGGTTGCAAGCGTGATTCAATTCTTTCCTTCAGCGTATTGCTTTAACGTGCTCGTTCCGCCTGTTCTTAGGTTTACTTAAATTGCTCGTGAAGAACCGGTTGCCTTTACGTCGATAAGTTTGCCATTTGGCCCATTTGTCAACCTCGAAACTTCTCGGAATTTGTGCTGCCCGGTTATTCAAGCGGGTTTGCTTGCTTTCTTCGCATGTTCGCCTTGGTCTCATTCATGAAGCGGAATGAAGTTAACATATGTCGCGAGCTTGCTTTCTAAATCGGCTTCTTCTCGGAGGTGTTTCATTAAGCTCGGTTTGATGGCATATTGTTACGATTATTCCGCCATCCATACCCTTGATTATTCTGACTAATGCAGTTCGATTGTACGCCAACCTTATTTGTCCACGGTCGGTCGAGTAGTTGTTTCCCCATCACGGTCTTGCTATGTTTGATTCTAATTGAACCTCGACACGTACTGGGCTTGCTCTACGGTAGGGTTTCCTGACTGACATTCCACGCTACTATGCTGTCCTCCACAAAATTCACACAACTCCCAGGGGTTGGTATGTATGGCATTCGTTGTTCCCTGTTGTCTATTTAGCTGTTTAGTCAGCTGAGCCACATGATTGACCAGTTGATGGATTTGCATTATCATCTTTGCCAGAGTGTTTCTTTGGGTGTAGCCCTCTCTCTAGGCCACTGATTAGTGTTGGTCGCAGCGTCTTCTAAGATCTCATACGCCTGGTCTGTGGTTTTCTTCATCAATGCTCCTCCAGCTGAGGCATCAATCATTGTTCGGGTTGCATTTCTCAGACCATTGTAGAAGGTGTGGACTTGCATCCATCTGGTTAGTCGGTGGTGGGGACACTTCCCTTGATAATTAGAGTGAAATCTATCCCATGCCTCTGCCGAGTTCTCCCCTCTAGTTGCGAAGCGTGTGCAGTCTCTTACCTGAGTTGTGCGATTTTTCGAAAGAGTGGAAGAACTTGGTCAGAATTTTTGTGCGGATCATTCCATGTAGTAATGGAATGCGGTGGGTATTTGAGTTAACCCGTGTTTGGCTCTATCCACAGTGAAAGTGGGAACAAACCGTAACCTTAGGGCTTAACGATAACTTTCAGTTGTACTTGAGTAAGGTATCGCAAACCCGAGGAAGTTAGTCAAATGCATGTTCGGGTTCTCATGGGGGTAGTCCATGGAACAAGATGTTACGAAACATCACCTTGTGGTGACTTCAATTGAAATTGTTTGCTTGAATCGATTGGTCGTCGATCGTTAATACAGCATTGTTGGTGGTAACACAAACTCATCTAACAGCATGAAAGGATGTCACGAATTTGTATAAATGGCACAGGCG
Source organism: Tetrastigma voinierianum (assembly GCA_016808115.1). Taxonomy (NCBI): domain Eukaryota; kingdom Viridiplantae; phylum Streptophyta; class Magnoliopsida; order Vitales; family Vitaceae; genus Tetrastigma; species Tetrastigma voinierianum. Next base: position 823,490 of record JAEQBH010006651.1, on the reverse strand, counting down.
CTTGATTCCTTCGTGATTCCCATTTCGGCTTCTCGTAAAGTTTAGTTTGCTCAACACCAAACTCTTACAACCGTCTTTCTGTGACTATTGGATTCTAATCACGTGCATTTCTCTGTTCTCGCGCGATACGTGCGAGAAGTCTTTCCGGCTCGGGATCACACAGGTGTTGATTAATTCGATCTCGCTGTCGCATGTACTCACTTTGAAGGCACATGCGCAATAACTTTGCAGACCAACAAAACCAAATTACCAGCACTTGTAAAATAAACAAAAGTAGCAATTGAGGAATACTATCTATGTGCTCACTGCTCTATATCAATTTTAGCTTTCCCTGACAACGGCGCAAAGCAGCGAGCCCGATAACGCGGTGTGTAAAATGAATGCCTATGTGTGCAAGTGCACGCGTAGCCCCAAGTAATATAGTGTACTTAAAGTACGGATATCGATCCACAGGGAAAGGTGAATTGACTACAGAGGTTCTGCTTTTCAGACAATATCTGATTAAATGATTCTAGGGGAAAAATTTAAGTAAGAAAACTGCACTAAGCTATTGATTCTAGTGAATTAATGGTGTTGGCACCTAGGGTTAAATCTCCCCCTATCACGTTCAATGGATTACTTTTCTAAAGATATTGTTATTCAATATATTTGTAATATGTCAATGGCGACGTGATCTTGCCTACGAGATATCCTCTCTCGAGGGAATATGTCAGCCTATCTCATGTGAATAGAATCAGTATATCTCTATCTCGGCTAGTTATTAGAAATGCTTAAATGCTCCCAGCTTGATTACCCATAGCCAGATTCGAATATCTCTATTAGCAAGATCGGCTAAAAGGCTGCTCTACCGGGTCCTGAATACCCTCATCTCTCGAATCTCGGATCTCCAGTGCGATTATGCTAACATTGGCCAGACATTATCATATAATTGAAATACAGGTATAGAGTAGATATGACAAATTAATAACAACTGAATAACATGAAAGATTAAACTTTAATCCATGGTATGTGACAGGGTTTGATGTAACCCTAGAAAGAGATCTAGAACATCATGAAAGAAAAGATCAAACCGTCTAGTATTAAAAACATCATCATATTATCCAAAATAATATCTAACTATGAAAGCGGTCAAATCCGGGCACTTAAATCGAAGTCTGTCGATACGCTCACGGAATTAGGTGCCTTTCCTCGTACGTCTCCGATACCGCAATTCGAGCCATTCGTACTTTAAATGATGAGTGTGATTTTGGTAGCGTCGCGGCGTGGTGGCCGTAGCGACGTGGTGATCACCAGCCCACTGCTCCTCATTGATCCAAAGCGCCAAAGGCTGCTCTTTACGCTCGATGAACTGTAACCACTAGACACAAAATCGGGGGAACTAGCCACAAAAACTATAAAATTATTATAAAATAGATGTGAAAATGACGAACCGACGCAAGTGTAAGATGAGTGTTTTAGGCACTCATCATTCATAAAGCAAAAGATACTGTGTAAACTGTAGGAATTGATTCTTCACAATAGCTGATTATTTAATGTTCTCCTTACAGATAACGGTTTAATCTAAACTGCTTATTTTAATGTCTCAATATTCCATTCATTTGTTATTCTTTCATTTTTCTTTTATTTCAGTATTTTTGTTTGGCTTTATGCTTTCAAAGAAAAAATTCCCATATGATATTACCGTCCAAATAGTATGGAGTTTAAGTAGTTTGGGTAGTTGATTGAAAAATTCTTGAGATCTCTGGGATCGATATACGGACCCAAATCGATTTACTGCTTGTTCGATCACATTGCACTTGCAGTATAACTGGATCAAAACCAAAAAGAAAATGGTTTAGTCTGTATGAAATATATTTTAATCAACACTGTACCTAAGGAAACCCACACTCAAGTTTAATGATTTCAGTGCTGGGGACTAGACAATAGTCCTTGGGTAATGAGTCATAAATTTGAATAGGTGTTTTGATCCATCTCCCATTATAGATGTAATTCGACAAGTTTTATAGTGCGACTTGCCGAGTTAGATGATAATCTTTTGGTAATTATGCTATGAACTTGTATACATACTCAGATCCGGTCAACAAGTTTTTATGGGCCAGTTGCCGGGTTGTCAATTTAGAAAATCAATATTCGAGGGCAGAGGAAATGCTAATTTGGACATTTTTTAGAAAAAAAAACAAAAAAACAAAATAGTCTACGACGGTGGCTATTTTGGCATTTAACACAACAACCCATATTGAAAATATTTGTTGGCCAGACTAATCCTATTAATGTAAGTGTGTGTTGATTTCAAGGACAAAATTTTAATGCATAGGAAACAGAACACTGATCTGATTCCAGCAGACACAGAATTAGAAAAGACACTCAGAAGCTTGAGAAAAACAAAAAGGGCGGAAAATTCAGCTATGGCAGAAGAAAGAGGCGAAACGGTTAAAGAACAAAGAGCAATGACGAGGAAGACCTTCAATCACGATACCATGGAGGATTTGGATGCAATTGTCGGGATGAATACTGCCAATCGGACAGCTGGAGTTGATGCCAGCAACTTTGAGCTGAAGCCGGCATTGATTGCAATGGGTTCGGCAACAGCGATTCTTGGTCATCCACAGAGAAGATCCAAATGAACACAGGAAGGTTTCTCGGGATGGAAAACAAATTGAAGTTGAATGGGAGTGAGACCGAGAGGTCATAAAGTGCATTTATTCCCATTTTCTCTCCTAAGAATCTGACAGCCACATGGTATGAATCTCTACCGTATTATGGATTCTGACACTTAGGAGTTTGGTGAGGAGCTACTTGGGTAGATTCTTCCACTTCACTCACCTCGAGAGAGGAGGGAGATAATTGTGTTCAATGAGGAGAAGATGAAAGCGTCTACGTGGCTTGGGAAGATTCAAGGTTCTTTGAAGAGGTGTCAATGCATGGGATAGATACGAAGCCCGGATGGACATAATTAATATCATGCTCTGAGATGATACATCTAAGGGTATTATTGATGCTTCATCTTTGTGGAGCATTCAAGCGTAAAGTCTTGAAGAAGCGAGAGATCTGATCGAGGACTGGCTAAATGTAATATGGCTCCATCACGAGTTTCAAGATCAATTGGCGAGGAGGAAGAGTAATCATCGAAATTTGAGAGCAAGATGACAGCCGTGGAGAGCTGAGCTAGAGCGCCATCATGAATAGAATGAATGACGAAGGAAGAGCACTGCGCTCATGAAATGGAGTAGTCGAGGAACTATTGAGAGAGTATGATCATACCCAGCGAGCAGTTTTTTATAGTGTTGAGGAGGTTAAGTACTTGGGGGAGCCAAGGAGTTATCACTTTAAACCAAATCCTAATCTTCCAGCACACTATCATCCAGCACTGAGGAACCATGAAAATTTTTCTTATGGTGGAGGGGCGTCGCGGGACGGAATGGACGAATCCTCGCGAGGATCTCGAGAAACCACCAAAGAGTTCCTACAGCGGCAAGGAGGTGAAAATAGAAGCAGTACGAGTCAAAGGAGAGCTCGACCATTGAGATCAAATGCGCAATTCATGAGAGACAACAGAAGAGTGCTAAGCCTCCAGCAGACAAAAGTTTGCGAAATTGGATGCTTGAATGCCAATTCTCAAATTTTTCAAAGACCGCTAATGCCTCAAGAACACGGAAACACAAATAGGGCAACTAGCTCTAAACTGCGGGAACTAGATGAAGATGCCTTTCCAGTGACCGCGAGAAAAATCCGAAGATTTGTATGGGTACATGCGGCTCGGAAGTGGGAAAGACTTGGAGGAAAGAAAGAAAGAAAAAGATCGACGACAAAGGGAGAAAGAAGGCCCGGAAGATTGCTAAAACCTTTGGAAGGGAAAGAAAGAAAGAAGCAATTTGTCAAAAGAAGAAGGGAAGCAAGAGAGACCAGAACAATCTTGCCTACGATTACCATTTCCACAATTTGCGAGAAATCAAGGATAGAGGAAACGAGTTTGCAAGGTTCTTAAGACGCTTTCAAAAGGCGGAGTTGGCATGCCCCTTTCCGCAGTGGTTACTCAGATGCCACTTTATGCAAAATTTTTGAAAAACATATTGACCAAGAAGAGGAAGATCATTTGAAAGGTGTGAATTCGCGCAACTTCTGCGGTCTTTGTGATCAAGAGAGGCTTACGGAAAAATGAAGGATCGGGAGCTTCGCATTCCTGCCATTGGAGATTTGAGTTCCGAAATCTCTGTGACTGATTGCCGAGTATTAATTAATGCCTTGTCTGTTGCCAAGAAGTTAAGTTTGGGGGAGATTACTCCCTCTATTGTCACCCTCAAATAAAATGAGACTATAACCACTGGCAAACACGGAAGGGATCATAGAGATGTCTTTGGTCAAGGTGGGAAAATTCGTTTTCAGCCCGACTTACGTCATCTTAGATATGGAGGAAGATTCACAAGCCCCTCTGTTGCTTGGAAGGCCATTCTTAGCAACTGAAGCAACTCTAATCGATATCTCGAAGAATTCTCTTCGAGTTGGAGAAGAGACAAGCGACTTCAATTTAATCGGAAGTTTGAGAATTTAGATGAAAGGGATGATATCAAGTCGGTGAAGATGTATATATCAACGACTGCGATTTTACTATGATTGTATTATTGACTTTCAATCAATGAAAAAGAGATGAATTTCCAGTATCTTGAAGGTTTTGATTCAGATTCCCTGCACTTCAATTTACATTCTACTGAAAAGGTGATGAATCTTGAACAAAATGGGATAAATCAAAGGGAAAAAATTGAAGAAAAGGAATTTCATCAAGAAACCAGTGAAGAAGGGCTAATTCTAAAGGAGTTACCAAGTCATTTAAAGTATGCTTACCTTGAGATGCCAAAGAATAAACCAATAATAATTTACGCGAAATTAGTGTTGTGGAACAAGGTTCTTCGGAAATTTTAAGGAAGCATAAGTCATAGCTTGGTCAATTGAAGATTTAAAAGGTATGGAGTCCATCGATATGCATGCTAAAATACTGAAGAAAATCTGAGACCCAGTGCAGACTTATCAGGGTGAAACCAGTTATGAAGGAAGTAGTAGGAAGGAGGTGCTCAGGCCCCGGTTAAATCTTTGGTTTATCTATGCAATTTAGACAGTCCATGAGGTTGCCAGGTCACGTGGTCCCGAAGAAGAATTAGTTCTTGTGATCACTTGATAGCCAGCCGAATTGATTCTATGAAACGGTGACGGGATGGAGAATATGCATTGATTATAGGAGTGAACCACGACGGGAAAGATCATTTTCCCCTACCTTTCATTGATCGGTCTGCTAGACAGATTAGCGGTTTCATCATCATTTTTGTTTTAAGATGGATATTGATTTCTGAAGCAGTGCAGTGCAGCGAGGACCCGAGAAAAGACCACATTTACATGCCCCTATGGTACCTTTGCCTTTAGAAGGATGCCATTTGGGCTATGCAATGCCCATGCTACTTTCCAGAGATGTATGATGTCGATGTTCTCAGATTTGGTTGAGGAAGTCATGGAGATTTTTATGGATGACTTCACAGTGTATGGGTCCAGTTTTGAACAGTGTTTGAGCAACGACGATTGCTTAAAGATGCAGGACAAGCTGACTAGCATTAAATTGAGAAAAATGCCATTTCCTTGGTAACATAAGGTATTGTTCTTGGTCATAAAATTTACGCTCACAAGGGCTTGAGTGGACCAATCAAGATTTCTATTATCAAAACCTGGCACCTCCTTGACAGGTAAAGGTATAGAGAGTTTCTTGGGCGTGCGGATTTTATAGAAGGTTCATCAAAGACTTCTCAAAGATAGCCAGACCACTATACAGATTATTGGAGAAAGACACAAAGTTTAATTTTGATGATTCCTGCAAAATTGCCTTTGAAGAAATCAAAACGATTAGTTGGCTTACCTATCATGGATTTGCGCAGAATGGGATCGGTCGAAGTAATGTGTGATGCAGTGATTGTTCGCAATGGGCATGCTGGGGCAGCGAAAAGAAAATATTGAGCCATATATTATGCTAGCGGAACCTTCCAATGAAGCACAAGAAAACTATTCAACAGGCGAAGGATGCTAGCCATAGTTTTCTTGTGAAATCAGACCATTACATTCTTGGATCCCATATGATAGTTCATCACGGATCATGCGTGATCAAATATCGATGTCAAAAAGGATGCTAAGCCATTTGATAAGATGGGTGCTCTTCTTTGCCAAGGATTTGATCTGGAAATTAAAGATAAAAGGGGTTGTGACAATGTGACAGCTGATCACTTGTCCAAAGTAGAAACGAGAATGAAACGAAAGGAACATAATTAAAGAGAACTTCCTAGATGAATATTGTTTAGGTGTCATTAGGATTCATGACATGCTGACATTGTAGCGGTACCTAAGCTTGTGAGTGGTTCCTCATGGTCGACTACCAACGAAAAAGCTTAGGACGACGGCGGATATTACATTTAGGATTGACCCTACTATTCAAAGAAGTGCGACATGATTATCGGAAGATGCGTGCAGTGAACAAGGTAAAATCTTGAATGAATGCCGTACATCGTATATGGAGGGCATTTTGTGGAGAAAGAACGACTCACAAGATATAATGGATTTTATTGGCCCACTCTCTTCGAGGTGTGCTGAATGGGTCAAATTGTGTGATAGATGTCAAAGATTGGAAATATCGACATCGAAATGAAATGCCCTAAAGGTATAATGGTGAATTGCAAATTTTGATGTATGGGGATAGATTACATGGGGACCTTTTCCCGATCATTTGGAAGCACGTATCTTGCTAGCGATGAATTATGTTCCAAATGGAGTGGAAACGATCTTATCGAATGATACTAATACGAGTTATTTGAGTTTCCTCTGGAAGAATATTTTGGCTTGATTTGGAACACCCGGCCCATCATTAATTGATGGGAAGCCATTTTACCTGGCAAATATTCTCAAAACTCATGAGCAGATATGGGATCAAGCATATAAAGAGTCTAGCTTATCATCCCCAAACCAATGGACAAGCAGAGATTTCCAACAGGGAGATCAAAAGAATCTTGGAAAAGACTGTAAGTTCAAGCAAGAAGGATTGGTCTTCCAAACTTGATGATGCACTTTGGGCTTACAGAACTGCATTCAAAACTCCCAAATTGGAATGTCCTCTGAGTTGTCTTTGGAAAATCATGTCATCTACCTCTTGAATTGAATACAAAGCTATGTGGGCCATCAAAAACAATTTCGATTTAAAAATAGCGAGGAAGGGTGCTTCAATGAATGAAGCTGGAAGAATTGCGAAATGAAACTATGGAAGTATCTTAGGATATAATTAAGACAAAGAAATGACATGATCAAAGTTTTGAGGAAGAGTTTAGAGAAGGGATCAAGTTACGCTATTTAACTCAGTTAAGATTGTTTCGGAAAATTGAAGAATCAAAGTGCGTTGGACCGTATACGGTGGCGTGAAACACTACATTTGGAGCGATCAACATTAGGGCCGATCTTTGAGGAAGAATTTAAAGTCAATGGACAAAAGTGGAAGCATTATCGAAAGTAGGGAGGAAAAAGAAGAAGATTAAATTTTGGTTCATTGAGAGAGAAAGAATCAAGCGAAAGTCATTAAGGACTCCAAAGCGGCGGTGATGAGAGGCAACCCATAAAGATTTTTAATTTCTGATTTTGACTTTGAATTTTTTTTTTTAGAGTTCACTTTGGATTATTTTTCTTTAGTTATTCTAATGATTAGTTAGTGATATAGTAGTTAATCTTTCTGTAAATGTTGCAGAGTGCTTGTACAAAAATGCAAGGAAATGAGAGAAAGAGACAATTCCAGGACAACTCCAGAAATTCACATGAATGAGCTTAAGGAAAAAGGGAAGCATTCTTTTCCCTATACAAATTCTGTGAAAAATAAATAGAATATATGTTTGAACTGTTGTGTGGAATTGATTTAATTGATGCTGAGAAATTGAGAGTTGATAAAGAATGAAAAGCTATCTATTCATTGAATTTAAGGCAAATACATTGAGGTCGCGACATCTTAATAATGACATGAAACACCTTAGGTCGCAGCCAGAGGACAATTTGTCCTCCTAAATTTTGAGCATGTCGCGACAAACCATCATATGTCGCGACAAGCTAGGTTAGTTTGCCAGCTGGGCAATTTTCAATTTTGCCTTAAAATGAACGACAGCACACAATTTTCAGCTTTACATTGAAGTCGCGACAAGCGACTTTAAGTGAACTAATAAATAGCCCTCAATATTGATTGAGTTACAACTGTTGAGAATATCCTTTCATTATTATCTCTTTCCTGACAAAGCGGCGCATGCCGTATCCTCTTTGAATTTCCAATTGTCGAAAGCCACTGGGCGGAGGCTGCTTCATGAGCCCTTGATTTCCACTGTGCTGGCGAGCTAAGTCGACCGCACATTAAATTTGAATGAGGTATGGAGGAGCATGCCCAGCTCAGGTTCATCACGGAACCTACGAAGAAGGTTCGTGGGAGCCCTCTGGAGGAAAACAGGCATTACGAACAAGCTGGAAGTCGGACCGGTTGCAAGGCGGAGGAAGAGGAAGAGGGAAAGGAGAGGCAACGAGGAAGAGAAAAGGAAGGCAGAGTTCGTTTCGGTTCGCTTATTCCACACAGGAAAAAGAGTACTACCTTGAGCCAAAGGGATTTGTCGGGGAAAGGGGATTTAGTCAGCTCATTTCCCCTTTCAAAGAATTGATAGAGCAACAAGGATGGGAAAGTGCAAGCATTACAAAGCTGGAGTGCCTTGAGACATTGTCGAGAATTACACTCTGACCTTATTTGGAAGAAAAGATAACTCTGTTTCGTCGGAGAGTCACGGGTTCCATATGGGCCAGAGCACATAAATGCAATATATAGTATGGAGGGCCAGCATGGATCAAAATACAAAGGTTGCGACCCAGGACGACAAGGAGAGAAGTGTGGAGAATTGTGATGGAAAGGTTAAATGGGGGAGCGGTCGAGGCGAAAGAATATTTGTGCCAGAGAGTCACGAGCGAGGGCGAGGTGTGGTTCTATTTCTTGGCTTCAGTTTTGATTCCCGCTAAGCATGTGTGCACTATGAGAGAACAAGAAGCAGTTCTCCTCTATGCCATACTGAAGGGCTACAAGGTAAATGCTGGGGCTATAATTGAGAAGTCAATAATGAAGTATCATGAAGGAAACGAGGAAGAGCAATTCCACGCGTGACCATCGCTTGGTTATGTTTAAAAAGTACGAGGTGTGAAGGAGAGATGAAATTTGAAGAAAAAGAATGCCCCCATGCTTCACCACTGACTCTAATTGGTGTAAGCAAAGGGCCAAGAAATCTAAGGAAGAAGAGAATAATGGTGGAAGCAAAATCAAGAAATGAAGAGGAGAATGCGAGAGCGAAGGAAAATCGATGGGCGTGTCGAGAAGCAGATTCGGAGACCACGGCAAAGAAGAGAATACCCCGATGTTCACAGATGACATAGCAACAGATGACAGAGATCCCATATATTTCCTTGATCCCCTGGCCAGTTCTCCACCATTGAGAAACAGAAATTTCAGAGAAACAGGAGAAAACTCCAGAGGAGCTTCAAAAAACAACCAGATCATGGAAATTCTCATCTCAATGGAAAGCAGGATGGAAGAAAGAGAAAGAGGTGGAGCATCCAACAGCAATTTCGAGATGATACATATGAGGCGGAATTAAAAAGAAGAGATCAGTAGTGGGAGAAGGAACTACAGAGAATAGAATAAATGTTTGAATCAGAATTGAAAAGAAGGGAACATAAATGGGAAGACGAAATGTCAAGAAGAGAGGAACAGCTGAAAAAGATTATGGAGCATAAAAAAGAGGAGTTCAGAAAAGAAATGGAAAAGATAGATAGGGATCTGTTAAAGAAGTTGCAGCTCAGTCACGAAGCATTCTACAACAACCAATTTAATAGAGACAATCAACTCTTGGGACTAATAAAAGAAAGGGATGCGGAGCAAGAAGAAAAGACAAAGGAGAATATCAAGGGATTTAAGTTCCTTTATATGTCCCTGTTGAAAGATTTTGAGAAAAAGATGGAAGGAAGAGACAAGGTGTTAGATGATAACGATGCGTATATGAGGAAGATGTGGCTGGAGAATCTGGATTTGATTAACAACAACCTGTCAAAATTCTTGGAGGTTATGACAGAACTTGAGAATAACATGAACACACTTGGAATGAGACAGAATGAGCTGAACAGGAAGGTGGATCTCACAAACGAATTGGTACTGGAAGAGCAGACAGAAAAAGAGAATGCCAAGAGGAAGAGGAGAATGGAAGTGAAGATTCCAGAATTCAACCCAAAATTGGATACCCTTGATCTGGATCCCCCAGACATCTATACTCGTAAACAGAAAAGAAAAAAATAGACCTATTCATTAAGTTGTCAATCCCTCCCTCCTTCCTATACTGTTATTCTCAACCGTTGCAACAAAATCATAAATAAAATCAAAATTTTGTTTGATATTGTTTGAGTTCAAATTGTGTGTTTACTTGTTGCTTTTGTTGATAAAAGAATAACAGTAGAATTGGCTCCTGAATGAAAATGCTGAAATGTCATAATGTGAGTTAGTTGAAGTAGTTAATTTAGAATATAGATGGAAGAATAAGTCTGTAAAATGCAGAATAAGGGCTGAAAGGCATACGATTTAATTGAAACACAAAATTGCATAATTGACTAAAAATTGGCTGATGAGTCCAGAATAAGGATGGTTATACAATTGAAGGAATAAAACAATTTTTTTGAGTTTGTAGTATGAACAGTGAGTCAAGAAACCTATTTGAAATAACATCGTTTGAATTCTCATAAACTGATATGAGTCAAGCAAATCCTTAAGGTTAGGCACAGTTAGTCAACTCAAATTCTAGAACTTGTTAGATTATTGATCAAGGCGAAATCCTAGGTGATACAACCAGCAAGGAAATGATCGACATCATGAAAGTTTGAGCCATTCTAGCCATCCCCCATTCATATCTTGATGCATATACCTTGATTCCCCAGAAATTGGTAAAACAAGCCTTATTCTCAAAATAAGCCAACAAATTTACAAACCCATCCCAAAGAATCAACCCTCCAAAGAACCTGTGGTTACCAAAGAATTCGAAAAGGGAGGAAGCAATACAGTTTGGGGGAACATAAATTCTTTTATGAACTCAAGGAGAAAATACAGAAAAAAAGAAGAGGCTGAAAAGAAAAAGATCTGCATCAGAAAAATATAGCAGAAAAGAAGGTTTAAGGGAATAGGTTTTGTCTTGTGGCCTGATTCTCTTGAACAATTAAGTTCTTAGGGGTGTTTCAACACCTAGTACCTAATACCATACGGGTATGGGAGTTACTAACCCGAAGTTAGCTAAGGTGTCGAGAGAAGCCTAAGAGAGACAAAGCGATGCGCTATTCACGAGATGGTGACAGAGAAAGAAAATTCCCCTAGTTTGAATTACAAAGGAGAAATGGGAGCATACAGTTTTGAATGGAAGAAAATCAAGGTGGTATCCCAAAAATGAAGTTTGGGGGAGTTTATTAAAGAAATTACAAGGAGAAAAAGGGCAACATGTGAGTAAGAAGGGAAAAAGAGCATTGGTAATCTTAACCTAAAAATTAAATCCTTCCTACCATTTACCCGAGCCTAACATTACAAGCCCCCTAAAGACACGATTGATCTTGAAGTTTTGAGTGCCTACATTAGTGGAGATCAATACGAACAACAAGCTTATGGAGTTTGAAAAATCAAAAAAATATCAAAACTGTGAACATCCTTTAAGGATTAATTGACTCAGTAAGGAAATGAGACAATTCAGCAGGATCAATTAACTATACTGTTTGTAAAAAAATCTCAACAATTTAGTTTTGTACACCATATTGAGTAAAAACTAATCTTCAACTGGATTTTAAGCTAGACATACAAGAAAGAATGCAATTTCTAGTATTTGGTCGAGTGGTTGCAAGCTGTGTTGAACGGAAAAATATCTTTTGTTTGAGGAGACGAACAAATCTTTCTTTTCTTTGCTTGAGGACAAGCAAAATTTTAAGTTGGGGAGTTTGAGGGCTTAAAAGTCATCTATTTTTCAGTCCATTTTTCTGATTGATTTTTATATAAAAAGTAGGTTTTTATGCGGGGAATCTAGAATAAGCTTCACCAAAATTTTTGTGGGCGAAACTCAAAAGCGAAATTACGGTAAAATGAGTAGAATGCTGGCCTAGCAGCGAAGATCTGTTGGGCTGCATGACAGAAGTTGCGGCAAACGGTAGCATAAAGATGAAAGGACAGTGTCGTGAGCTTTAATAGCAGTAATCATTATTGAGGTTGCATCGGTGAAGCCTCAGGTGGAAATGAAGTTTCATTGAAAACAAAATGAAATTTGGGAATTAAAAGAAACTCAAGTTAAGCGACGGAAGTTAAAGAAAAGAAGAAAAGATGTCGCGACATGCGAATGCGATCGCGACATCAGCAACATAAGAAGCAAAGCGCGACATCACGCGCGAGGGAGAAGTTGTGGCGGCGAGAGATCATGTTGTCGCGGCGACATTTTATCTTGAGAAGTTGTCGCGACAAGATCATGTTGTCGCGACAACATTTATCTTCAGGAAGGCGTCAGCGACAAGATCGAAATTTAGCCGAGCAGCAATTTACATAGAGGATGTCATGGCAAGATCGGGTTGTTGCGGCGAGCAATGCGCTTCAAACTTGTCGCGGCCACACGCAGGCCTACAGCGAGACTGCGACTAGCTGCGACGGAAGCTGCGACAAGGCTTGCGACAACATGCGCACATCTTGGGCGGTTGCTAAAGTCCAACAAGAAATGCCTCGAAATTAGGGCCTAACTTCAGAACCCTATAAATATGAAGCTGCAAAAGAGGAAAGCCTTGTTTGGAGTAGCGAAAACAGAAAGAGAGAGATGCGGAGTTCTTTGAGAAGGCTCTGTATTTTATTTTCTTTTCTTTTATTTTTTTCTTTTCCGTGAATTTTATTTAAGATTAGATTAGTTTGCGTTTTCATTCCAGTTTGGATTCGAACGTTAGTTGTAAAGTTTAGGCGAGATACGAGAACTCTATTTCTTAATTCTTTGTCTGCGTGTTTGAATTCGGGCCAATTTTAGTTTTGAACACCTAGTTTCAATTCTGATGGTTTTCTTGATCAGCAAGCCAATGTATGGTATAATCAGTAATTTAGAACCCAGCTTCCATTGAATTGACGTTATTGTCAGGAATTATCTTTCCTGCATAATTTCTTCATTATTGCTGAACTTCAGATATTAAAACGACTTACTGGTTTTGCTTGTTTCCTGAAATTGATCCCAACGTCAGTCTCTTGTACCCATAACGGGTGTTCAGCTCGATTTCAGGAGGCCTCTGGTGACCGCGAGAGAAGGCATTCACGAGTAATGAACAATTTCGGGAAGATATGAGAAACTAACGTTGCTGATCTAATGTACTTTCTATTCTCAAATCGATAAATCCCCTTTTCGCTTGGAGACGAGTTTGAGTTGGGTGAGTTATCAATTTAAGCATGCAGAGAGTTCACCTCGATTCGAATGGAAATTTCAATCCCGTGTTAGCAAGGATCTAATCAAGGAAAGAATGATCTATTTTAATTTTGAGGTGAGGAACCAGTAAAGTACAAATCTCTGCAATGACTATAGTTTAGGAGCTCAGATTTGTAGTCCATGTTGTGGGTATGAAGTATTGAGAAAGAAAAATACCTAGAACAAGGCTATCAGTTTTTAAAAGTAGTTATCTAACCCATTGTCTTCGAGAGAAACAGTGAAGGGTAGATGATGAACGGTGGGATTTTGGAGAGATCCAGTCACACTATCTTATTCCTTGGACTAGTTTTATTATCTGTAATTCATAAAGCAAAAGATACTGTATAAACTGTAGGAATTGATTCTTCACAATTATTTAATGTTCTCCTTACAGATAACGGTTTAATCTAAACTGCTTATTTTAATGTCTCAATATTCCATTCATTTGTTATTCTTTCATTTCTTTATTTAATTATTTTGTTTGGCTGTACTTTCAAGCAAAAATTCCCATATGATATTATCGTCCAAATAGTATGGAGTTTAAGTAGTTTGGGTAGTTGATTGAAAAAATTCTTGAGATCTACGTAGGATCGATATACGTATAAATCGATTTACTACTTGTTCGATCTGTGCACTTGTAGTATAACTGGATCAAAACCAAAAAGAAAATGGTTTACTCTTTATGAAATATATTTTAATCAACACTGTAGCTAAGGAAACCCACATTCAAGTTTAATGATTTCAGTGCTGGGGACTAGACAATAGTCCTTAGGTAATGAGTCATAAATTTGAATAGGTGTTTTGATCCATCTCCCATTATAGATGTGGTCAACAAGTTTTATGGTGCAGCTTGCCAGGGATTAGATAATAATCTTTTGGTAATTGTATTATGAACTTGTGTACATACTCAGATCTGGTCAACACACTCTTATACAATACATATATTAAAATTAGACATTTCAATACATGTATATATCATCAGCAGAAAAGCCCTGGCTTAGGCTCTTCTAATCCTGATCCACAAGACGGCCAGTCATGTCGCCGCCTCCTTATGCACCGTAAAATAATATCCCTCGGCGAGGTGAGCTAATTCTCGATGTGGAATAGCTAAGTACTGGAGCCTCTCCCACACAAGTGCGGAGTGCAATGTTCCAAAATAAACATACATTCAAGCAAATACATGATCTACTTGAATGTCTACATGATGGCTTTCAGTCCGAGTCCTCATCGACTCTCTCACACTCGCTAAGCCTCGTATGAGAATTATTGTTTTTTTAGTGGACAACCCTCCGATGTATAAATATCAAATGGCGTCTCGACGGTGATATATTATTTGTTTGTGGACTACTCAGGTGAATATCAATTGGGCCGTCTCTCCCGACGATTGATATTTTTAATTTTGAACTACCCTCCGATAATTAATATTTTTAGACAACCCTCCTAACCATTTTCTCTAGACTCATCTCATGCACTCACTCTTATAGCCCTAGGGTGTTCCAGTGCATATGGAATGCATGTATGCCAATTCCAATACAGTCTCATCACATGCAAATATGTAATCATGCACATATCACCGTATCGATCACACAATCATGTCATGTAATTAATCAATTCATACATCAAATTAGCTCATGGGCTAATAGGTAAACCACGAGCAATTCGGCTCGAATCACTTTCGACCATACACGTTTTCACACAAAATATATTTTGAGAACCTTTATTTAGAATAGAGAGAAACCCTCAGTTACTATTCTCGAAAAATCACAATTCATCGGTTCACTTTGTGAACCCACATTTCACAACCATTCTCGGCCTAATTTCAATCACTACATGATTTAACATATAAATATACAATTTCACGCCCCAAGCAGCCGTGGTCAGTTCACGGCTGCACCATTTTGATTTCAAAATTTCATATTAATTCGGTTCCAAGGTTTAGGATCGATCAAACGGCCCCAAACGGCCTCAATCAACTCAAACATTTGTAAAGTACTTAAAGATGGAATAAAACCCAAGTAGGGAGAACCCCCTACCTCAAGGAGTTTGAGGAAACTCCGTAATCACAGTACCTGCAAAAGCCCTCTCCGCGTGAAGAGCTTTCTTCTTGTCGGCGCCGTGGTCGGATCTCCTGCAGTTCTAAAGAGAAGATGCCATTATCTCTCTAAAAAAATCGCCATTTTCAATTCTGGATCTTTCTCCCCTGCCATTCATGTTTTTTTTTTCTTTGGTTTTGAAGAAGACAAGCACTATTGGTGCTTTGTCTTTTATGTCACTCATTAGTGCCCAAAAAGTGCTATTTTGAACTCTATTTTTAATAGGTTTTGAGCACATTTTGTGTACTAATTGTTATAATTAACCCAATTGACATGTTGGGCCTGTAGATGCCCAATGATTGCATTTTTGTGGCAATTTTGTAGTTTTTCTTGACTAATCATGCCAACATTGTTAGGTGATCAAACATGAAGAATTCGAGTCAAACTCAACATCATAGATCAGAGACCAAGAGAAAAGAAGAGAAGAAAATAAACGAAATAAGAAAAAAAGAGGATGCAGGATGCAGGATGTAGGAAGCAGGGAGTCGATGGGAGCCGGTGTAGCGAGTTGAAAGCGGGTGAATTTTCTTTGGGATTGCGAAAATTTCACGGGGGATTAAATTTCGCAATCATAGCGAATTCACAATCCTAGCGAAATTTTAGCTATGTGAATTTTTAAATAAACTATGAAAATTCGCTAGCTAAGCGAGAATTCTTGTTGATACTGAAATTTCTCATTTTCGATATCTCTTATGAATTTCGCTAGGCTAGCGAAATTTACTGTTGATAGCGAAATTTTTCATTTTCGCTATCTCTTGTAAACTTCGCTAGGCTAGCGAAATTTCGCTAGCTTAGCGAAATTTTCGATATGCTAGCGAAATTTCTGCATAGCGAAATCCTTGCTCCTGTGTTTTTGTTATTTTTGATTCCAAACGACCTCGTTTTGTATAATTACCATTTTGTCCCTTATGTAATTTCATATTTTAGGCATTTTTGTCATTTCACACTTTAGGGTTGGCTATATAAAGCTCCCTACAACTTTTTTTTTTTTTGTAACCCTAACTTTCAATCTTTCGGTACGGGCGGCTTTTCATTTTTGTTCAGTTTCTCTCTTTCTCTCCCTCTTTCTCTCACTTTCTTGAGTCTTAAACAACCTCCGAGGATAATGACTTGGAGGATGAAGCGGCTAAAACCTTTCCTCCTTGAAGTGGAAGGTTCTTGGGAATTAGGATCTATGATGCTTTGGTGGTTCCTTTTCCTGTGGCCAGTTTTGACATTTGGTTCTAATTTCTAACTCTAGGTTTAAAGCTTTTTGATGTACTTTCTTTTTCCAATACTTGGCAAGCTTTTAGGGTTCAGTGTATTCTTAGCTTTAGATACACTGATATCCATTAGTTTCCCTTTACGAGCCACTGGAGGTAGGTTAAAGGGGTTATGTTTTCACTGTAAGTGCATCCTCTTTGATAAATACTTGGTAATCTTTTAGGGTTCAGTGGATGCTTATTATTAGATCCACTGAGATTCATTAGTTGCCCTTTACGAATCATTGTAGGATGAGTCAAGGTGTTAGATTTTCACTAAAGGAACCATAAATGTTAAATAAATTCTTTCTATCAAAAGGAAAATTATTAGGGTTTAGCTTTTAATGCCAAATGAAGATCCAGTTCGGGATATGACTATATGTCATCCTCTACGCCTTCAAGGAAAAGATACAGGAACCCTCAGTTACTTTATGAGAATCAACTTGATGCTTTAACACTTGAGGTTCTATTTTACATTTTATTTCATTTTAAATTTCGGTTGCCAACCATCAACTCTGTTTTACCAAGCCTTAAAATCGAGCCAAATTCACGTTTTTATTTCACTTAAATCATTTGTAAGAAGAAAACCCATCCACGTGTTCGACCACAAGCCCCTTTATCTTTGCAATAGCTTGACTACGGCGGTAGGAGGAACAGGATACAAATTTTGTTGATTAGGATCGCCCTCTGAGTGGCGAGAGGAATCAAATGGCGTCGTTCTTAGGGGATGGTGCCTAAGTGCATTTGGTATGGAACACTTGTGATCCTCATCCTGAAATCTTGGTGAATACTTTATGATTTTCTTGTCACTTTCTTTTAGTTTCATTTTTAAAAAAAAGAAAAAAAAATTCCTGCGGGACTGTTTTCGGTGTTGCCTTATTTCTATTGTAGGATTGAATGTTCAGTGGGTTTGAATTGTGACCAATGGAAGAGGGAAGGCAATACAGTGAGTATTCAATGGAGAGTAACCCTAAGGCATATATGACAATGAGGTATAGAAACCTTGCGTATGTGAAATCGTGACCACGGGAGAGAAATCGAGCCCACCTAGATCAATGAGGACTATAGATACCAATGGATGAGTGCCCTCCTGCATGGTGCCTCCGCGGTATGCCTGCACAATGCCGGCCTCGGCCATACGGCCCGATCTCGGTTAGACAAGCAATCCTAGACCTTACGAACTAGTGGGTGATGTGGGAGGAAACAAATTTAATACTGATTAGGTCAAAAAATGTATACTATGGAGAACCCCTTGGGCAAACATTAGATGGGTTTAAATTGAATTAGTCGGCAATTTGACAGGCTACAATGTTCAATTTCAAAGCACTTGACAACTTGATCATAAAGGAAGAAAATCGAAGGATGGAGTGCTTGGTAGAAATGATTTTGGCTCTATTGCGACCTCGGGAGGAATTGAAAGTGAAATCGGTAAAGCTCCTCTGAGGAAATTTTAACGGGATGCCCCACAATTAGGTATAGTATATGGGCCATGGAAAAAAGAAGAAGAAATTCTTCCCTTGTTGAGTGAGGAAAATGGAAAGGCGGGGGGAAGAGCCCCGAACCCACTGCCGAAGCCACCTGTGACCTTTTCTGCATCTCTCTCTTTGCGGTGTACATACGCCAACCCTGCGGCTGCTCCCAAAGCTAAGTCAACCCATCACGCACTTTGCCATGCGAAAATTCAAAGTTAGTGACGATGTATAAGCCTTTGTCACTCGCCAAAGACCTGTGTTGCTCACATCGCATGGCATAATGGATGGTTCGGTCTTAGGTCGGTTGGAGCATCAGAACCTCGGCATTTCTAAGCTTCCCCCTTTTTGTTTAATTTTTTCTTGCTTTGTTTTATTTTATGGTATTTTATTTTGATTCTTTGTTTCTTTGTAGATTTTCTCTAATTTTTAGTTAATCTTTGTTTTAGATTAATTTTTATTTTTCGGAAAATTTTATTAACTTTTTATGTGTTCATTTTTGTAGTTTCTCTCAAAATCTTGTAGCAGGGGAGATGCTGGAGCCAAAGGAAAAGCCTAGAAATTTTTACAGTGCAAGATTTCGCACCCGATTAATTTCGCACAGTAAATTTTCGCCTTTGGTGCGGTACATCTGACACAAAATTTTACGCCTTGTCTGAATTTTCGCAATGAACAACAGCCCCATTTTGTTTCGCCCATAACTTTCTCTTCCGAACTCCGTTTTGGATAATTTTGGTATCATTGGAAAGATTAAAGAGTGTAGAATCCAAATATAGCCAGAAAGAACACTTTTGAAATTTTTATGAATGTGTAACTTTCAAAATGCTCAAACTGGTCACTTTTTTCCTCTCTTTTCTTCTCCTAACTTGTTTATTTGAAGCCCAAACGGAGTGAATAAGGTGTCGATGGAATGACTTGCAATGTTTCCTATCGAGAAATGATCACGTCTCATGAGAGGTAACACTTCGCCTGCAATTTCCAATCAGAACCCGTTTAGGACATCGGATGTTTGGGTTGGGGAGAGTTAGTGAATGAAGTAACTTTGTATTCATATTTTTTGTTATTATTTGAGCAGCCCATTTTGTGATGTTCGGTGGCTTCTTTGGGTCCTATCTTTCTATAAAATTTTGTTATACTATAAAGCTTACTTTTTAAAAATTTGGACCCATTTTGCAACCAAAATTTTGTGTGTTTTGCCTAGCTCATAGTTTGAAAAATTGAAACTTTGTCCAATTCTATTAATGTTAGATTGGTTCCATGCTTGGTTGAGTGGATAATAAGTTGAACTCTTGTTGATTTCGACCTTTTTCTTCCCCCTTTAGCTAACCACACACAGAGCACATTAGGTTTCAATGAGATTTGAAAAATCAGCCTCCTTTGCTTTGCATAACCTACTAGTTTCATTGACACTTTAATAGGTTAAGGACCCTGTGGAAAGAAGGTCAATGTCTTGAAAAAAAAAAGAAAAAGAAAGAGGAAAGCGAAAAGAAAAGAAAAGAAAAGAATAAAGAATTGCAACGCTTGCCTTGAAGCCGAGCACAGTCCAGGGTATGGCGAAAAGCGGTGCCCTAAACCTTCGTTGGATTTGGGAGTCACCGACTTAGTGTTCGCTACGGGTGGATAGATTGGAGTTTAGCAAGTTGTAGGTTCTGGAGTCTGAAATCATTCTGAGTTCGAGTGAAACTGAAAAGAGTTTGTGGTGAAAGAATCCTTATGACTTGGTTGCCCTAAACCTTAATTGGTTGGGAGTCAGGTAGATCCCGTTACATGGACTTTGGTGAGGTCGATTCTTCAGCATTGCACCCTACAACACAAAAAGAATTGTGGAATAAGAGGTGGGTCCTGATCTATTTAGGTTGGTTAGCATGCTAGGTCGTAGTAGTAGCTAGGTTGGGGGGAGAGTGCAGTTTAGCAGTTTATTGTTGAGAGCTAATCAAATAAACACTTAGATTTTGGTGGAAGTTTCTGGTTGATTCACCAAGAAGGAGGCTCTTTTGATACTCAATTTTGTATGGCATTCATTCTCTCATGATTATTGGACACGGCATTGATTGTCTTACTTAGGGTTAGAGCATTACTCATTCTAACCTTTTGAAATACCATTTTTTGTGAATGTTATTTTGTTACTCAGTTTTTATATGTTCTTTGTTATTTCTTCTTGCATTTCTAGGGACTAGCAATGTCGGTTAGAGGTGTGATTAGTGCCCAAAGTGCTATTTTGAACTCTATTTTTAATATGTTTTGAGCCACATTTTGTGTACTAATTGTTATAATTAACCCGATTGACACATTCGGGCCGTATGGGTATAATGATCGCATTTGTGGAAATTTTTGTAGTTTCACGAGCTAATCATGCCAACATTGTTGAGTGATCCAAACATGAAGGAATTCGAGTCAAACTCATCATAGATCGGAGACCAAGAGGAAAGAAAGGCATAAAATAAAGAAATAAGAAAAAAAGAGATCAGGATGCGGGATGCGGGGATAGGGGAAGCGAAATTCGATGGAGCGATGGTAGTAGGAGTGAAAGCGGAGTGAATTTATTTGGGATTGCGAAAATTTAAATGGATTGCAAAAATTTTGCAATCATAGCGAAGATTTTAGCAATCGCGAAACCTAAACTATGAATTTTTATTTAGAATAGCGAAATTTCGGTAGGCTAAGCGAAGAATTCTTTGTTGATCGTGAAATTTCTCATTTAGCTATCTCTTGTGAGCCTACAGGCTAGCAAAATTCGCTAGCTACGAAATTCTTGTTGGTAGCGAAATTTTCATTTTCGCTCTCTTTGTAAGGCCCCAAGCTGAGCTATGAAATTTAGCTAGCATGTGAAATTTTCGCTATGCTAGCGAGAATTTACGCATGTGAAATCCTAGCCCTGTGTTTTGATGTTTTGATTCCAAACGACCTCGTTTTGTATAATTACCATTTTCTCCCTTATGTAATTTCATATTTTAGGCATTTTTGTCATTTCACACTTTAGGGTTGGCTATATAAGCTCCCTACTGACTTTTGTAACCCTAACTCCAATCTTTTCGTTTGCAGGCGGCTTTTCATTTTTGTTCTAGTTTTATCTCTTTTCTCTCTCTTTCTCTCACTTTCTTGAGTGCGAACACATCGAGGATGACAACTTGGAGGATGGCGGCTAAAACCTTCCTCCTTGAAGTGGAAGGTTCTTTGGGAGTGGATCTACAATTCTTGGTGGTTCCCTGTTTTTCACGTAAGCGAGGTTTGACATTTTAGTTCTAATTTCCTATCTAGGTTTAAAGCTTTTTGATGTGCTGTTTTTGCCAATACTTGGCAAGCTTTTAGGGTTCAGTGTATTCTTAGCTTTAGATAAAGCGTATCCATTAGTTGCCGCTACGGTGTAGCAGAGGTAGGTTAAGGGGTTATGTTTTCCTTTGTAAGTGCATCGCTCTTTGATAAATACTTGGTAATCTTTTGGGGTTCGAGTGGATGCTTATTATTAGATCAACGAGATTCGTGTAGTTGCCCTTCTACGAATCATTGTAGGATGAGTGAGTGTTAATTTTCCTTTGAAGGAACCATAAATGTTAAATAAATGCTTTCTATCAAGGAAAATTATTAGGGTTTAGGTTTTTAATGCCAAATGAAGATCATTCGGGGAGATGACTATATGTCAAATCCTCCCCAATGCGAGAAAAAGACCACAGGCCCTCGGTTGCCTTAGGAATCCAACCCAGTGGCACAACACTTCAAAAGTTCTATTTTACATTTTATTTCATTTAAATTTCAGTTTGCGACAATCGACTCCCTGTTTTGCAAACGTAAAATCGAACCAAATTCACCATTTTTATTTCACTTAAATCATTTATCTGAAGAAAACCCATCCACAATGTTTGACCTAGACCACTATCTTTGCGGTAAGCTTGAATCACGTGATGGAGGAACAGGATACAAACTATGTTGATTAGGATCACCTACCGTGTACGAGTCGATCCTTAATCAATTCGAAAAATGTAAATTTTGTCCGCTTCTTTCTCGATTTTGGCATTCGGCACTATCTCGGCCATCCATTTTCATACTTTCTCTACTCATGCCACTTATGACACATGATTACATGTTATATGTGACTTTCGTCGCATCGAAAATCGCTTTACGGCACCCGAAACGCGATGCCTCGTAAAACGTGCCAACTCCGACAGTCTCTGAATTCGATGAAATTTTACGTGCTAGATAGATTTTGCGAGACAATTTCAACGGTTAAATCCATTTCGTCATCCAAGATCTAGAGAATAAATTTTGGATTTTTAACCGAAATAACAATTTTGTAATCAAAATTACGATTTTACCATTATTCCAGAAATTGGAATTTCTCGGGTCTTACATTATCTCCTCCTTTAAAGGAATTTCATCCCAAAATTATGGACAATCACAATCACTCACATTCTTATGCAACGTGCACTCTACCATGCATGTAAATAGTCATTTAAATCTTACACGACTAAACCCGCGTGCCTTACGTCCCTAAGCAAGAGGATAGGTGGCCGCATCGTCCTCGTGACTCCCGTGTGGACTCGCCATCCATAGTGCCTCCATAGTACCCTCACTAGCCTCACGGTCTTGCGTCCGCAAACGATCCACGGTATCAACAATGCACAGTCCCTCCTCGAAGGAGTCCCATCCGTGTCAACCTCTCAATCTTGTCTGATCCACCACGCCAGGCTAGATCACGGGTATATTTCCATAGCATCGAGACGTGAAACACCTCATGGACACTTGACATGCTGGGCGGTAACGCTAACCGGTACGCAATGGTGTCTACCCTCTCGAGTATCTCGAAAGGTCTAATGAACCTCGGCGATAGCTTCCCAGCTTACGAACGACCACTCCCTGCTTGGCATCACGCCCGAAGGCGTGATCCTGACCTCGAACTTCTAGGGTTGGCGTCGCGAATCCGCGCCAGCTCTTCTGTGACTCACGGCGAGTGAGAAGGCGTCGTCGATCAAGCTCACCTTCTCGGAGGTGTCTCTAATCGAATCGGGACGGTGATGGAGCTCTCTCCTACCTCGGTCGACCTGCGGTGACACTTGGCCTCCCGTCTGATGCCTCATATGGTGCCATCTGTATACTCGCCTGATAACTGTTGTTGTAGGAAAATTCCACTAAGGGAAAATGCTCCTCCCAGCTACCCTTATGATCCAGGACGCATGCTCGTAGCATGTCTTCTAATACCTGTATAGTCCTCTCGGGGCCCGGCCATGTACGGCGTGGGCCGTTGTACTCATCGTCAGTCGTGTGCCCATAGCCTTTTGGAAACTCTTCCAAAAGTGTGCCGTAAACCTCGGGTCCCTATCCGACACTATGGATACTAGTACTCCATGTAGTCGGACTATCTCTCGAATGTATAACCGATAGAATCTCTCCAAGGTGAAGGTCATCCGCACGGCTAGAAAATGTGTATCGACCGTGGCCAGGTCCTTATCGCTATACCGGTCATCTTGCAACTGCGTCAGAGTGGTAAGTAGTCCTGAAGTCCATCGTTACGTGGTCCCACTTCCACTCGACCACCTCCGATGGTGAGTAGCCTGCAGCCACGGTGCTTAGTCTTAACACATTGACATGTGAGACATCGTCGAACAAAGTCCCCTACATGTCTCTTAATCCCACTCACGTGATCTTTTGTGGCGAAGATCTTGGTACATCTTCGTGCCACTGGATCTACCGGAAAATCGAGGCAATGAAAATCCACGAGAATCTCCTCTCTCCGTCGGTCAAGCGAGGAACCACTACCGTCCCTATAATGAAGACTATCTACATGAACGGTCCGGCCCTCGATCGCTGATTAGTACGAAAATCATTTATTTTAGGCCTATTTTAGATACTTGGGTGTTTTTTGTTTAATCATGTCAATTAAGCCAATTGAGGTGTTTAGGTCTACTTAGTATCACTTATGCCATTTCGAGGTTATTTTTGGTTATTTTGCAGGTTTTTACATACCTTGGGAGTTCAATATTGAGATATGTGCTGAACCATGAAGATTGAACCCATTTATCAGCCTTCAAACATCTCAAAATTCAATGAAGGAATGAAGTCAAAGTGAAGAAGAAGGGATGCAGTAGAGGTGCAGTGTGCAACAGGAGGCAGAATGCAAACCCAGGAAATTTCGCTATGATTGAAAATTTATTTGGGATTCGCCGAAAAGGCCGCAATGATAACGAAAATTTGCAATCTACTGGCGAAATTGAAATTCGCTAAGTATGAAATTAGCTGTATCTCAACGAAAATCAACATTGCCTAAAGCGAAATTATGCATTTTAAGCTATCTCTAAAACATTTCTCTAGGCTAGCGATTTCGCTGTGTGAGTCAGTTGTGCATAGCGAAATTTGGGACTAAGTATCTCTGTCCAATTTCGGCTAGGCTAGAAATTTTGCTCTCATGAAATTCTTCTGCATAGCGAAATTCCCTACCATGTCATTTTTTGTGTAATTAATGCCAACCGACTTCATTTTGGTGTATTACCTCCTTGTCCCATGTATTAGCCAATATGTTAGGCTTTCTTGTATTTTCATACATAGGGTGGCCCTATCTCTTCCCCTTTGATTTGTAAAATTTAAGCAATCTTTTGGCGCAATTCTCATTTATGCCAATATCCTCCGCGGCAGGTTAGGGTTTGCTTTTCTCTCTTCTCTCTCCTCTTTCTTTTCATTTTCTAGGGCGCGAACAACCCTCTTGGGGATGACAACTCGAGAGATGTAACTAAGCCTCTTATCTTTGAAGTGGCCCAAGCAGTTGTGGGGCGGAGTTGCAGGTTGTCCTCATGTGTTAAATGCTATAGGTACTGTATTTATGGCTCCCATCTTCACAAACTAGGGTTAAATATCATTTAATGTCATTGCTTTGGCCAATACTTACCATGCTTTAGGATACAGTGCATACTTATTGCTAGATGTATTGTTGTTCTTTAGATGGCCTTTACGAGCCACTGAAATGAGGTTGAATGTTAAGGTTTCAAACTGAAAGGAGCTGTAGATGCATCTTACCTGTGTTGACTCAAATAGGAGTGATTCTAGGGTTAGGTTTTCTAGTTAAACAAAGATCTGGTTATGACTTGGACTATAGGTTTCTTGTCACTTAATGCAAGGGATATAGCTTCAGACACTTGTTTGCTATGTTATCAAGTTAGTGGCTTCAAATCTTCAAGTTACCTCTTCCACCTTCACTTTAGTTCTTACAGTTAATCCGTATTCAAACTACTCACACTGTTTTTGAAACAAATCCAAAAATCCAAATAAAAAGCCTCACCTTTTTCAACACTAATGCAAATCATTCCTAGGATGAAAACCCATCCCACAGTGTTCGACCACAGACCCGATATCTTTGATAGCTTATTCTACGAGCGTGGGAAGATATAGGAAACAAATTTTGTTGATTCCGCTCACCCCTCTTGAGTAGCACGAATCAAATGGCGTCGTTGCCGGGGACGGTGCCAAACTACTAATGATAAGTTGAAGTGTACTTGTAATCTTCATTACAAGTGAAGGTGACCTTTTAACTTTTGTAACCCGATTGATGGCCGAGTTTTCATAACAGCGTGGCAGCTTGTTTATTTTGTTTTGTTTTTTACGATTAGTTTTATTTTTAGGCCCAACTCCCAACCTTTTACCAAGTTGGATTTTGCTCTTTGTTGTGTCTCGGTTATTGTAACATGTGTTTATGCCATTGGGGAAAGAGACATCGGGTAGGTGCATAGAATCGATTCTGAAATTGACGACGGTGAAGTCGGTCATCTGTATTTCATGGATCCTACGAGGAACGGCCGAGAGTCTGACGGGTACCCAGTAGATCACCTGACCTATAGATCGATGAGGACCCACATCCACCCTCCCTAAGGTTAGTGCCCCTTCATGTATCATACCTCTATGAAGATGTAACGGTGAGGCCCTCGCAGTACCCCTTCTCCCACATATCATGGTATGGAAAACGAAAATCCATACGCTCATATTAGAAGATTTTGAGAAGTTTGCACAACCTTTAAGGAAGGTATGATGGATATGGATTTGTAAGTTTGAAACATTTCCGTAACCACTAAGGAGACAAAGCTAGATATGAAACCCAACTCGGGGCCTAGAACCATAAGAAAGTGGAAATTTGTTGACGAATTCCTAAAGAAATTCTTCGGTGCCTGGATGGCATGATTTGAAGAGACAATTTACCTTCTTTATTTCAGATGGTGAGAGATTTTACAAGTGTTGGGAGAGATTTATGGAGACCATCGTGCATGCCCACACCATAGGTTTATTCATGAATCTTTGGTGAACCACTTGTAATTAGTATGTCTCTGCCATGAAACAATTATTAGAAACCATGTGTAGGGGAGATTTTTTGAGTAAGCATCCCGATGAAGCCATGGATTTTTTAAACTATGTGGCTGAAACTTCTAAGGGTTGGGATGAGCCAAACCCTAGAGAAATGGAAAGAATGAGACCCTTAGTCAACCCTAGGGGTGGGATGTATGCACTGTCAGAAGAAATGGAAATGAGCTGAGATTTGGCATAGCTAGGAAGGTAGAGGAGCAGAAAGCAGCAGCTCCATGAAGTGCGACGATGAATGAAAATCCTGCATAAGCCAACCCACACTGCGATTTCCAATCCTATTGCGCAGGTAGAACGAGTGTCCTATGGCTCCTTGATGAAGGATTTGATGTCCCGATGTGCAAATACCGGTAGGACAATACAAGCCCCCTTGACAACGATGCCCGTATGGAAATACCCTCTGATTCGATTGAAGAAATCACCTGACCTCCTCACGGAAACCCACTCCCACTGCCTATGTACCCCCAGGTGCCAAACCACAATTTGGTTCTCAATCTCAACCACAACCACCACCATCCTCATCCCTAGTGGAACAAGCTATTTTAAATTTGAGTAAGGTGGTGGGCAGTTTTGTGGAAAACGAGGATCAATGTGCAAGCGCACAAGGGATTGACAACGTAAGTACCTGCTTGAATAAGAGGATCGATGGGCTTGATTAATCCCGAATCGAAATTTGATAACCTACGTGTTCAATCACGAATCAACAAGTTGCTTAGTACAAGAAAGATAGGTTCCTTCGCAAACATTGCCCGAACCCCAGAAATTCATGAGGTAGGGTCATCCAACAATTCAGGAATGGATGAGGTTAAGGCAATAATCACCCTGAGGAGTGGAAGGGAGGTTGATCAGCCCATGCCTAAGCCTGTTGATGAAACCAGGAAAGAAGTAGAAAAAGAGCCAGAATATATTTTCCTGAAGGAGGACTCGGTAATCTGAAGTGCCACCAGTTTCCTGGTATAGAAGCCAGAAGGCGACCGACAGCGGGCATCACAAAGTCTAAGGCGGTGAAGTCAACAATACCTCTTTGGACATAATCAAACAAGTCCCTGCATATGCAAAGTTTTAAGGATCTACCCTTTTGATTAAGAAGGGTTGGGCATTGAGAAGGAAGGCATTTTAAGCTGAACAAGTCGAGTGCCATAATCAGCAAAAACCGTCCATCCTGAGGATCGGGGATCTCCTAATTCGATAAATATTAGTGGGACTTGTATAGAAAAAATCCCTACTTGACCTAAGGCAGTGTGAACCTCTTTGCCGCCTAGGTGTATAAGCGGTTTTAGGATTGGGTGAACTTAAACCTCACGACATAACCTTTATCATTGGCGGAGTAGATCAATTGAAGATCCACTGAGGATGATCGAGGGGATGTGGTGAAAATAGACCAGATTCTACTACCTGGTATATTTTTGTGAGTGCTCGACGAGGCTTGATGGCAAATGAACCCGATCCATGCGATCATCCCAAGAAGACCATTTATTGCGCCAATGCAATCATCAGTGCCGAATGGGTGATCACGACTTCGTTGTGATGTGTGGAAGCGAGCGTATTCGCGAACAACAAACACCTGGCTGCGGAAGATGAAAATCAAATGGCGATGAAGTTGGTTCAAATGATTGACATCATGGGAAAGTGAGGTGTCCGGGATTGCAGAATAACCAGCGAGTGAAAATGAGGTTTGGTATTGCCTTGATTACCGCTGCCCGAGGCGATTTCTCAGTTCAAAGTCACGTCGGTGAAACCCGAGCAACAATGGGAAATCCAGCCTGAGATTCAACTCAGGACACTGCCGGGTTTGAGGAGATCATCCTCCTTGACCCTCCTTGAGTAATTTTGTGATATTGAACTGGTTTGGTGTTCTCAAAAACCAAAATTTTTGCTTTTTGTTTTAATTTAGTCAATTTCAATAATTTCGGTTATTTTTTAGAAAGTTTCTTAACTTAGCAGTTTTCTGTTATTAGTAACTTTGTAAGTATAATATAGTATCTTATATTAAATTTTTAATTATAGTATCATATAATAATTTTATTATAATAAATTTTTATATTATTAATATTTAAGCTATAAATTTTTTAAGTGCAGGTGGTAAAGCTGGTTTAACCAAATTCGCTATAATAGCGAAAATTGGTGGAGGTGGACTCTTTAGGCTGATCTGACTTATTCGCTGGGAGGCAGTTTTAATCACTTCATTTTTCTCCCTCCGGGAGCGAAGCCACAGGTCACCCTTGGCTGAGCCGCGAGCCAGCATGCAGTGAGCGTACCAGGCCGTGGCGTGCCTCCATGGCCAGCACATTTGCACCACAATGGCCCGCAGGCCACCTGCCCATTGCAGGAGCCTTAACCTGCGCCTGCCTTTGCACATACTATTCGCACCTCCCTTGCCCGGATCGGTGGCTCCGTATATGGCTCATCTGCCTTATACGCCCGCAATGATCCAGATCGGCTGCGAGCCACGGTTTTGTGACTGTTGCTGCCTGTTCGGCCGTCGCCTTTAGCCATCCGCAGTAGGGCCAGGTGTGCGGGCTTATGCAGTAGTGCCACAGGTCGTCTCGGTCGACAAAGCCACCTTACGCCCGGTGTCTTATTTGGATTATAGTTATGGTGCGTACTAGGGGTGGAGTCCCGCGCGCCGTACGGGTGATTAGCACCAGCGGTAAACCTAGTTCCGGCCGGTCCCCGGACCACTATACGGCTCCAAGTCCACGAGGCGGTCTACGAGAGGCCTCGGGGATTCGAGATACCCGGACTCGGATGGGACCCGGGCCGTCACACGTGCCTCGGCGGATATCTAGGAGGGCGAAGCCCTCAGCGAGCACTTTATCGGGCCGGTGGAGTCATCCTCATCCAGGCCTCGTAGTCCTGACTACATCGGTTGTGGGGTGACATCATCACTGTCATTGTCGCTGCTTCCGGAGATTAGGAGGTCGTTGTTGTCGGAACGTCCACAGGGAATGCGGCTCAGCGGAGAGTTCAGTCGAGTCGTACTACGATGTCCGAGCATTGGCGGTGATCCCGAACCGAGAGTTGATGAGGTTGATAGAGCATTACTCTTCTTGCCTTTCATGTTGCGGCGGTATTATTACCCGGGTGGTTATGCAGTTCTATTCGGTGACATCCGGGAAGCGGTTTAGTCCGCTCGAGCTTGATTTTCTGACGATGCGGGAGTGCTTAGGCGGCCGGACATTTATTTCATTAGGCTGCGAGATTCCGCGAGCGGTCGAAAAAGTTATCGAGATTAGGCCCTGCCGTGAGAGATAGTTCTGTCGGCCCGAGACACCGCAGGTAGGCAGTGCTCTTCGGGGCGACTCGGCCTCGAGATCTTCTTTGGTTGATCACTGCCGGGACCGACCTATTCCGGGTCTGCGGCATTGTACGGCGGAGGGGGCACGTCTGGAGGCTCTTTCTGGGATGTCGGGAGATCTGAGTTTTAGATCCCTGGCCCAGTGATAACCTCCACTGATATTTCGAGGATAAGGTCACCGGAAGAGCTGGCTCGTGAAGTCTTCATTTCTTGATGCGAGACCTCTTGTGCCAGGTCCTCGAGCACTTGGGATTCCCGGAGGAGCCCGTAATCAGGAATAAAGGTGGGAATTGCCCTCGGGTTACATCGATGGAAGGCGATAGTCATGCCCATATCCTTTATCCTCAGCAGCGGGAGGCCAGGAGGAGGTTCGATTCGAGGCGGAAACACTCCTACGAAGATGATGTTATGCCGAGCTTTGAGATGGGGAGAGTCGGCTGCGCATATGTCCCTCCCGTCTCCTCCTCCACATCTTTGCCAGCGGCCCCAGAGTGACTCTCACAGCCTATCATATACATCACATCATTCGCGGAGTACGTTCATGCCCGGCTCGAGAGATAGGCGGTGTGATGGATGCTGGCCGGGTTCTTTAGCCGCTACCCGAGGCGGCCTGGGACCGGGTTGGCCCACTTGTCGCTCCATCTTCACGGCGAGATCATGACACATTGGGTATTCGGCATGTGCGGGCGGAGAGATGACGGCATTGCGGCATCTTTGGATGTTTTGGCGGCGGCGGCCGAGCGCCTACGAGACCACCACCACCCTGGCGGTGAGGTGGTTAGGTTTCTTTTATATTTTTGTATAATTACCGGCTTTATCAGCGCCTACTAATTTTGTTTAGG
Source organism: Tetrastigma voinierianum (assembly GCA_016808115.1). Classification (NCBI taxonomy): domain Eukaryota; kingdom Viridiplantae; phylum Streptophyta; class Magnoliopsida; order Vitales; family Vitaceae; genus Tetrastigma; species Tetrastigma voinierianum. The sequence goes on along the minus strand of JAEQBH010006651.1, from coordinate 792,681 downwards.
ATTCATGTGCTTGTAGTAGGCGGTGATACTTTGTATGTTTAGCTTTGTATTCATGTACTAGCCACTTTAGCTATGCTCCAACTATTCGGTATATATATACACACACTTTTGCATATCATTTTTTTTGTGCCCCCACTTTGTTTAACTGTTTTTGTCTTCAATTGAACAATTGAATTGCTTGAATTGGACAATTGAATTGCCTTTAATCGAGAAATAGAAACCTTGCATGTTGCCTTGATGCTCGAACAATTTCATGTCTGATTCAATTTTTGGTCAGGTGAAGGTCCAGCATACTCGGCAAATTTCCTTTGAGTAATTCACTACACGCGGATTATACCAATGGCACATGAAATTGTTTCCCCACTTTCACTTTGCAAAGCCGGCATAGGCATGTTGAAACCACATAATGGAGGTTTGTATTTGCCCATATGAAGACGATGTAGTCTTCAAATAAAAGAAAAGCAAAAGAGAAAAAGAAAAAGGAAAGAAGAAAAAAAAAAAATATATATATATATATATATATATATATATATATATATATATATATAAAGTCGTGAGGCTTTTCCTTACAGCCCGAATGCGGTCCGAGGGTACTATGGCGAAAGCTGAAGCCGCGCATGCCTTAATTGGTTAGAGTCATCGGCAGTGATGGATTACCGGTGATGGGTAGAGCATAGCGGTGTAGGTGCTTGATTTTCGAAGTCATTCGGAGTACGAGGTGAAGCCTGTAGAGTTCGTGGTCAGTGATCCTTTTTGACGATGCCCACTAAACCTTAATTGGTTGGGAGTCATCGGTGGACCCCCGTTACACAGACTTTAGTGAAATCGAGTTTTGAGCATTGCACCCTATAATGTAGTTGAATAAAGAAAGAAGAGTGTAACTTTTCCTATCTAGGTTGTTCAACAGCTTAAGGCCATGCCACATAGCTAGGTTGGGGGAGAGGAACAATTTTTTGCCTTTATTGGCCCAATCACAGTTATACTAATAAACAATTAGATCTTTGTAAATTCAAGTTGAGAATTTATGGATCAGTGTTGACCTAAGTGTTCTTACGCATGGTTTTGGCTCTCTCATTTCGGTTTTCAAACTTGGTGTCAATTTTTCATTTTAAAGGTAATGTTTATTTGTACATACACCTTTTTTAACCATAAACTTTTTGAAAATCACGGCATGCATCTCCTTTTTGTTTTTTTTTTGTATTGCTAAGGGACTAGCAACGTTTCGGTTGGGGCGTGTGATTAGTACCCAAAAAGCGCTATTTTGAGCCCTATTTTAGATAGGTTTTGAGTGTTTTTTGCGCACTAATCATGTCAATTAAGCTAATTGAGGTGTTTAGGTCTACTTAGTATCACTTATGCCATTTCGAGGTTATTTTTGGTTATTTTGCAGGTTTTTACATACCTTGGGAGTTCAATATCGAGATATGTCTTTGAACTATGAATTGAACCCATTTGCTCCCGGCCTTAGTATCTCAAAATTCAATGAAGGAATGAAGGCAAGTGAAGAAGGGATACGAGTAGAGTGCGGAGTGTGCAACGGGAGAGCGAATGCAAATAACCCGGAAATTTCGCTATGATTCTTGAAAATTTATTGGGATGCAAAAGTACAATCATAGCGAAAATTCGCAATCTAGCGAAAGTGAGAATTTCACTAGGCTAAGCGAAATTTCGCTATGTAGCGAAAATCAGCATTGCTAAGCGAAATTATGCATTTCGCTATCTCTAAGCTTTTGTTTCTTCAGGCCTGCGAATTTGTCTTTGCGAGGTGGTGTGCATAGCGAAGTTTTGGGATTTCGCTATCTGCGTCAGCTCTCTGACCCTATGAAATTTCGCTAGGCTAACAGAGCCTCGCTACCTAAACGAAATTCTTGCATAGCGAGAATTCCATGCCATGTCATTTTTTGTGTAATTAATGCCAACCGACTTCATTTTGGTGTATTACCTCCTTGTCCTTGTATTGTAATATATTGACTTTCTTGTATTTTCATACATTGAATTGGCCTATATAAGCCATTACCCCATTTGATTTATGTATTAAGCAATCTTTTGTATGATTCTCATTTTATGTAAATATTTCGCGGCTTGAGTTAGGGTTGCACTTTTCTCTCTTCTCTCCCTCTTTCTTTCATTTTCTAGAGTACATAAACAACCCTCTTGAGGATGACAACTCCGGGAGGGGGTGGCGTGGGCGCAGTCTTTGAAGAGGAAGGTAGCTAGCTTGGTTGTGGGGCAGTTGCAGGTTGTCCTCATGTGTTAAATGCTATAGGTAATGTATTTATGGCTCCCATCTTCACAAACTAGGGTTGAATATCATTTAATGTCATTGCTTTGGCCAATACTTACCATGCTTTAGGATACAGTGCATACTTATTACTAGATGTACTGTTGTTCTTTAGATGGCCTTTACGAGCCACTGAAATGAGGTTGAATGTTAGGGTTTCAAACTGAAAGGAGCTGTAGATGCATCTTACCTGTGTTGACTCAAATAGTAGTGATTCTAGGGTTAGGTTTTCTAGTTAAACAAAGATCCGGTTATGGCTTGGACTATAGGTTTCTTGTCATAATGCGAGGATATAACCCGAGGACACTTGTTTGCCCTATGTTATCAAGTTAGTGACCTAAATCTTCAAAGTTACCTCTTCACACTTCACTTTCAGTTTTTACAGTTAATCAGTATTCAAACTACTCACACTGTTTTTGAAACAAATCCAAAAATCCAAATAAAAAGCCTCACCTTTTCCAACGCGGTGCTCAAATCATTTCCTAGGATGAAAACCCGTCCGTGTTCGATCTAGACCCTTTATCTTTGCGGTAGCTTGACTACGGCGATGGGAGGAATATAGAGCAAATTTTGTTGATTCGCTCACCCTACGGGTGGCGGTCGATCACCGTGCGGCCCGTACTCGGTCACGATGGACACTATCTGCAACGTCCTGCCCTTTGGGACTCAATCTTTGTGATCACTTTGAGCCGGTGTAACCACTAAACTCCCCAGTACTTACTGAGTGCGCTCATTTGTCTTTGTAGCCCAGCATCCCACAGTCTTGACATCCGCTTGGCTCCCAGAAGCTATACTAGCCAACGCTCCTCGTGACTTTATTGAGTGCATCAACCACCACATTTGCCTTCTGGGATGGTAATGCAAAGTGAGAATCATAATCCTCTGGAACTCCATCCATCTGCGTTGCCTCATGTGAGGTCGGCTGGCAGTGAAAATATACTTAGGACTTTATGGTGGTGCGCCTCTAACTCCTCAGTGATATAAGTAGTGGCGCCAAATCTTCGAGAAGGCGAGACTACGGCCGTCAACTCCATGTCGGTGTGTGGGGTAATTCTGCTCGTGATTCTTCAACTGACAAGAACCATAAGCTACTACCCTCCCGGACTGCATCAAAACACATCCCAGTCCGGCCCTCGAGGCATCACAATACATTGTGTACCCCTGTCCCTTGTCCGGGACTATCAAGATGGGAGCTAAAGAAAGTGTCCTCTTCAACTCCTATAATGCCTCCTCGCATCGGTCATCCCAATCAAACTTGACCTCCTTAAGATTGACCTTATCATAAGTCTTTACTATCTGGAGAAATCCTCGATGAATCTCGTAATACCCGGCCAATCCCAGAAACTAAATATCTCGGCGACTTCGGTCTCTCCCAGCACAAATCCTTGCCTCCCCGACCTTTTAAGGTGGCCCGAAGCCTCCCCGATCATGACACCATGTGTCCCAAAATCTCACCTCATGAAGCGAAACTCGCACTTGCGGAGCTTAGGCGTCGGTGATGGTCTCTCATGACTTCTCCTTGATCCTCAGTATTGCTCATGCTCCCGCTCGGCGGGAGTAGATCAAGATGTCATCCACGAAGACTACGACAAACTGATCTAAATAGGGTTAGAATATCCTATGCATGATATCCATGAATTTCGTTGGCGCATTCGTCAATCCGAAGAGGAGCATCACCGTAAACTTCAGGTAGCGCTCTTAGCGTCTAAATGTTATCTTAGGGATATCACATCCTAACCCTCGGTGATAGTAACCGGTCACGAAGGTTTATCTTGGAATAGACTCGCGCTCCTCTTAAGCGATCAAATAGATGCGTCAATCCTCAGTAATGGGTACGATTCTTGATCGTAACCGGTTCAATGTCGGTAATCAATGCACGAAGGGTTTTTCCTTCTTCTTCGCAAATAGAGGCAGGAGCGCCCATGGTGAAGTGCTCGATTACAATGAACCCACTGTCATATAGCTCTTATGCTTCGGACTGAGTTCACCCAGCTCAAGCCCAGTGCCATCTGTGCGGAGTCATATAGATGGGTGACACCGGGGTGTAACTCGTCAAAGTCTACTACCTCTATGGAGGTAGTCCGGGTAAGCTCATGCGGAAAACATCCACATACTGCACTACTCGAGGGGTAGATGAGTCTTTGTCTCATCGTCCTCGATCAAGGCTCATTATCCCGACCCATTGCTTGTCCCTGACACCTGGACTCATATACTGTATGGGGAAAAATGTCATGCTTGTCTCCCTGAAACACCACACGAGTACCATCCTGCGTGTAGGCGGTAACCCTCCTGCGCTCTGTCGATAACGACCACGTAATTTGTCGGTAGGTCTTTTGATCCATCCCGGGGATGACATGTCGAACTCGACATCCATGATCCTGTGGGTCCGCGCCAAAGTAGAGTCCTCGAGATCTCCATTTCATAACCTCGACATATCATCCTATTCTCGCCTAATCCTAGGGAGAACTCACATACAAAGGCTCCTCTAAGGTCTCAACCTCTAGCCCGATAAGTCATGAGCGATACGTGATGAATGAATGTGAAGCACCAGAATCAAATTACACTCTAGCCCATAGGCGAGATAGTAAAATGTACCACTGTATAATGGGCGTCTCTTGACTTGGCACAACGGTGTGTGGAGTAGACATGCCTGGACCCTTGATGTCCACACTGTGGGCTCGTTCTGCGCCTCTACCTATACTCTCGGGTCTCCTAAGGGCCTGCGTGAAATATGAAGAAGTGCTCGTAGCTCCCAAAGCCCCGAGGCCCAGCTCCCCCAGCTGGACCGTCTTTGTGAAGGAATATCTTGTATCCTCCCTCTTGTCCTACTCTTGACTGGGAAGCTCTTGTTGTCCCAAAACCACAGGATCCACAATCTCTGAAGCGATCCTTCTCATGTGTCCCGAGTACACTAACAATGGTAGCACCTGTCTGTCTGCGACCCGTGACTCATCCCCATTCTGGCCGGATAAGTGAAGTGACTCTAGAACTCGTAGACAAAGCTCTCTGCCTCTTTCCTGAAGCGGAGGAAGGCGATTGTCTTCCTCTTACCACTAGCACTGCATCAGAGTGCTCAGAGCATCCTCCATCTCTCTCTTTTTTTATGGTCGGCCAGGTCTGACCATGGAATCCATATCCTGTAGGCGGAGTCCTACAATCCTGACCTGAATGGACAGCTTTAGTCCATTCTCGAATCTCCTTACCTTGGCCAGGTCGGTGGCCACGTAATCATCAGAAAATCGGGCTAACTACGTGCATCCCAGCCCACACGTAGTCCATCTGATCCATCGCCCCCTGCTTGACTAGGAACTCTTGAGCCTTCGCATGCCTCGCGAGTCTCTGGAAAATGCCACCATGAGCAGCTCGAGGAAACTCTTGCCCGTGTCATAGCCTCCTAAGTCTCTTAAAAGTCTGGCCCATCTCCCACCATGCGGGCCTGCCCTGCAGTGAATGCGGCTAACTTTGATCTTAGTCGTATCGGAGGTGATCTCCATAGCCTCCAGTACGTTCTCGATCTGCATAAACCAATGGTCTGCCACCATCGGGTCTCCTCCCCTTGTGAATGTCGGAGGGTGGTGCGCTCTAAATCTCTGGAGGTTACTAGGTCCTCCCTGACTACCTACTATGCTGCTTTGTGCAATAGCGGCGTTTGCAACACCCTCTGACCACAGTGAGCCTGGCGATCAAATCAGACGGGTGGTGAATGTCGGTGGTGCGACCGGTGCCCCCGTGGACGTCCTGCGCGTCCTCGATCCTCTACTGTATCTACATAATTAACATGGTGGGTTAAATCTCATCTGGTATCTCTAAGGCATAACCCGGCCCGAGACACTAATCCCATACACATAAATCGGTGTATACACATTGTCCTTGCATTCACAGTGTCTGAGGCAATCAGCCCAAAAAAAAAATTTGTTTTCAACAAACATTTTATTTCGAAAATTTCATTTGAAAATTTATTTTAAAATTTTGTCTAATTTTATTTGATTTGATTTCTTTTTTTTTCCAAAAATACTTATTTTACTCCATTTTCTTCAATTTTACAACTTGTAAAACCTTGAAATTTTTCTTCACCCTCATAGAATAAATTTATGAAATTTATTTCTTCACTTTATAATTTTTTCATTTATTTGCTCTTGTAGACACAAAAAATACTTGCCATATTTTTTTCATTCTCCCGTTACACCTAAATAAATTTATTAAATTTCTTTATCTAGTTTTCTTGAGTTTACAGCGTAAAACAAAAGCCCAAATTTTTCTCTACATTTTTTTCATTCTCCATCAGTAGCCTTCCTTGCTACCTCTACATGCAGTAACTTAAATACTACATCCACACAACTCAAAACTTTTATGAGTTCTATTATAAAATCTATTAAAATTTTATTTCTTTTTCCCAAATAAATTTATAATATTTTATTTCATTTATTTTCCTTTTCCAATTTTTTTACTCACTGTAAACCCTCAAAGTGTTCTAACACCTTAAAATTTTATTAAAAATTCTACTTTGTCATCGATAAACCAAATAAATTGATTACAATTTATTTAATTTCGATTTACACAATGTAAACTCCTAAGATTTGTTTTCCAACATAATAAATGCTAATTACCTAAACACCCAAACATCATAACATATCACAAACCATATTTATAAACATCATTCATACATGATCACACAATAAATCATCAAATCACACAAAACACACCAACACATGCATGCGGTGTCTAGTTTTGTCCATTATTTCCTAGGTAATCTCATGCCCTACGGCTCAACATCAAACCACAGTGGTGATATTCTTATACCTCGAAGACCTTGGCTGGCCCAAATCCTCAATACTGGTGATCGTATACCTAAGCTCGTGCAAGGCTGTGGCCCCAAACCCGGGGTCCGTTCACTACCCTTCAACCTACGAAGCACTCATGAATGTCGGGTATTGGCATTTCTCCTGAAAATCTGGCGAGAGTCTCCTTTGTACGGGAGCTCTGCCCAGATACAAAACACGCATATACTTGTCCCAAGCGATTGTGCAATATATCAATATATCCAATCATGAGTAATACGGCCACTTGGGCCTAAGCGATACTCATAATACATACTAACTATGAATCCAACTATATACCAAATAGTTACAAGAGTTACAATATTTTCACTCTTATACATTACATATATTAAAATTATACATTTCAATACATGTATATATCATCAACAAAAGCCATAACCCGGCTTTCTTCTAATCCTCAATCCCTAGGACGAGCCGTCCCGTCGCACGCTCCTTGTACCTGTAAAATAATATCCCTCGACAGGGTGAGCTAATGCTCAGTAGTGGAATCACCCTAAGTGGGCTACTCTCAGCTAAGTGCGGAGTGCAATGTTCCCAGAAATAAACATACATTTAAGCAAATGCATGATCTCTTGAATGTCTACATGACCAACTCGGATCTAGAGTCCTCACCGAAGCTCTCTCACACTTGCCTAAGCCTCGTAAGAAATTATTGTTTTAGTGGACAACCCTCAGATGTATATATATCGATTGGGCGGAGTCTCAGACGATTGATATATTATTTGTTTAATCAGACTACCCTCCAGATGAATATCAATTGGGCCATCTCCCGAAGCGATTGATATTTTTAATTTGGACTACCCTCCGATAATTAATATTTTAGACAACCCTCCGAACCATTTTCTCTAAACTCATCTCATGCACTCACTCCACATGGTCATGGTGTTCGATTGCATATGGAATGCATTATGCCAATTCGTCTGATGCAATCACATTCAAATATGTAATCATGCACATATCCACATAATATCCAATCACACATTCATGTCATGTAATTAATCAATTCATACATCAAAATTAGCTGCCAGGCTAATGTCGAACAACAATTTATTTCGAATCACTTTCAAATCATACGTTTTCACGAAAATATATTTTGAGAACACTGTTTCGAGAATAGAGAAACTCTCGGTTACTATTCTAGAAAAATCACAATTCAACGGTTCACTTTGTGAACCCGCATTTCACGGCCATTCTCAGCCTAATTTCAATCACTATAAGATTTAACATATAAATATACAATTTCACGCCCCAAGCAGCCGTGGTCAGTTCACGGCTGTACCATTTTGATTTCAAATTTTCATATTAATTCGGTTCCGAGTTTGGGACGATCAAACAGCCCCTGCGGCTCAATCGACTCAAACATTCGTCAAAGTACTTAAAGAGGGAATAAAGCCCAGAGTAGGGCTCCCTATCTCAAGGAGTTTGAGGAAACTCAGTAATTACATTTGCCTGTGAAGCCCTCTCCGCGTGGAATCGACTTTCCTTCTTGTGTCGAAGGCATGATTCGTGCCCAGTAGGGTGATGCGGAATAAAACGAGAATTTATATTCTAAGTTCCTTCTATTGCCATAGTCGAAACTCTTTGCCGAGTATGGTGGTGCAGGTCGAACCACGGGGATGGGTTTTCTTCTTGGAAATGAAGTGCCGGTTGAGTTGAAAATGATGACTCGCTGGATTTTGGGTTTTGTAAAAAAAAAACATTGGGTTGGATGGTTGTAACTGCATATAAATTAAAGGAAAAATTAGAAAAGAAGACTCCTTGAAGTCTTGGGTCAGTGGATTGGATTTTTAAGGTGTATTCATGCCCTCGGGTTTATTTACTCACGTTGGGGATAATGACGTATAGTCGTTTCCCAAACCGAACCTTGATTTGGAACTTAAAACCTAAACCCTAAATTACTCCCTCATGAGATATGGTATTCAGTGAGCATTCAAGTCCTAACCCGGTGTGCATATGGCCTCGAAAGAGCTGACCTCTGGCCCGACTAATAGGAAATAACTAAGTGGATGACATTGGATCTAAGATTAAGCATCCTTTGTAACCACAAAACTTGCCGATACATTGGCGAGCTGGATCTGAGAGGTTTCAACCTAGGGTGAGATGTAGAGCTTAAATGCTAATAAATGCGGTGTGATAAAGTAGGGCACTTGAAAACTCCTACCTCGAGCCTCACCGTGACCCTCATAACTAAGGGAAAGGGGGCTTTAATAACATAAGCTTGGTTTGTCATCCCACCAAGAGTATGTTTGTTTGCCGAGAAAATGAGAAAGAAGAGAGAAGATAGCAAAATAAACCTAAAATGAAAAGCTACGTGGATTTACAGTGAATCAAAAAGTTAGGGTTACAAAAGTCATAAGGTGGCTTATATAGCCAACCCAATTGTGTGAAATACCAAATTTTCGCAATCTTAGCCAAATTTTCGCAATCTTAGCTAAATTTTCGCAATCATAGCCAAAATTCCTGCTGGCACTACCATCCACTTGACTTTCATTTTCGTCATTCCATGATATTTCTTCATTTTGGGTTGATGAAATCCATAGGAAATTCTCGCATTGACACCAATACAATGCCGGGCTTCTTGTGGAAGTTCTAAGATCACGAAACTACCAAAACAATCTTGAAACAAATTAGTAGCATAAGTGGACATGCACATGACAATTGGCTCAATTCATATGATTAGTCTTAAAAGCACTCAAAACCTATTTAAATAGGGTTGAAAATAGCCTTGTTAGGTACTAATCACCCCCCAACCGACACGTTGCTAGTCCCTTAGCAATTGTAAAAACAAAAAGGGTATGCATGCTGTGCTTTCACAAAAAGTGTATATTGTTCAAAAAGTGTGTGTACAAAAAAAAAATCTATACCTTTAAAATGAACAATTTACACCCTGATTGAAAACCGACATGAAAGAACAAAAACCATATAAGAACAAGTTTTAGGGCAATATCGAATTCAAGGAAGTCAACCTGAACTTCCAGCAAAATCTAATTGTTCCTAATGTAACCAGCAGGCGATAAATTGCAAAGCTATTCCATACGGCTAATAGCATGGCCTTCAGCTGATAACCAAACTCAAATAGGATCGACTACACTTATTTCTTTCTTGATTGTATTGTAGGGTGCAATGCTAGAAACTTCGACTTCACCAAAGTCAGTACGCGAAGTCCACCGATGACTCCCAACCAATTAGGTTAGGGCATCGAAGCGAAAGGATCACGACCATAAATACGCGAGCTTCGCGGACTCGAATGACTTAATTAGCACCTACAACACGGTGAACTCTACCATCCACCCATGTAGCGAACACTAAGTCGATGACTCCCAACCAATTAAGGTTTAGGGCATCGGGCTTTAAAGGCTTTCGCCATATACCCCTCGGACCGTGTTAGGTTTCAAGGCCACGACTTTTATTTCTCTTTTTCTTCTTTTCTTTTTCTTTTTCCTTTTTCTTTCCTTTTGGGGAACTACATTGGCCTTCATGCATGGGTAACACAAACTGTATGGGTTGTCAATAGGACTAAGGCCGGTTTTGCGAAGTGAAAAGGGTATACGACTTCTGACTGTTGTAGTACGATACGGTGTGCGTGTGTGAATTAGTGAAAGGGGGAATGTTCAAGGTTGAATATGTTGGAACTTCAATTGACCAAAAACTAATTCATGCATGGAATTGTTCTATCGTTAAGGTAACATACAGGGCTTCAATTCTTCAACTCAAGGCAAGAGTAGAGACACAAAAAGATAGGCACAAAAATTGATTTGCAAAAGTGTAGAAAAATGTAAATAATGTTATATTTCTATGTCAGTGCATTCCACAAAATTACCAGCTTTTTAAAAAAGCGTGTAATTTTCCAATGAAGATGAAATGAGCGGTTTAACTAGGGAGGGAATGGCATGGTTGAGCAGTGCACACCTTTGCCTTTGCGTGCATGAGGAAAATGAAGATTCTCCCAGCCACGCAACTCTTGCAGCATTTCAAAACTAAAGAATTGTGATAAGATAAACTTGTAAATGCGAAAATATTTGAAAAAGAAAATAGGTAAAAGTAGTGGCACCACTAAAGCGAAATTAAAACTTAAAATAATATAAAGTAAAATTTCAGCAAATTTGGAGTGGTCTCAGTTCTGCAGGAACCACTCTCGATTATTATAACGTTGGATCTCGGAGGGTCACGGAGCTCCTCCGCACGGTGGTGTGTGCTACAGGTGCCTTCATGTTTAGCTTCTTTGTTTTGGGCAATCTGGTCTCTGGTGGCAGTGGGTTGACTGTTGCAGGAGGAATGGTGGATTCTTCATTAACTGCTTCATTGTTCTCCATTAATTCTTCCTTCTTTTTGCTAGTATCATGCCTTCCTACCCGTGTGCCACTCAGGCAAACTTCATCAGATTTGCTCCCCACATCTTCAACTAGTTTTTGCTTGTTGCTCAAGTGGAAAGATGTTGGCTCGGTGTCATGTTACCCAAGCGTGGTTGCATGACTATTCGGCAATTGATAATGGCATTTGATGTGGCGAATGGCTGATATAATGGGAACTTGATTGGTGCCCCTGCCACCGGTTGCAGTAACCGAGAACCCGCGAAATCCATCGGATAGTAGAACTTATCTACTTTTACCAACACATCCTCACTATTCCTTTTGGTATTTTCCTTTGAGCGATCGTAGGATGAGGGTGATGTTAATTGGTTTCGACTCTCCCCCGAACCTAGCACTTTATACCTTTGAGTATGGCGTGGAGTTGACTGCTTGGCACCAAGTCTACTAGTGCTGTCAATGCGGGTTCCTCCAATGTTAAGCGTATAGTTGGGGTCCTGGATCCTTGTATTCCTATTGTCTTGCATTGGATGATGAGGCTAACTTGTTCGATTAAGAATGCCTTTTGTCCAGTGCAATCCTTTTTTAATTGTACAGAGATCTTTCAAAAACTTTGCATAGGTAGAGACTTGTTTGATGATGTCCAAAAGGGGTATGTTGACCTTCACCTGCCTTAGGACTTCTAGGATGCCTACCTGTTGGGATGCCTTCTTCTTGCTTCTTAGTGCTTGGGGAAATAGAGGTGGCATGTAGTGCTTCGTGAGTCCTCCTTGAAAATGTGTTAAGCTCTAATTCTTCCCTTTGCAGTTTCCTCCATCGAGGCTTGGGCATTGGGCGATCAACCTCTTTCACTTCTTAAAAGTAATAATGACTTGCTACCATCCATTTTTAGGGGAGGTTCCTTTGAATAGCTAAGTTCATGGACTCCCCCTTGGATTTGGCGATGGGTGAGAAGGGAACCTCACACTCTTGCTCTTGATTTGCCATTTTTGATATGGATGCATGAAATTTGTCAATTCTTTGGTTGGAGTTACTTCTGACCCATCTATTCTCTTGTTCAAGGAGCTTTCTGCATTTCAATTTTTGTTCAGCGAGCATGGTCCTTTTGCTCCTCACCAAAATTTCCTACCACCTTACTTTCCGAATTCAAAATAAGCACTCAGCCTGGGAGAGGAGGTGGGTGTATTACGATCTTGTGAAGTGGTGGTAGAATCTTTATTGTTATTGCCTGCAGGGTTACATATACAGGAGGTTGAGGTTTCTAGGAAAGGTTGGGGTGACTCCTCCAGTTGGGGTTGTAAGTGTTGCCATTTTGGAACATTTGTTTGCGGCTTGTTTTGGCCCACCACATTTGCATCCTCAGAATAAAGGTTTGGACATGGTTCTCCTGGGTGGTCAATGGACTGGCAGTTGAAACAGTTTTTGACCTGTGCATGGCTTTCAGTCACTACCTGCACCTCTTGGGTCCTTTTTCTTTCTAATTCCTCCAATCTTTTAGCCAAGGTAGATACCTTAGCTTTCAGCTCCATATAGATACCTTAGCTTTCAGCTCCATATCTTCGGAGAGGGCATACATGCCTCATAACAGTTCTTTGAGTGGCTTGAATTTATGCGCTTCTCTTGGGTTTGGCTCATCACAGCCCTTGGAGGTCTCGGCCACATAATTGAGGAAGTCCATTGCCTCATCAGGATTTTTACTCGAAATCTCCTCCACACATAGTTTCGATAATTGTTTCATGGAGAGGGACATTCCATCATAAAAATGGTTCACCGGCATCCATGTAAAACCATGGTGTGGGCATGCACTGATAGTCTCCATAAATCTCTCCTAGCACTGGTAGAACCTCTCACCATCATGAGCTGCAAATGTGTAAATTTTCCTCTTCAAGTTGTTTATCTTGTGAGCACTGAAGATTTATTTTAGAAATTCTGCTTGCAGCTCTCCCCAATTTCTTATGGTTCTTGGCCTTAATGCATTTAGCCAAATTTTTGCCTTGTCTTTTAGGGTCAGTGGAAAGGCTTTCAACTTAAGGAGCTCCATGTCCACTACACCTTCTTTGAAAGTGGCACATACTTCCTCAAACTCCCTTATGTGATTGTAAGGGTTTTCATTCTCCATGCCATGAAATGTTGGGGTAAGAGGCACGAGTAAGGCTTCCTTTGCCGCCTCTCCCGCCCGGGGAATTATGCATGAGGGTGCACTCACCCTGGGTGAGTGTATGTGATCCCTCATGGATCGATAAGCATTGGGCCCCCTAGCCACCTACTGGCTTTGTTGTTCCTCCTGTAGAGGATCCATTTGAGCACTGTGAGGATCAATTTCGAAGCCTTGTTCTTGTGCAGTAGTCACCCTCTCAAGCCTACCTGCAGTGTTCCTATCCCACTGCATAAACTAATCCTGCACACTTCACAATCAACAGGGAACAACCAAAACAAAACTAACAAATGGGTTCAGGTTAGCTAAAATTAAAGCAAAGAAAAGAAACCCCAGATATCTTTGGAAAAAATTTAAAATCACCTGCTGAGCGCAGAGTGGGATTTTACCAACACTTGTGATATGAATCCCAAGTTCAACAGCTTCTTATCTCACTAGGGCACCATCCCCGGCAACGGCGCCATTTGATTCGTGCCACGGTAGGGTGATGCAGAATCAACAAAATTTATATTCCTAAGTTCCTCCTACTGCCGTAGTCAAGCTCTTGCAGTATAGTGGTCTAGGGTCGAACACGGGGATGGGTTTTCTTCGTGAGATTGATTCGTGAAACGGTAGGGTGAGCTGAATCAACAAAATTTGTTTCCTATGTTCCTCCTACTACCGTAGTCAAGCTACTGCAGTATAGCGGTCTAGGGTCGAACACAGGGATGGGTTTTCTTCATGTAAATGACTAACAGTGAAGGCAAAAATTGGTGAATTAAATTTGGATTTTTAAGGTTTGGGTAAAAACAGGGGAGTTGATGGTAGGCAAACTGAAATTTAAATAAAATAAAATGTAAAATAGAACTCCTTGAAGCATTGATTGCGAGTTTAAGAGTCCTAGGCTAACCGAGAGGAGTCCCGGGTTAGTTTCCTCGCGTTAGGGAGGATGACATATAGTCATCCTCAGGCAGATCTTTGTGTGGCATTAAAACCTAAACCCTATTAATTTTCCTTTTGATAGAAAGCATATATTTAACATTTATGGTTCCTTCAGTGAAAATCTAACACCTTGACTCATTCTACAATGATTCGTAAAGGGCAACTAATGAATCTCAGTGGATCTAAAAATAAGAATTCACTGAACCCTAAAAGATTACCAAGTATTGATCAAGAGGATCGCCCCACGGTGAAAACATAGCCCATAACCTACTTCCAGTAGCAAACAGAGCAACTAATGGATATCGGTGTATCATCTAAGAATACACTGGGCTAGCTTGCCAAGTATTGGCCAAGAAATACATCAGCTTTAAACCTAGAGTTAGAAATTTTAGGGCAAAATGTAGAAACTGCTGCGCGTGAAAAATAGGGAACCACCGGCGGCTGCATATCCTTCCCAAGCGACCTTTTACTTGAAAGAAGTGGTTTAGCCGCTCTCCTCGAGTTGTCATCCTTGGAGGGTGTTTGAAACTAAGAAAGGAAGAAAGAAGAGAGAAGAAAAGCGGAAAGAAAATGAAAAGCTGCGCGTATGTACTGAAAGATTAAAAGTTAGGGTTACAAAATTATAAGGTGGCTTATATAGCCAACTGAGTATCAATGAAATGACAAAAATACACAAATATGAGATTACATTAAGGACAAAATGGTAATTGATCAGCGTGATGTTTAGGTCAAAATACCAAAAGCAGACGACCATTTTAGCTATGTAGGAATTTTTAGCTAGTATAGCGAATTTATTTGGCTTTGTGAATTTCGCAATTCTACAGAGATAGCGAAATTGAGAAATTTCGCTATCAACAGTGAATTTCGTTAGCTAGTGAAATTTCGCTAGCCTAGCGAAAATATTATGAGATAGTGAGGTGGGAAATTTAAGCTAGGCACGGTAAATTTAAGCTAATAGCGAGAATTTAGCTAACCTAGCGAAAATTCCCCGTTCGCCAATCCTAAAGTGGAAATTTTAGCTGTGCCATGGCAATGCCTTGTGCTCTCTGTTGGATCCTGTGGCTATTGTTCCATTGGCCACTGTTCCCTGCATCCCATCCTGCAGCTTGCTATTTTCTTGATTTTCTTCATGCTTTGGAAATTCTTCATTCTGGCTTGCTGAAGTGATATAGACCATATAAATTGATGGAAATCAACCCGAAGCTTTAGTTATGTGGCTTCAATTCACACCCAAAAACTACAAAAAGCGACCTCGAATGCAATTATAAGTGCAATAGGGACCGAACATGTCAATGGGTTAATTATAATAATTAGTACACAAATGCGCTCAAAACCTAGCAAAATAGGGTTGAAAATAGCACTTTTTGGGCCTTAATCACACCCCTGACAGACACATTGCTAGTCCCTTAGCAATCTGAAGAAAAACAACAAGAACATATAAAACTATAACAAAATAACGTTCACAAAAATGGTATTTAAAAAGGTTGTGAATAGGTAATGCTAACCACCAAGTAAGAATAATCAATGTAAATTGTCCAATAACTATCATGAGAGAATGAATGCCATACAAAATCGAGTATCAAAAGAGCCTCCTTCTTAGTGAATCAACCAGAAACTTCCACCAAAATCTAAGTGTTTATTTGATTAGCTCTCAACAATAAACTGCTAAATTGCACTCTCCCCCCAACCTAGCTACTTCCACGACCTAGCATGCTGACCAGCCTAAATAGATCAGGACCCACCTCTTATTCCACTATTCTTTTTTGTGTTGTAGGATTGCAATCTTTGAGAATCGACCTCAGCAAAGTCAATATAGCGGGGATCTACCGATGAATCAAACCAATTAAGGCTTAGGGCACCAAGTCGCGGGATCTTCGATACTAACTCTTCGGGTTTCACCCGGACTTGAATGATTTGAGACTCCGGCTACCTACAACTTGCTAAATTCCACGAATCCACACCCATGTAGCAGACACCCCTAAGTCGGCGACTCCCAACCATTGAAGGTTTAGGGCACCGGGCTTTAAAGGCTTTCACCATATACCCCTCGGACCGTGCTCGGTTTCAAGGCAAAGCGTTGCAATTTTTATTCTTTTTATTTTCTTTTTCTTTTTTTTTTTTTCGTTTTTCTTCTTTTTGTTTTTCCACTGGGGTCCTTAACTATTAAAGGTGGTCGATGAAACTAGGGTAGGTTATCTGAAAGTAAAGGAGGTTGTGTAGTTTTCAACCTATCGTAAAAGCCTAATGTGCTCGGTGTGTGGTTAGCTAAAGGTGGAAGAAAAATGGTCGAAAACAACAAGAATTCAACTAATCATCAACTAATTAGGCATGGAATCAATCTAACATCAATAGATTGGACAAAGTTTAAATTTTTCAACTTGCATGTTAGGCAAAACCACAAAATATTTTGATTGCAAAATGGGTTCGGATTTTGAAAAAGTAAGCTGTTTAGTATAACAGCTTTATAGAAAGGGAACCCAACAAGCCACTAAACATCACAAAATGGGCTTGCACAAAATAATAACAAAACATAAATACAAAAGCAACTTCCTTTGCTAACTCTCTGACCAGGAGCATCTCGGTGTCGAAATGGGACTCAGTTGGAAAATTAGAGGAAGGAAGTGTTACCTCCTTGATAGAGATGTGATCATTGCTGGACAAGAAACTTTGCAAGATTTTCCGCCGACTGCCTTATTCACTCCGTTTGGGCTTCAAATATACAAGTTAGGAGAAGAAAAGAGAGAAAAAAAGTGACCAATTGGAGCATTTTTAAAATTACACTTTCATAATAATCTCCAAAAATGTTATTTCTAGCCATATTTGGATTCTACACTCTCTAAGCTTTCCACTTGATACCAAACGCCTAAAACGGAGTTCGGATAAAAAAGTTATGAGCGAAACAAAATTTGGAGGCAAAATTGTGGGGCATAGCGAAAATTTTCGCTATGTTATATTGAAAATTAGTGAAAATTTGACCTTAGCGAAAATTTCGCTATGTTTGCAGTACCGGCTATGTCTAATAAGCGAAAATTTTTTGAAATTTTGAATTTTTTTTTGAAAAAATCAAATAAAATAATTAATAAATAAAAATAAAAATAAAAATAAAAATAAAAATAAAAATAAAAACATTTTTTAAAAAAAAAAAAAAAATTTTTTGAGACACTTTTTTTTAAATAAAATAATATATATAAAAATAAAAATAAAAATAATTTTTTTTAATATTTAAAATATAAAAAAATAAAATATAAAAAATAAAATATAAAAATAAAATAGTAAATAATAAAAAAAACATGGAAACACTGTGCACTTTTTGTCCTTTAGCTTACCTGTACTACCACTGTTGCCATTTGATTTCGCTAAGCTGTGCAATTTCGCTAGCCTAGCGAAATCTGTTATTCTATGAAATTTTAAATTTAAGCTATCTAAATAAAAAAATTTAAGCTAAGTATGAGGAAATTTCGCTAGTTTAGAGAAAATTCCATCTATAGCGAAATTTTCACATTTCGCTAGAATTGCAAAATTTTCGCTATAGTTGCGAAAACTTCTCCACTTTCTGCTGCTTGCTGATTTTCCATCCAAGCTTCAAAATTTGCACAAAAACTGCAAAAATTAATGCAAGAAAAATTAGGAAAAATTGCAGAAAAGCAAAAATTAATTTAAAAACATAAATTAACTAAAAATTAAAGAAAATATAAGAAGAAAAATTAATAAAATCAAAATAAAATACGATAAAATAAAACAAACCAAGAAAAATTAAAACAAAGAAAGTGGGGAGCTTAGAAATCATAGAGATTCGGGTGCTCGAGCTTTGACAAACTTTTCCAAGACAACCTTTGTGCCATGCAATGTAGGCGGTGCTGTGTCTTTGATGTAGTGGAGGAAGCGTCTGAGTGTACTAATTTCCTAATGTTTTCACCGCGGCCTGGCATTGATGAGGTGGCCTTGGTGGTGGAATTAGCGAGGGGTGAATTGTCTTCAGCTGGTGTGAATTGTGTTGTTGGCGGGGTATACGGATATGGCGTGGGCTATTGGTGGCTTAGGTAATGGGCTTTGGGGCTCTTCCTTGTATTTCCATTACTTTCCTCGCTCCAACAAGGGAAGAATGTCTTCTTCTTTTCCATGGCCCTTATACTATACCTAATTGTGGGGCGTCACAGTTCCTCGGGAGAGCCTGCTTGAGTCAGCTTTCAATTCCTCTGAGGCTCTGATTGAGCATGCTCTTCAAAAAATTGTTTCGATCAAGCACTTTCGTCCTCTGGATTTTCTTCCCTTGATGATCAAGGTACATTGGGCAAGCTTTGTATTTGAACATTGTAGGCTGACCCACTTCACTTTGAAACCCATCTAATGTTTGTTCCAGGGGGTTCTCCACAGTATAAATTTTTTTACTCAATTGGGCATTAAATTCCTTTTGTTCTACCACAGCATCACCCACTAGTTTGGTAAGGTCCAAAATTGCTTGCTCCAGCCCCAGAGCTAATGTTGTAATTAGTTGAGAGTTTGAGACAAAAGGCATCTTAATGGAGGCACCGTGTAGGAGAGGTGCACTCATCCATTGGTCTCTATAGTCCCTCATGGACATGTATCCTCTAGAGTTTCCCTCAGCCTAGGAGTCTTGGCTGTATTGCTCTCCCTAAGTGTTCCATTTGGTTGATTCAAGTTCTTGAGGAGATTGACTTTGTCTTTGCATGGGTTTCAATCCATTGGGAATGGATTCCTGCAGCAAACATGGCACACAAAAACAGTCCTGCAACACTATTTTTTTTTTAAATAGTTAAATGTACAAAAAAAACAAAACTGACCGTGAAAAAATAAAAGGAAAATTTCACAAAAACTTGTGATGAAGATCACAAGTGTTCCTGACTCGTCAAATGCGCCCAGCACCATCCCACGACACGCAGCGCCATTTGATTCGTGCCACGGTAGGAGGTGATGGAATCAACAAAATTTGTATCCTAAGTTCCTCCTATTGCCGTAGTCAAGCTCCTGCAGTATAGCGGTCTAGGGTCGAACACGAGGATGGGTTTTCTTCGTATAAATGACACGGAGTGAAAGTAGTGGTGAATTAAATTTTGGATTTTTAAGGTTTGGGTAAAGCGGGGGGAGTTGATGATAGGCAGCCCAGAAATTTAAATAAAATAAAATGTAAAAATAGAGCTCCTTGAAGCATTGGGCCACGAGTTTAAGGTCCTAGAGCTTCTTAGAGAGGTCGGGTTAATTTTCTCGCGTTGGGGAGGATGACATATAGTCATCTCCCGTACCGGATCTTCATGTGGCATTAAAACCTAAACCCTATTAATTTTCCTTTTGATAGAAAGCATATATTTAACATTTATGGTTCCTTCAGTGAAAATCTAACACCTTGACTCATCCTACAATGATTCGTAAAGGGCAACTAATGAATCTCAATGGATCTAAAAATAGAATCGCCTTTAAAAGATTGCAAGTATTTATCAAAGAGGATGCCACGGTGAAAACATAACCCCTTAACCTACTTCCAGTGGCTCGTAAGAAGCGAAACTAATGGATATCTGATGTATCTAAAGCTAAGAATACCACTGAACCTAAAAGCTTGCCAAGTATTGGCCAAAGAAAGTACATCAAAAAGCTTTAAACCTAGAGTTAGAAATTTTGGGAACCAAAATGTGAAAACCTGCTGCGTGAAAAACAGGGGAACCACCAGCAGCCTGCAGATCCTTCCCCCAGCAACCTTTTACTTCAAGAAGGAAGTGGTTTTAGTCGCTCATCCTCCAAGTTGTCATCCTTGGAGGGTGTTTGGCAACCAAGAAAGGGAGAGAAAGAGGAGAGAGAAAGAGAGAAAAGCTGGAAAGAAAATGAAAAATTGCTTGGCGTATGTCTTGGGTCAAAAGTTAGGGTTACAAAATTATAAGGTGGCTTACATATAGCCAGCAAATGTATTGAAATGACAAAAATACAAAATATGATATTACGTACAAGGACAAAATGGTGATCAAACGTGGTCGTTTGGAATCAAAATATCAAAAACCGCAGGCGGCCATTTTTCGTATGCGGGAATTTTGAGCATAGCGAAAATTTAACAGCTATGAGGAAATTCTACGAGATAGCAAAATTGAGAATTTAAGCTATCAACGGTGAATTTACTGGCTGAGTAATTCGCTAGCCTAGCGAAAAATATTGTGTGTAGCGAGAATTGGGAAATTTCGCTGAGCATGATAAATTTCGCTAGCTAGCGAGATTCGCTAGCCTAGTGAAATTCCCGATTTAAGCGAATCTAAATTGGAGATTTTAAGCTGTGCCATAAGCGAAATGCCTTTGTGCTCTCTGTTGGATCCTGCTTGACTCTTGTTCCATTGGCCCTTTTGTTCACGCATCATCCTGCTGGCTTGCTATTTTTCTTTAATTTTCTTCCTGCTTTGAAATTCTTAGTTCCTGAAACTGGCAGGGGTGATATAAGACCATATGAAATTGATGAAATCAGAGCTTTGGTTATGTGGCTGATTCTGCCAAAAAACTACAACGACCTCAGTACAATTAGAAGTGCAATAGGGACCCGAACATGTCAATTGGGTTTATTATAATAATTAGTATTATAATACTAGTACACAAAAATAAAACTTATTAAAAATAGTGTTCAAAATAGCACTTTTGGGCACTCAATCGAAAATGAGAGCAGCTTGAGTTGAAAATGGTATTTTCTCGATTTTGGGTTTTGTAAAAACATCTTGGCTGGATGGTTGTAACGCATATAAATTCAAAGGAAAAAATTAGAAGAAGACTCCTTGAAGTCTCGGGTCAGTGGATTGATTTTTAAGGTGTATTCATGCCCCCTCGGGTTTATTTAATTAATGCTGGGGATAATGACCTATAGTCATTTCCCAAACCGAACCTTGATTTGGCACTTAAAACCTAAAACCCTAAATTACTCCCTCATGAGATATGGCATCTGAGATTCAAGTCCCTAACAAGCAGTATATGGCCTCAAAGAGGCAACCTACGGCACCAATAGAGATAACTAAGTGGATGACAAAGGATCTAAGATTAAGCATCCATCAATCACAAAGCTAAATACACATTGGCGGTGGCCGGATCTAGAGGTTTCAACTCTTAGGTGAGATGTAGGAGCTAAAATGCTAATAAATGCAGCTGTGATAAGTCGAGGGCATGAAAACTTACCAAACTCCACTGACCCTCCTTTTCAAGGAAAGGGGGCTTTAGCCAAGCATAGCTTGGTTTGTCATCACCAAGGTATGTTTGGTTGCCGAGAAAATGAGAGAAAGAAGAGAGAGAAGAGAGCAAATTAAACCTAAAATGAAAAGCTGCGTGGACTTATAGTGAATCAAAAAGTTAGGGTTACAAAAGTCTTAAGGTGGCTTATATAGCCAACCCAATTGTGTGAAATACCAAAATGCCTAAAATATGTAATTACAATAGGGACAAATGGTAAATAATCAAAACGTGGTCGCTTGGAATCAAAACAATGGCATCCATTTTCGCTTATGAACTGCGATTTCGCTATACGGTACTTCAAGGCATAAATAAATTGGAAAATTCTCGCTTATGAACAATAATTTTCGCTGTTAGCGAAATTTCGCTAGCTTAGCGGTTTCAGCATAGCTTAAATTTTCGCTTAAGACATGGTTCTTTTCGCTTATGATTGCGAAATTTTCATTTTAGCCAAATTTTGGCACTTAGCCAAAATTCCTGTTGCCATCGCTATCCACTTCAGCTTCATTTTTCACATTTTCACTTGATATTTCTTCATTTTTGGTTGATGAAATCACTGAGAATTCTCGTGATTCAAGACCAATACGACACTGTGCTTGCCGATCGGGGTCTTAAGACCTCGTAAAACTACCCAAAAATAATCTCAAAACCAAATTAGTAGCACTAAGTGGACATGCACATGACAATTGGCTCAATTAGCGCGATTAGTGCGCAAAAGCACTCAAAACCTATTTAAATAGGCTTCAAAATAGAATTACTTAGGCACTAATCGATCGCTGAAGGTCGGATCTCTTGATAGCCTTCTAGAGAGAAGATGGCATTATCTCAAAAATCGCCATTTTCGCCCTCGGATCTTCTCCCCGCCATTCACTTTTTTTTCTTTGGTTTTGATTTAAGATGTGCACTATTCATGCATCGGGCTTTCGTGGTCACTTAAAACAATCTCGAAAATGCCAATTTTGTCCCTTCTTTCTCTAAGGTTTTTTTGACATTCTAAGACTATCTCGGCCGTCCATTTTCATACTTTCTCTACTCATTCTACTTATGACACATGAGTAAGTGTTATATGTGACTTTTGTCGCATCGAAAATCGTTTTACGACACCCGAAATGTGATGCCTCATAAAATGTGCCAACTCCGACAGTCTCAGGATTCGACGAAATTTTACGTGCTAGCTAGATTTCGCGAGACGATTCCAATGGTGAAATCCATTTTTTCCTTCGAGATCTAGAGAATAAATTCCATATTTTTAACCTAAATAACAATTTTGTAATCGAAATTACGATTTGCCCTTTTTCCAGAAATTGGAATTTCTCGGGTCTTACAATTTCGGTCAAAATCCAAAATTTTTATAAATCTCAGATGACGAAACGGACTTCACCGCTGAATCGCTCCACAAAATCTAGCTACCACGCGACTCGGGCCAAATTCTAGACGATCAAATTTGACAAGCTGAGGCACCAAGTGTCGGGTGCCATAAAACATCTTGTGAAAGACATGTGATGTGACAAAAGTCACATATTACATGTATTCGTGTGACACATGTTGCATGATTAGAGAGAGGGTGGAGATGAATGGCTTAGATTAAGCCATGTGTTAAAAAATCAAGATATAAGGACAAGATGGAAATTATTGGAAAAGATTAAATGAGTATGAGACAAAATAGAGGAATAGTTTTCTTCTCAAAACAAAAGAGAAAACGGCAGTGAGTGGGATTTCCAGATTCTAGAGAGAGAGAGAGTGGCTTCTCTCTAGATTTCCCGCCGTTCGGACCGTCAGTTCGCTTCGGGCCAAGAAGCAAAGTCGTTCTACGTGGAGAGAGCTACGGGCTGGCACCGATTTTGTGAAGTTCGACAACCCAAGAGGCAGGATCTCTTTCCGCCAGTTATCTCTTGGCTAAGAGTCATTTTATGGATGGGGATTTGTTGAGGCCAGGAATTTTGTGTTATCGGTCTCAAAATCTTTGAACCGAGTGAAGAAATCCCACTAGGAAGCCGTGAATACATAACCCGAGGGTTTCACCGTTCACGAGATGTCAGGTGATTTTTTGTGTTTCGGGTGATTCAAAATGAATTACTTGATTGGTTAATTTGCTCATGAGCTAATTTTGTGTTATGGTTGCAAATTGAATAACATGTTTATGTGAGTTCAATTATGTTAGTATATACATGTTTTATATATTAGCATGAGTTGTTGGAATTGGCATATCGCATTCCATATGCACCGGGGCACCCCAGAGTACAGGTGAGTGTACTACATGAAAGAAAACAAAAACAAAAATTTTGTAGCAGAATTTCGACCAAGATTTTCTCCTGAGAATTGTGTTGGGAGATTGTCCAACACCACTCCTGAGGGACCCATGAATTAATTGAGGGTTATCCAACAAATTCGCCGAAGGGAACACTTAGCCTTACCAAATCCCGGTATTAAGTTTTCGAACAAAAGCTTTATTTTGAAACTCGTAATTTTACTCGCATTTGGCTTAGACGTGTGAGGGAGCCGGCAAGCACCTCTAGACTTGGGATTGGGTATGCATGCCATTCAAGTAGGATCATATTTGTTTGAGTGTGTTTGGTTGTCATTACATCTCGCACTTAGTGGGAGTAACCCATGTAGGAGATTATCACTACCGGGGCACTGCCCACCATGTCAAGGGATCATACTGCGCACAGAGCGATCGGGAAGGCGCACTTTGTTAGAGGTCAAGCTTTTGAGAAGAAAGCCGACATGTGACTTTGGTAGATACTTTTGTATAACATGTATTAGGATTTTAAATTTTAATATATGTTGAATTAAGAGTGATTTATTAACTCTTGAACCATGTAATATAGTTGGTTGGGATATATTTTGTGAGTATTGATGTATGGGCCCAAGTGGCCATTTTACTCTCCGCATGGTGTGGCTTGTTAATGATTAGACAGGTTTTATACCCGGTAGAGCTCCCGTACAAAAGAGACTCGTCATTTTCATGAGTGTAAGGCCTGCTTACCCGTAAGACATTCACTTAATATTCATGTCGACGTAATGCCAAAACTAACTCCTAGGAATAAAGGCCACACTTATGGTTTTATTACTTATTATTCTTCTTTTATTTATAATATATTAGCATATTAATTTAATATTAATACAATTAGATTAATTATTGTTATTTATGCTTGTTTTTCCATAAATAACTTTTTCACAGTACTTACATTTTGGGGTTCTTCTATTACCACCGAATGGTGCTGCATTCTCCCAACCAATATCATCTTTTGAAGCCATTCCAAAATGTTAACCTAACCATGTATAAAAGTAAAACAAAAATATCATACAATTAAATTTATTTCAATATAATTGTTCTTCAACAAAAATTAAATTCTCATCTGGTTGTAAATAAATTTATAATAATTTCTAATTTCAATTATAAATTAAAAGTGTTATGTTAGTTTAATTCAAGAAGAATTATAATAAGTATCTACATTAGTTTTTTAAAATATGGGATATTTTTACTGAAAATCAAAATTAATGAAATATATGGAAAAAGATCAATAAATATTTATTAATTATTTATCTTATTTTATTTATAATATATTACCATATTAATTGCATATAATACAATTAGATAATTTATTCTTTATTTATGTGCTTGATTTTCATAAATTAATTTTAATCAACTTTATTTATGTTTGGTAAAAATAAACAAATAATATTTGTATTTGTATTTTATATTGTTCACAAAATATGATTTATGGTTTTATTAATTATTATTCTTATTTTATTTATAATATATTACCATATTAATTTAATATTAATACAATTAGATTAATTATTCTTATTTTTGCTTGTTTTTCATAAATTATTAATTTTGAATTAATCTTATTTATGTATGTTAAAATAAATAAAATAATATTTGTATTTGTATTTTATATTGTTCACAAAAATATGATTTATGATTTTGTTAATTTTTATTATTCTTGATTTATTTATAATATATTACCATATTCATTTAATATTAATACAATTAGATTAATTAATAATTCAATAATAATATATGTTACCAAATTAATTTTTCCTTTATTCTTAATTATTATGCTTGTTTTTCATAAATTATTAATTTTGAATTAATCTTATTAATGTTTGGTAAAATAAATAAAATAATATTTATATTTGTATTTTATATTGTTCACAAAAAATATGATTTATGGTTTTGCTAATTTATTATTCTTATTTTATTTATAATATTATATATTGAACTTAATTAGAAATTGTTAAATACAATTTTCTAAATATATTTTTTAGTTTGAAACATTGCAAAAACGGGGGTTGGAGGGTTTAGAGGTGCTAAATACAAGCCGCTAAATGTGACTTCATTTTTAGTGGCTTCAATTAAAAATCAGATATACCAAAAACGATGTTGTTTTGAATCAGTTGTCACTTATCCAAAACAATGTTATTTGGGTTAGTAACAACTTATGCAAAACAACATCGTTTTGGTTTCGATAACCCTAAACAATACTGCTTTATGTCAGATGAATATACATATATATATATATATAAACAACGAACGACATCGCTTTCTCCTACATAGGCGAATTCTCTCCTACATAGGCGTAAAAAACGCTATTTCCTAGCCTCATGTCCTTGAAAAGAGGAACCCTTGTTCTTGGTCGGGTAGAAATGCAAAATTACAGGAGGGGGGACTGGTCTGGGAAGAAGAAGTGAAGAATGGTCGACTGTCACGCCCTCCGCTCTACTCAACTATAATGAGATCTCAAGCTTGAGCCCCGCCCTAAGGTTTTGAGCGAAAGGGCAGTCGCGCCTATGAGCCTAGGGAGGTGTTAGGCCTTAGCCATTTTCTTTCCTCTCTTTCCATTCTTCGCTTTTCTCGAGATTTCATGTCAAAATCTCGCATCTCAGAAGAAGAAGAATGGTTCTTTGCTAGGTTTTGCGTGAAGTATTTTCTAAGGCGTAGGTTCAAAACCTTTCAAATTTTTTTATTCTGTTGTTGTGGATATGAAATTAGATCACTTCGTATTTTTCTTTCATAAATCTCAAAGTTCAAAATTTTTCTACTTTTGGTTTCTTCAGACCGAGATTCAATTTTATTACTTCCAATCGAAGTCTACTGGAAGTCATCTAGAAATAATTCATCGATTACCGAAAGTTATACGAAGTTTCAACCGATTCAATGCCCGTCTTGTATCTCAAAAAGGTATCGACGCGGGTTAAAGCTAAATTCTAAGCATTTAATCGGCCTTATTTCAGACCGAACTTCTCGCTTGGATTTTTGAACCCTAGCTGGGAAGAAGAAGGGGAAGAAGAAGTGAAGACGGTTGACATGTTGGCTGCTCCTATGCTCTACTCAACTACAATGGAGATCTTCGAGCTTGAGCCCTGCCCCTGAGATTTTGGAGCGAGTGACAAGCCTACGGCCGACGGGCCTAAGGAGGTAAGTTAGGTTTTAGTCGTTTTCTTTCCTCCTCTTCTTCCGTTCTTCGTTTCTTCTTAAGATTTTGATGTCAAAATCTCATATCCAGGAAGAAGAAGAACGATTCTTTTGTTAGGTTTTGCATAAAGCGTTTGCAGGGTAGGGGTTCAAAACCTATCAAATTTTTTATATTCTTGTTGTTGTCATATGAAATTAGATCACAGGTGTTTTGTCTTTTCAGTGGAATCTCTGAAAGTTGAAATTTTTTTCAATTTTTTTGGTTCTTTGGTACTAAGGCATTCGAGTTTATTACTTCCATTGAGTCTACTGAGTCATCTCTGGAACTCGGCTGAGTTCACAGAGTTTTACCAAGTTATACCGAGTTTCAACCAATTCAATGCCCGTCTCGTATCTGGTGTCGGTATCGACGTGGTTAGGCCCGATTCTATGAGACCCCGAAAAATCCAGATTTTCTAAGGAATGATAACATGGTAATTTCTGTCAAAATCTGGAATTTTTCTAGATCTCGGATGAGGAAACGAACTTCACCGTTGGAATCGCCTTCGCTAATTCCGCTACACGCCGAATTTCGCCGACCGTGGATAATCGAATTTCACTTTTTCGAGGCACGCGGAGGAGTGCGGGACACTTGCACTTTATGAGTGGTTTGCAGGCACCACTGTGTGGTTGCTATGGGCAAGTCAAACATTTAGCCTGGCGTGTGGGGCTATAGGTGACACATGGCATGATGCTACGAGTGGAAATCTCATAGTGGTTGGATAAGAGGATAAGGTGTAAATTCCTCTCAACCAATAGAAATTTGACATGCAGCATTGAGAGGGATTCTTCTTGTCCCACCTTGACCAATCTGGTTTTGGGGAGGGAAAGGAAAAGAGAGGAGACCCAAACTGAGAAAGAGAGATAGAGAAAGAGAGGTTTTTGGCAGAGGCTCCACCTTCTCTCTAAAAATTCCCTACGACTAACCGGGCTTGGCTTCCTAGGGACAAGAAGCAAGTTGCTCCCCACGGAAAGGACCACACGGGTAACACGGGAGTTTCGACAAACTCTAGAAAGGTAGGGGTCTTTCTCCTACTTGCTTTACTTTTTGTTTAAGGCCATGTAATGGATGGGATTTGTCGAGGCCTTGATGGCCGTGGATTCTGCCCAAAAGATTTGACTGAAAGGGAATAACCGGGAGTGGTCTTCGATGTAAATTACCTAATTGTTTGAGGATTTGTGTGATGTTGTGTTATTATTGCCAAGGAGAATAACATGTTGATTGTGACTTTGTATAAAGTATAAGATGGACTATCGGATTGTGCTCTTAAATTTCCATGTGAGCCATTCCTTATGTTATCATAAATTGAATAACATGATTTATGGAATTAATTTTGTTAATATATGCATGAATGATATATTAGCATGTGTTGAATGTTTGGTGTGCCATTGCATTGCACTTAGGTGGGGAGTAACCCAAGTAGGGAAATTCCACTACTAGGCATTGCTGATTCGTGCCACGGTAGGGTGATTGAAATCAACAATATTTGTTTCCTATAAAATTCTCCTACGGCCGTAGCCTGCTTACCGCAGCAGATACGGGGTTCAGTGGCCGAACACTAGATGGGTTTCTCATCCCACAAATGATTTGCATCGTTGTTGGAAAATGGTGAGACTTTTTGTTTGATTTTTAGATTTGGTTAAAAAACAATGAAGTTGTTTGTTCACCGACAATCGTAATACCTAAAATGAAAGTGTGAAATAACTCATGTTTCGGCCACTAGCTTGATAAAACGGGGGTTATATTGAAGTGTCTCTGTTATTTCGCATTAGGCAAATGACATTATTAAGTAGTCAAAAGCCAAACCGGATCTTTAGCTATAAAACCTAACCTCTAGGAAAACCACTCCTATTTGATTCAAACCAAATACTAAGCATTCAAAGTCCCATTCGCTTTGAAACCCTAGCATTTAACCTCATTAAGGTCGGCTCGTGAAATGAGCATTCAAAGGATATCAAGGCATCTAACATTAAGAATGCACCGAACCCTAAAGCATACAAGTATTGGACCAAAGGAAAGACATTAAATGGCATTAAACCTAGATTGGAAAGTCAGGGAACCATAAATGCAAGATTTTGTAACATTCAAAGTATGAGGACAACCTGCAGCAGCCCCAAACCACAAGCTAGCAACCCTCCTCAAGGCTACATGCAGGCTTAGCCAAGCATCCCTTGAGTTGTCATCCTCAAGGGGTGTGTTTGGCAGCCGAGAAAATGAGAGAAAGAAGAGAGAGAAGAGAGCAAAATAAACCCTAAAATGAAAAGCTGCGGGAAACTGTATTAATGAAAAAGTTGCTTAGGGTTACAAAGTTGAGGGGGCTTATATAGCCAACCCCATGGTGTGAAATGACAAAATTACCTAAAATATGAAATTACAGTAGGGACAAAATGGTAATTTATCAAAACGTGGTCGTTTAGAATCAAAACACCAAAAACACAAAGGCCGGAGCAATTTTATGTAAAGAAATTCAGCTAGCATAGGAAATTATGCTAAATAAATTTCACTAGCCTAGCGAAATTTTTGTGAGATAGTGAAATTGAGAATTTTCGCTAGGAACAGTAAATTTCGCTAGCTAGAGAAATTTCGCTAGCCTAGCCGGCCTCACATAGCTTAGGGTTTTCGCTAGGATTAAGTAAATTTTCGCTATGATTGCGAAATTTTCGCAATCCTAGGGAAATTTTCACAATCATAGAGAAAATCCCTGGTTTGCTCCTGCTTCTTTGTTTTGCTACTGCATCACTTCCTGCACTTTTTATTCATCACTGTGCCTGCAATTCTTCAACCCATTTTGACATTTCATCGCCTCAGCTTGGTGAAATTGCCGAGGATTCTCGCATTCAGCACCAATAAGAAGCCAAGCTTGCTGACTAAAGTTCCCAAGACCGGCAAAACTATCCAAAACTATCTCGAAAACAAATCAGAAGTGCTAAGTGGGCATGCACATGACAATTGGTTTAATTCATATGATTAGTGCGCAAAAAACACTCAAAACCTATCTTGAATAGGACTCAAAATAGCACCTTTTAGGCACTAATCACACCCCCCAACCGACATGTTGCTAGTCCCTTAGCAATGCTAAAACATGGATACGTCAGCTTTACAAAAAGTGTATATGGTTCAAAAAGTGTGTATGTACAGATAGGCCTTACATTTAATATGAACAATCACACTCGCTCAAACCGACATGAAAACAATGTAAAACTATAAGAACTAGCTTTTGGTCAACATTGGATCCAAGGAAATCAACCCGAACTTCCACCAAAATCTAATTGTTCTTAAGGTAACCAGTTTGAGCCAATAAATTGCAAAGTTATTCCCTCCCCCCAACCTAGCTACTGCCATGGCCTTAAACTATTGAACAACCTAAATAGGATTAGCTACACTCTTATTTCACCAAAGTCCGTGTAACGGGGGTCCGTCGATGACTCCCAACCAATTAAGGTTTAGGGCATCAAGCGAAAGGATCGGCCCGACCCGCAGGCTTCGGCGGGCTTCATCCGGACTCAGAATGATTTCAAAATTAAGCACCTACAACCGCAGCTAAACTCTACCCATCCACCCGTGAGAACACTAAGTCGATGACTCCCAACCAACTAAGGTTTAGGGCATCGGGCTTTAAGACTTTAGCATATACCCTCGGATCGTGTTCGGGTTTCAAGGCAGAGCGTCACGACTTTTATTTTTCTTTAATTTTCTTTTTTTCTTTTTCTTTTTGCTTTTTCTTTTCCTTTTGGAAGACTTCATTGGCCTTCATACATAGGTAACTACAAACCTATTATGGGTCGTCCAGCAGTCTGGCCAGGCTTTCTTGAGTGAAAAGATGTATATAGCTTCTCAACTTATTGGTACAATCTGGTGTGCAGTGTGTGAATTAGCCAAAGGGGGAATGTTCAAGGTTGAATATGCTGAAACTTTAATTGATCAAAAACTAAATCAAGCATGGAATTTTTCTAACATTAAGGTAACATAAAAGGCTTCAATTCTTCAATTAAAGGCAAGAGAAGATACACAAAGTGAAGACACAAAAGTGATTTGCAAAAGTATAGTAAACTGTAAATAATGCTATAAAGCTTTTGATATAATCAAAATGGCTAATACATGCTTAATATAGCTAAACATAGCAAAATTATCAATGCCTACTATTGGCTAATACATGAACCCTATACAAAATGAGTAGGCATTTGATAAAGCTGAAAACTGTACAAAAACATGATAGAAGACACTCCTAACTCTAACTTTTCCTCCCAGCCAAAGTATAGACATGTCATAGTGATAGGAAGAGTTAGGGGCAGTGTGACCACCCTCACTCTCGCGGTGGTGGTTGATGCGAAGTTGTTGTTCGCTGCGCCCGGCACATGTCTAAGGAGGGGAACAGCTGCTTTGTGGGCTCATCTCGATGTGTAGGCACGGGGCGGGAGGGCGAGGTGACTCAGTCACGAAGGAGCATGGTGTAATGATGCTCTAAAGTGGTCTCGGCTCAGGCCAATCTACGGATCCATCCGATGCACATTGTAGTGGCCAATGACAGAACCGATCCGTAACACTGCTAGCTCCCTCGGGCGACATGAACATGCTCGGATTATCGCTGTATTTGTATATGAAGGGCCGGAGTGGCGGGGGGCTGAGCAGAGGTGGAGGAGGGAGATGGAGGAGACAAAATCTGTGCGGGCTCCTCTCCACCTCTAGCTCTACCTCAGGAACAAGATCATCTCCCCTCGAGGAATCCTCTGGTACCTCCTCCACAGTCCTGCTTGGAGGAGGAGAAGAAAGAGATGTTGTCATAGGTATCCATGGGCTGGGGAACACAGGGGCATCGATCCTCCCTGTCGATACGGGCTCCTCCGAAAATCCCAAATGCTCCAGGACCTGGCTCAGTAGTCGCGGCATCAACAAGGGTAGACCCTCAGCTCGAGTCAGGCCCTTGCGGTGGACCTTATCCTCAGTGCGACGAGGCGGTCATGACGGCTTCAGAGGGGTGAACAAAAAATCTCTGAGATCAGTCTGAGGCCTCCTAGTATGGCTCCCTACGGCTGGTTGCCATCTTTGCCCAGCTACAGGAAGCAGTGGTCGGAGGCAGGTGGTCCACTAAAAGCATTTGAGGCGGGAGATGCCTCCGGAAAAATGCGGGTCAGCCCAGTAGTATCTCGGCGAAGCGGGCGGACCATCTCTCTGTGTGGTTGTAAACAATCCGTATCTCAGAATTAGCCGGCTCTGGCAGGCCTAGTCTCTTGTTGAAATGTCATGACTCGAGTACTCTGGTCGATCGTCAATAGTGAATCGGGCTCCGGCGGTTCGGCGCTCCGCAGAGTCATGGAGTGGTAGGCGAAAGCACCGGGGATAGTAGAGCGTCGATTGCCATGACGCGGGAGGGAGTATGGTGTAATCGGTCTCATGGAGTCTCTCTGAGCAGGGGTCGGCGGTCGATGTAACCCACGTCATTAAAATGGCTCTCATATGAAAATCTGGCATGCATCAGCGTTCCACTGGCGTGTCGGGGTCCTAAGTAAAGAGCCGCCCCGATCCTAGAAGTCGCGATATGAGCGATGAGCTCTCCTCTCTCGCACTCTTTGAGACGGTGGCTCGGGCCGAGATGTGAGGACTCCGGGCACGATTTCGGGCCGGCAGGAGAATCGAGCCCTCTGGATCGTCTACATTAACTGCAAAGGGAAGGGCGGGGTCCCAATCTGATGCGATATCCTCCCGAACCCCACTGAGGCTCCTCGGCGTAACTAGGGCAGCCTCGCGCGCTGCGGAGTGCAAAATCGACCACTGGGCCTCCAGCGGAACCACCGCAGTGCGTACCATATATGTGATGACGGGGAAGACACCAGGGCTCACGGTTGGGAGTGGCAGTGCATTATGCTCACTCAGGCTGAACCAGGGCTC
Source organism: Tetrastigma voinierianum (assembly GCA_016808115.1). Taxonomy (NCBI): domain Eukaryota; kingdom Viridiplantae; phylum Streptophyta; class Magnoliopsida; order Vitales; family Vitaceae; genus Tetrastigma; species Tetrastigma voinierianum. The sequence continues at coordinate 759,622 of JAEQBH010006651.1, read as the reverse complement.
GGATAGACCAATGCAAACCACGGTTAGGCCAGGGCACGGCCAGCGCGGGTCTGGCAGTGGCCAGCTGTGGGGACGGCAGCACTCGGGCAGGGCACGGCTAATGGAACCGAGGCAGGGCATGAACAGGGTGGCTTAGCTGCTGGGGCTCACGGCAATGGCGGCTCAGGGCTTGGCAGATGCGGGTCCGGTAGGGGGTGGCGATCTTTGGTGGCGCCGCGGGACTGGGCTCGGGCCTTTGCTCACGGCTAGGAGTGGAGCGGGGCGGCTGTGGAGGCTCGGGGCTTTTGGAAATGTGAATGAATGGGGCCCCCTTCCCCTTTATATAAAGTAGTGAGGAAGCCGAAGGTCAATTTCGCTCTGATAACTTAATCACTCCACATAAAAATAATAATTTTCATTTAGGCTGTCAAAAATAAATAATAAAAAAAATAAAAAAATCAAAAATTATTATTTTAACATATATCTAAAAGTTAAAATAAAATAAAATTCAGATAAAATTACTAAAAAGGAAAGTTACTAAAAATAGCATACTATGAAAATTGACCAATTTAAAGCAAAAACCAAAAATTCTTGAGCTGCAATTTGGTCCCAATGGACACCAAACCAGCTCAATTTCACTGATTTACTCATGGAGGGTCAAGGAGGAGGAAGCTCTTAACGACGATGGCTTGTCTTTGCAACCTTCAAGCACTTGGTCCATTCTTGTTGATTTTTTCTCAGCGGGTGATTTTGGGTGACCAATTGCTCTGCGGTAGTGGCCGATGACAACTCCCAAACAACCGCTTCACCTTGGTTGGCCAATTCTTTACAATTATATGGACCTTTGTCTTCCGTCGACCCGATTGAAGCGGACTTCATCGCTTCCTTCATATCACCTTTTGCGGTTTGTGCTTGTGACTCAGTGAAATATGTTGAGCTCGATGTCATGTTTGCCAAATGTGAAATTTGCATGGCTCCATTTCGACAATTAGATTGCATTGCGATGGCCAAAATGAATCTTTCCAGGGATAATTGGCATATGATTGGGCCCACTTGCTATTGGCTCGGTATCCAAGCACTACAAAATCCTGGGTAGTAAAATTTGTCTACCTTCATGACATCCTCAATTATTCCTTGGAATCTTGATCTATCGACCAATAAGCAAAGTGATGTTGTTGAAAGTGAGTTTGAGCTCTCCCAAACCTAACTACTTATATGCGATGCTAGCGGTGGGTTTACAGCTCCTAAATCTAGCAGTGCTTTGTCTATCTGAGTCTCACGATGTTATTTGAAGTATGGAGATCCACGGATCCTTGTCATTGTTGGGGTCTTGCTCTGCAGTTATGTGTGACTTGCTCGGTTATGAAGGCTTTCTTTCGATGCCTAACCCTTTCTTGGCGTACACGGGTCCTTTAGAACTTAGCATAGTTGGGACACAGCAATCATGTCAAGCCGATTGGAATCATTCACATAAAAGCCTTTCGGCACCTCCCAATTTCAGCTTGGTTTGGGATTTTTTCTTACTCTGAGTGCTTGGGTAAATGGAGGGGCATAGTTTCTTCATGGATCTCACTTGTGAATTGCCTCTCAAGCTCAAAAGCTTCCTTTTCCTTGCATGTTTCTTGACGAGTCATAGGCCTTAGTTGCTCTATTTCTCTTCGGCTCCTCAGGTGATTATATCTTTCACTTAATCCATCTTTGAATTCTTGGATGAACCTACCTTATGGACCCCTTTTGGTTGGAAATGTTTGGGAAGGAACCTTCCTCTCTCTTGGCATACCTCAGCAAATTGTTGATCTTTGTGATTAGAATCTTTGCGGGTTGTCAATTTTACGATTAAAGATTGCTCTCAAGCCCACATCTATTCTTTTTTGTTCAATGTACTTTCTCTGGTGCATGATCCCAGCTGTGCCAATTGTACATTGATCTCTTTAACTCCTCCACAAATTGCCTACCACCTTGTCGATTCAAGATGGCTTGTTCACGGGAGAAGAGGATGGTGGTGGTTGTGGTCGAGATGTGAACCAACCGTGGTTCGGGCACCCGGGGGCACATAGGCAGAGGATCGGGTTTCGTGAGAAAGCCAAAGTGATTCTTCCAATCGGAATTGTAGGTATTACCGTATGGGGAATTAGGTTGTGGCTTGTATTGACCTACGACATTTGCATATTCTGACATCAAATCCTTCACTAAAGGGGCCATTGGATAGTGTTCTTCTGGGTGAGCAGTGGGTTGGAAATCGGGATGCCCGGATTGGAACATAGGATTTTCTTTCAACACGCCGCACTTCACGGAGCCTTTTCCTTCTAGCTCCTCCACCTTCCTAGCTAGTTGATATTTTGCTTTCATTTCCATGTCCTCCGAAAGTGCATAAAATTCCTCCCCTAGGTGGGTCGAGGTCTCATTTTCCACCTCCTGGGTTTGGCTCATCCCAACCCTCGGAAGTTTTCACATAATCCAAAAACTATACTTATCCGGTGCTTGCTCGTAAATCTCCACACATTGTTTCCAAAAGCCGCTCATGGCCGGAGACATACCACCATAGAAGTGGTTTACAAGCATCCGCCGCCAAAACCATGACGTGGACAAGCACTAACGGTCTCCATGAATCTCTCCAAACATCAGAACCTCTCATCAATAAGGGCAGCAAATGTGTAGATTTGTCTCTTCAAATTATTGGTCTTGTGAGCACTAAAGAATTCTTTAAAATTCTCGGGTCGCAGCCATCCCAATTTTCGATGGTTCTCGGGTCTCGCTGAGTTAAGCCAATCTTGGCCTCATTCTCGAGGGTCAATGGAAATGCCTTCAACTTCAACAAATCCATGTCAATCGTATCTCCTTAAAGGTTATGCATACTTCTCAAAAACCCTTATATGAATGTGCGGGTTTTCATTTTCCATACCATGAAATGTGGGTAGTAAAGGCATTCAAGTAGGGTCTCACCGCTACATCTTCGCCAGAGGTATGACGCAGAAGGAGCACTAACCTGTGAGGGTGTATGTGATCCTCGATCTATATGCCGGGTTGATTCACTGGGTACTGGCCGACTTTGTCGTTTCTTCGTAGAGGGATCCATTTGATCACCGGCAGACAATCGACACTTCACAACCTCGCTTAACCGGTGTACTGACTCTTGCACCCACCAAGTGTCTCTATCCCAATGGTGCATAAACACCTGTTAACAAAATGAGAAACAAAGAGGAACAAAAACAAACTTGCCAAAAAGGTTAGTGTTAGCTAAAACAAAAATCAACTGTAAGAAACAAAAACAGTGCAGTAACTGCCAAGTAGTGAAAACCTGCAGTTACAGTAAATGAAATTCAAAAAGGATTAAAAGGTCACCTACACTTGAAATGTGGATTACAAGGACACATCAACTCATCATACATAGTTTATCACTATCAACTCAGAATCCGCGCCATTTGATTCGTGTTACCGCAGGCTGATCTAATCAACAATATTTGTTTCCTATGTTCTCCCATCGCCGTAGAAATAAGCCACCGTGTAGTATAGCGGTTCAGGGTCGAACACTGGACGGGTTTTCATCCACGAACGATTCGTGACTGTTGGAAAACGGTGAGACTCTTTTGCTTGGAATTCGACTGGGTTAAAAATATGGGAAGTTGTTTGTTCACCGATTAACCTGTAATAGCTAAATGAAAGTGAAATGGTAACCTTGAAGGTCGGGGTCACTAGCTTGATAACATGGGGCTATCAAGTGTCCTCGTTATTTCTCGCATTGGGCAAATGACATAGTCAAGCCAAAACCGGATCTTTGCTTAGCTATAAAACCCTAACCTTAACCAATTCTATTCGAGTCAAACCAACATATGAGTTAAAGTCCCATTCAGTTTGAAACCCTAGCATTTAACCTCATTACAATGGCTTGTAAATGACATCTAAAGGATATCAATGCATCTAACATTAAGAATGCATTGAACCCTAAAGCATGACAAGTATTGACCAAAGGAAAGACATTAAATGGCATTAAACCCTAGATTGGAAAGTTGGGAACCATAAATGCAAAAGAATCGTAACATCTCAAAGCATGAGACAACCCGTTGCAGCCCCCAAACCAAGCTAGCAACCCTCCTCTTCATAAGAGGTTTATCCAAGCATCCCTTGAGTTGTCATCCTCAAGGGGTGTGTTTGGCAGCCGAGAAAATGAGAGAAAGAAGAGAGATAAGAGAGCAAAATAAACCCTAAAATGAAAAGCTGCAGGAAACTGTATTAATGAAAAAGTTGCTTAGGGTTACAAAGTTGAGGGGGTACACAGCCAACCCATGGTGAAATGACAAAATTACTCTAAAATATGAAATTGGCTAATAGGGATAAATGGTAATTTATCAAAACGTGGTCGCTTAGGAATCAAAAACACCAAACACAGTCGAAAGCAATTCGCTTATGCAAAGAATTTCATAGCATATTTAAAATTTCATGCTAGCTTAAATTTCATAGAATTGCGAAATTTTCGCTTATGATTATAAATTTTCGCAATCATAGTGAAAACTCTCGCTTGCTCCCGCTCTCGTTTTTCTAATCGCACCACTTCCCGTACCTTATTCATCACTTTGCCTGCAATTCTTCAACCCATTTTGACATTTCATCGCCTCAGCTTGGTGAAATTGCCGAGGATTCTCGCATTCAGCACCAATAAGAAGCCAAGCTTGCTGACTGAAGTTCCCAAGACCTGAAAAACTATCTAAAACTATCTCGAAAACAAATCAGAAGCGCTAAGTGGGCATGCACATGACAATTGGTTTAATTCATATGATTAGTGCGCAAAAAGCACTCAAACCTATCTTGGACTCAAAATAGCACCTTTTAGGCACTAATCAATCGCTTCACCGTCAAGGAAATACTATTTCAAAAATCGAAGACGCACTTGGGATGCGTGGACGATTCATGCTAGAAGCAAGAAATGGCTAACCCGCTTCTCTTGTATTTCTTGTAGAAATTATGTAAGTAAGAGACCTAGCTTGTATAAATTGTAGTTAAACACAATTGTAAACAAATCTTGTATAAAATATATAATTGTGTCAGATGACGTAAGGGCATTATCGGGTTTCTCATTTTACACATATACGGGTCTCATGACGTGAGACATGTAGATTTCGCGGTTAATCCGGGTAGTCATCGACTTCCGGGTTTGGGCCACGTATTCGGTTATGAACCGCCCAGTCGACCGACTCAACCGATTTCAACCCCGGTCTCGCACCTCTGAAGGATCACCCCCATTAAATATCGTCTCTACAAGAGCAATTCCAGCAATGATCCCGTCCTCTTTTGCCAATAAATGGGCTTCCACTTCCATGTCATTTGGAATGGTGGCCATACAAGTGACATCATCTAAATTGGGAACCATTTTCCTTAATAAAATGCACGGGAAATCTTTTTATATGATTTTCCATTGAAATTTGATGGCCATGAACACCTCACCAGTCTTGGGCATGCTCAAAAGGGATTATCAAGGAAATTCAAATTCAATGATCAATTCATGTTTGTAGAAGCATCTAATCATATATATTTAAGACCAGCAGCCAAGACAAGTAGATAATCCACTAAGAAACCATTAGCTCAAATAATGTAAAAGAAAGGAAAAGGAGTGCATAGAAGAAATAAAGAATAAATCCATAAGAAGATAAGAAAGGAATTAAACTCGTCCCCAACATCTTCGTAGCGGCAAGCTTTATGGGACGGTCGTCAAATCATACGTAGGGTGAGAGAGGCTTTATAACCATCGATTTTTTTTTTAATTTACAAATCCTTTTGACTAATTAAACATCTTGTGAGTATAATCATGCATTCCCTTAATATTAAAAAGAAGTCCTAAACAATAAATTTAGACAAACGGACAAGGTAGCAAAATATCAGAGATACGGACAACCATGATCATACATGTAAGGAAAGTTTATTAATCAAAAGAAGAAAATAATGGTACGTGACGTTTTAGTGTTTAGAATCTGAGTGAAATATTCATAATCTCAGCTTCTCCCAAAGGAATGCATCTAGATTTTTCAACCTGTATTCAGATAATTATAGTAAAATATAAAATATAAAATATTTACATAGGATTTCAGAGAAACCCCTTTCGGGATGTCCCTTATAGTTTAAAACAATTAAGAATTAAGCATATAAATAAATAAGAGATATATAAAATATTAAACAAGTTTCATTTGATAAAACACACCTTTATACAGAGAGGAAGAAAACTTGATCCGAATTAACATATTGAAACATTTTTCTATTTCAATTTTCCCTCCTACCTGATAGGATGAAGTCATGAAGGCATTGGAATTCAAGTTCTTTTCTCTTTTGTTTTTTTGTTTTGTTTTTTTTTTTTTTCAAATTTTGTCAGTTTGGGTTTTCCTTTTTCCTTCGAATTGCTTGCTCCCAACTCAGCCTAAAAAATTTATCCTTCTAGAGGCACTCAGAAATTCCAGTCGAAAACACTTCGATTTTCATGAAGAAGAAAGATATAGCTAATTAATTTCAACATAAAATATTTCGATTTCCATAAAAAGGAAGGAATTGCAGCAACAAGAATTATATGACAAACAGACAACCCAATTTTCTTGCAAACAAAAGTGATGTTTGAGGAGTTCACCTCATGTTAGCTAAGAGTTCTCCTCCAACTCCAAGTGGTCGACTGACTGTTGATTAAGCTTGGAGATGAGAGAGAAGATGGCAAAAACAAAGGTTTTATTTGGGCCTTTATTTTAAGGACTCTTGGGCCTCTTGGGCCATTCGGAGGCCTCTTTTCCAATTTATTTGGATATTTAACATACTTCCATTTATTAATCACATATCTAGTAAAAATTAATATTTATTATTTAATAATTTTAAGTTGAATTTCTTAAATTATGTTATTTCGATTTGTTGATTTAAACTTATCATTTAATTTTTATTTTAAGTGCTAAGAGTTTTAATGAAATTTATTTAATATTTTTAAAATAATCAAATTTACATATTTATAGCATTGGTCTTTACTTATTTTATTGTAAAACAATTTTATATACATAGGGGATTATGTAAAGGTGCATTGAAGCACCAAATACAATAAAAATAGAACTAAATACCCCCAAATCTTTTTTATATAAGTTAAACTTACTAAATTTTAAAAAATAATAATCATAATCATAATTTTTTTTACATTACTATAATCATTTTTTTGTTTTCTAATGAAAGTTTGTTTTCATTTTCTTTTTAGCATGCACCTCTTTTCTAATGATTAGCCCTTAAGGTTTGATTCAAGTGGTAAAGGAGTTTGATAAGGCTATGAAAGATTTCAACTCAGATTATTGTAAGCATCATAATATGTGAAGTTAATAGAGCGTTCAATGTTGTCTCTCTAAACCCTAGCCTCCATTTTTCTCAACTTTTTCTTTATTAACCTCTTTTCTTTAAGCAAAGAAGTGATGATTTTTTTGTCATTCTTGGCCTAAAATCACCTCTTTACACTTCTTTTCCAATTTTTTTCTCAAATAAAATGGTTCTTCAACATAAATCTAGGTTTTTATATGTTTTTTTTGTGATTTAGTCTTCACCTTGGTGCACGTATGATTGTCATCACCTTAGTGCACGCGTGATTGTCGTCGTCTTTGTGTGCGTATGGTTATTGTTGTCTTGATACAACGGGTGGTTGTGTCATCTCAGTACGACGATTTGGTTTTCGTCGGCGTTTATTTGTATTTAGGTGATTAGAACGAACAAAGTATATACGATCAGAGACAAGAAATCAAATCAATGGTCATCAATATTCTGCAGAACTTGAGTCAAAGGTAATCTAGTCACAATAGTAATATCAAATGTGTAGACTCAACTATTAACTGTATAAGTTTTCAGTCGTTTCATAATGCTATTAACCTGAATGTTGTTTCATCATTTATGATTTTTAACGGTTTTGATTATATGTTTCTATCGATGTATTACTAGTTGGAATCAATTAAATTATTTTTCTATAAAAAATTAATTAAACTAGAATATTAATATTAAATATTTCATTTCTTTCATTAATACTTTTCTTATAAATTTACTATCACTTTATTTTTATTTTTTCACATTAATATTTTATTTTTTAAAAATACTAAAAAATATATTTAGTCAAAATTAAATAATTAATCAAATTATAATTTATAATTAAAACTAATTTGATAAGATAAAATATATAGATATAATTTTCTATAACGTTTTAAGGCCCAGTCCCAGTTTGACACCACTTCTCGTAACAACGCTTATAGCCGAAATACTTTTCTTTGATAATGCTTCTATCATAAACGTTTTTATAGGAATTCGAAAATTTGATTTTACAAAAGTTTTTTGTAACATGTCTCATATCATTAAAATTACCAAAAAGGACATTTATTTAATTATAAAATAGATATCATAATAAAGATTATAAAATTTAAAATATTTACATAAATATGAATTAATGAATAAACATAAATAAATAGTTGTATTAATAAAACTTAAAATAATTATTTTATGATTATAAAATATTTATAAAAAGATTTGAAACTAATAAATAAAACATACATAAACATTTGTATTAATAAAACCTAAAATAATTATTCATAAGGATTATAAAAAAAATATTAAAAAAAGATTTGAATTAATAATAAACATATGTACCAGCTAATAAAACTTAACATAATTATTTCTCATAAAATATTTTTTAATTATAGAATTTTGTACAAAAAATATTTGAATTATTTGAATTTTTAAAAATATACGATATTTTCCAGAATTTTTAAATACAATAAATAGTTGTTTTAAGGAAATATAAATAAACATTTAAGGATAAACAAATAGGTATTTTAGGAATATCTAAAATTTTAAAGTATTTAAAAAAATACAACCTTTTATTACCTACGTAAACTGTTTGCTGACACCCATCTAGTATGCATAGGGATCTCCAAAAAGCCCGCGGCCCGAGGCCCGCCTTGGATCCGGCCCGGCCCAAGCCCGTTTTAAGAAGGGCCACGCTGGCTTGATTTTAGGCCCGACTCGGCCCGACGGGCCGGCCCGATTCATGGGCTTTTAGGCCCGCCCCAAAACCCGCCGCAGGCTCCGCCCAGTGGCCCGTCAAGAGGCTCGTCAAAAGTCCGACTCCTTTTACTTAGTAGTTAGGTTTTTATTTAAATTGTATTCAAAAGTTAAATAAAATAAAATTAAGCTTAAAACAATTAAAATAAAAATACTTCATTTAAAAATTTTATTCACTCCAATATAATTACATTTGGAAATGTATGAAAAGTTTACATCACTATAAAATAAGTACATCCTAAGTTCTAACCAGCTCTGACCTACTTATTTGTTAATCATTCAGACTTTTCAACCATAAGAAAATAAAAAATAATATACATTTAACGAAATATTTTAAATACTATTTTCAAAGGATTCGGGAATTATCAAGATCCATTCATGCTTTCTTGATAAATTTAAGCTTATATGTATCAATAATAGTTCATCTTTCGAATACCATCAGCGCACTCGTCCGCTAAATTCCAATCTGGAACATACTATCGCTTCGATCAAGCCTAAGTGACAAATTGCATCGCTTTGCTAAACCACTCTTCCACCCGTACTAAAAGCACTCCGATGCGATCACTCACAAGCACTAAGCATTACATCACGTGCAATAATAGATAACACGTATTTATTTGTTGTTTTTTCCACCATTCTAAAATTTCAAAATCTTCATTGTCTTCAAATGGAATTGTTTCTACACTAAGATATCTATCTATATTGGTTGTATTATTTGAAGAACTAGTTGTTGCCTTTTTTCTACTTTTAAACATTTCTATAGGGCTTTTACAAAAAGATGAGGAGTTTGTCGTGGATGATGATTTTATCAAACTAGTATCATTTCCATATTTTTCTTTATAAATATTATATATAAATATATAATAACGAACTTACTTTAATTTATTCAACTTTATCTCGATCTTCATTGTAAATAACTTGCAACCATTCATCTAAAGTATCAAATTTTAAATCTAGGGTCCACAATTAAACCACAATATAATAAATCAAAGGTATTTCTCCTCAATATTTTAATCTTCTATCATTGCAAAATTGTATCATTAAAAATTTCATAACTTAAATAATTCAGAAGCACTCATAAATACTCAATATTTGCATAATACACTGGCGAAATCGATAACACACATATTAAAAATATTTGTTGAAGCATCAACATTTGATAGTTGATGTTGCATCAACTATTATTATTAGATACATCAACATCTAAGGTCCCCAATGTGCCAATCATAATCATTTAATACATCAACATCTACATCACTATTATTATTGTGATAAATAAGATTTCTCGTATAATCAGACTACCTTTTATATTTTGTAATATTTTGTAAAAACTCTATAAGTAGAATTTCATCTAATTGGTATATCTAAACTTATATTTTTTTTTTCTTTTCATATTTGCATTTTGTACAATCAAAAATAATTCATGTTTTGCTTGGGAACAATTAATACTATATGCAATGTCTCTAATTTTTCTAGTGTACCATCAACTTTGTTTTAATCCATCTTTTACAATTAAATTTAAATATGTGCACAACAATGTACGTGGAAATAATTTTGGTATGGATCCTCTTTTAGATTACAAACTTTTAATCTGTATTCATGCATCATTATTAGAAGCATTATCTAATGTTATTGTAAATATTTTATCACGAATACCAAAATCTATAATTTCATCATTTATTAAAGTTGCTATATTTTTACCACTATGTGAAGTATTTATTGTTTTAAATAAAATTATTCTTTATTTAAACATCCATCCACTATCTATAATGAGCAAGTAATACATAAAAAGCCTTCTATGCATTAAAGATGTCAAAATATCATGTTGAAACAAATTTTTCCTTCAAAATTTGTAAAATATTTTTAAAATTTTCTTCGCTTGGAAATTTTTTCATAATAATTTTTAATGCATTTTCTAATTAACCTTGAATTTAGGATTAATCAATGTTTGAATTGTTTCTGAATATTCATGAGTTTCCATCATATTAAAAGGTTGTTCAGCTCTTATTATGTAATCAATCATTCATTCACAACACGAAGACTCATCATAAGAATTTTTTTTAAAATTTCCATATTCATCTTTACCTAATTGCATATAATTTCTAATATCTACATTATGCTTAACTTTACACTGTTCATTATGTATTTTTAGATTACTTGTGCCCGAATTTGATCCACCACTAAGAAGTTTGCTACAAATTTTACATTTTGTTTTTATTTTTATTTTTTATTATTTTCTAAAATTACTTCTATTCTATCAAAAAAATGTCATATATTTGAACTAAATTTTTTACTTGATGATGCACATGGACTAGAAGAAGATACACATGCACTATCCATATTAAAATTATTAATAAAATATTATACTAAAAAAGGAATCAAAATCAAATGTAACAAACAAATAAAGAAAAGTAAAGGTGGAGAAATATTACTCAATTGAAGGATCGAAGCTAAAATTCTTTAAAATCCGAATTATTGGAGTCACCAATGCCTGATTTGCAATTTTGTACCACCAATAATATCATGTAATATGAAGAAGTAAAGAACAATGGAAGAAAACAGCTTATTAAAGAATGTGAGAGAAAATTGAGTGAACTTGTGAAAGAAAATGAGAAATTAAAAGACTAATTTGATGGAAAATGGTAAACAAAATGTGTAGTATTTATAGTGAAAAAAAAAAGTGAAAACAAAAATGGGAAAGGTTCCAAGTTCCAAAGATCACATGACCGTTGGGAAGAGAGAATATTACCGTTGTGAGCCAACGGTCACATGACTGTTGAAATTTTGAAATGAAGGTGGGGCCAGCTGGAGGGGCAGGGAGAAGGGTGGGAAAGGAGAGGAGAGAGATACGGGAAGGGGAAGGGGGGTGTGGAGCCGGGAGGGGGGGAAGGGGAGATGAGAGGAGAGAGAGGGGGTGCGGGCCAGGAAGGGAAAGCGGGGAGGCCCGTTTACTGGGGCCCGGGTCGAGTTATGGGCCTTAAATTTCTAAGTCCTACTCGTCCGGGCCTGATTCATTAATCCTGCCTAAAGGTCTGCCCGACTCGAGCCTAAGGCCTTATTTCTGGGTTGGGTTTAGTTTCATCACTGCTAGAGATCCCCAAGTATGCATGCATCCAAGTGTACGCATTGTAGGTTGTGTAAAATTCAAACTTTTGAATGTGAAAAATTTAATCAAGCCATTGGTGTGGCCTTAGATCCAGAATTAAGTTGACTACTAATCTAACTTACGGAAATTCTATATTTCGTATGTGAGACTACATCACTGATAAAATGACTCTTGAGCTCATAAACCAATACTCATAAAAACAATCTCTGGCACTATTCTCCAATATCTCCCAAGTAATTATTAGTTGATTACACTTATACAAACATATATTAAAATCTACAATTCTAATACATGTTATGTCCAAAAACCATCAAAACCTGAACAGACTTCTTAAAATCGGCCTCTAAGTGAGTTGTCTTCAAAATACTGTACTTGAAAATATAATCCTAAATGGGGTGAGCTAGTAACCGATAATGGGAATCACCTAAAGTAGGTTACTCTTCACCTAAGTGCATATACAGTAACTCAATCAAAGCTTACCTCAGTAAATCATTGATCCTACTTGAATGTCTATGATCACCTAATGTCTACAGGTCTCATGACTACATACACACTTGCCTAAGCGTGGCTTATGAGAAAATAATCATTTTCAAAACAAAACTTTTGTTCTTGAAAATATACTATAAGCATCTGTCGGTAAAAATATGGGACTACCCTCGAATTGGTTGTGAGCTTTTCCGGCTGATCATGGTCCTCATCCGAAATGATCGTTGGCCGAATACCTCGGCCCGGTCTGAAGATGCTCGTCTGTGAAATTATTTTATAGCCATACCAGTTGTTTTTACAAAAGCCATAATCCTGCACTCACCTAACTACAGGTTACCCGATTCATATGAAAATTCAGTATTACTCATTTTCAAAACCATTTATACAATATGTCTAATATACATATTTTCAATCAACTACAATTACACACATATGAACAACATAATCATCACTTGATTTAGCTGGCAAGAAACTCATAATCTCATCTCCAGTAGCCTACACACAATTATATTCCTTATAATTGTGACCTCTATCATTAACACATCAAGCATTAACCTATTATTTTCTTTAATCAGCCAACTCCCCAAATTAGCTCACTTGAGCAATTTACATACCATCCTCCAAATGACACAACACAATATCTTTATTTTATATAATTGTGTCATTGTGTTAACACATTAAATCATGTCTTAACCTATCTACACATACCCAGCCATTCATTTCCAAAAATTCAAGCGCACAACACATGGGCGATTTGGTCAATTCACACAAGCAGGGACTGATTTTACGAGTCCAATAGAAAACATGTGGAGTATGACAATGGCCACTCATCCCTGCATTGTTTCACTTTTTGGCTTAGATTTGCCATATGGGCCTCTCTGCGTCAATACATGATTTGTGTAATTTTCAGCACAAGCGACCCAATCGGTTTACGGGCATCACGGGCGATCCAAAAAGTCTCAAAATTTCAATTCGGTCCAGTTTTTGGGGGCCGTCAAGCAACCTCCATGGCCTCAAACCAACTCAAACGTACAAACAACGTAAGCTGGCAAAGCAGTAGGATAAAACCCTGCCTCAGAGTTTGTGAAAGGCTTATGGCAGAGTGGCGCGTTGTCATACTCGCGTGACTCAACCTTTTCCTTCTTGGCTCAGCTTGATCAGATGGTCGGATTAATAGGGATGCTTGAAAGTGAATGCTTTCTGCAAAATATCAAACACAAATATCCATTCTCTTTTATCTATTCTTTGCTCTTTGCACTTTTTGGCTCTTTTAATTGAAGAAGATGGCGAATTATTGCATTTTGTCCTTTTTCCTTGTTACATTTCTTAATTCCATCCATGTCGCACCGTGGATTTTGACTTTGACGATGGCATCGTGTGTGTCGTGGATCCCTGACCGACAGCTGGGTGGGCTTGACGTGATGCGCATGTCGCGCGACAATGCGCCAAGTGTCGCATGATGTTCGTTTCCTGGCGATGCAAGTCATTTGCATCTGAGTCGGCGGTACGTGAGGCACTAGTTTCCGCGGGCGATTCAACGGTGAAGTCGTTTGCGTCATCCGAGATCTAGAAAAATTTTGGATTTTTACGAGAGTACGTTTTCAGTTTGAGAAAAATTGGATTTTCTTGAGATTCCACGATTGGTAATAGATAACAAAATTAGGTTATGGCATTTTTTTCTTCTTCTTGGGAAAGTAACAATCTGCTGTAAATATGTTGAATTTACTTGGGCAGAAATTCCATTTAGAGTCAAGAAGGCAAAATATTAATTTAAATTCTAAAATTGTATTCAGATTAAAATGCGAATTAATTCTCTAGATCTCGGATAATAAAGATTGTCTGGTTGGAATTGTCTCACAAAATCTAATTAGCAACGATAAAATTTCATAATAATAAAAGTCGGAGTTGTACGTTTTTTTTTTTTTTTTAGAGCATAGTTTGGGATGTGAAGCGATTACCGATGTGACAAAGTAACATATAGCATTGTCTTGCGTGTGTAAGTGGTATGGTAAAGAAATGATGAAAATGGAAGCGAAAGATAATCTTGTAGAATGTCAATGCGGGGAAAAGAGGAATGTAAAAATGTTTAAGAAAATTTTTTAAGTCCTTAAATGACAAAATTGTCAATAGTGCTTCTTCTCCTTCGTTAAACCAAAAACATTGAGAACATGGTTGAGATCCGTGCTTTCGTTTGAGAGGTTTTAGAGAGAGAGCACTTCTCTCTGAATTTGGCCTGATCAGGTCGAGCGGTCTTGCAGGCAGAGGAGGAAACACGCGGAGAGACTGTATCAGTACATGACCCAGGGTTTTCTTGGGCTCATGGGGTGAGGTTTCACTACCCAGGTTTGCAGCTTTATTTAAGTGTTTAATGCGATTTGCCCAGGCCTTTAATGGCCGTTTGATGGGTTTCCAACTTAGAATCGAAATGATTTGATTTGAAACCACATGTGAACCCAGATCCATTGTCCACTGGGCCTGAGTGGGTTTCTAGTTGTGCATTATTAACGAAAAATGTGTGACCACTTTGATGTATAGAGGTCGGAATCGACAGCTCTGGGTTCTAAAGTGAGCAGATAAATTGTCTTATTGGGAGCGGTAAACACAAACGGGTTTTCGCGTTCACGAAGTAGTGTTCTAATGTATTTTGTGAAAACGTGATATGTTTGATCAGTGATTTAAATTAAAATTATAGATGTTTTGATCACATTGGCCAGTGAGCTAATTTTGATGAATGAATAGAAAATTTACATGACATGATTGTGTGAATTAGATAACTTTATAAATATATGCATGTCTATATATTATGTGAATTAGGCTTGTGTTAGGTGGCATACACTGCATTCCTTGTACCTTGGAGACATCCTAGGATTATGGGAGTTAGTGTATGAGATGAGTCACAGAGAAAATGGTTAGGAGGGTAGTCTAGAATATTGATGCGCATATGGGAGGTGATCCACGTATAAAAATATCCAATCGTCGAGCGGCGATTGATATTCATCGGAGAAGTAGTCCACAAACAAATATTATATCAATCGTGGAGCGGCCCGATTGATATATAATGCATCGAGAGTTGTCACTAATAAAATGTGAATTCTCATGCTCTGAGGCTTGGGCGAGTGTAGAAGAGTCGGTGGAGACTAGGGATCGAGTTGGTCATGTGGGCACATTCAAGTAGGATCATGCATTTCTTGGGTCTGTATTTACTTTGGAACATTGCGCAGAGGTGGAAGTAGCCGGCAAGGCGATTCAGCTGCGAAACGATAGTTATTTGTCAGAGGTATTATTTTCACAGTCTGACGGGGGAGCATGCGAGGAGACGGCTCATCTAGATCTTGAGGATTAGAAGCCGGGTTGTGGCTTTGATGTATACATGTATTAGAGCTTTAAGTTTAATCATGTATTGTATAAGGTAAAGCTTATGTGTCTTGTGGCTTATTAAGTATATGAACGGATTCTGGATTGACGTATGTTAGATTATCATTTATGGGCCCAGTAGCGTGTGGACATATGTTGTATATAATTGACGTTTGGAGACGGGTATATGCGATGTACATGTGGTAGGTAGAACTCTCCGTATAAAGGAGACTCTGCAGATTTTAAATGAAAATCTGGTCACCCAGGCATTCACCACACAGTGTTGCGAGTTGACAGGAGTAGTCTGACGGACCCAGTTGGACGATCGAAGCAGTGTGCTCGAGCTTAGGTATCACAAGATACAAGGGCTCAGGTTTAGGTATCCATCACCACTAGGTGGTTTGATGTGGAGTACGCCGATTTATGCTGGAAGCCTAGAGATGGAGCTTGGGCTTGGGGCCTGCTGAGTCGTGTGAGCACATCTACTATGGGGTGTGGTTCGTGTTCGGTTCGGTATGGGTGCACGGAAAATCACGGGACAAAGAAACTAGGACACTACCATGCGTAATTTGATGATTTTTTGTGATTTGGTGGTGTGTATGATGATTATTAATACCATGTTTGTGATGATTGTGGAATGTTTGTTGTGGCAAGTGGTGTACATGGGGTGTCTTGAGAATTTTGTTTAGAGGTTTACTGCTGTGAAAACTAGAAGGATAAATAAAGAAAATAGAGATTTTGAGATTTATTTGTGTGATACGGAAAAATTGAAGAAAATGGAAGGAAATAATTTTTTATAAATTTGGTGGAGTGGAGAAAATTTTAGTAGAAAAACTGGAAAAGAAAATAAATTTTATAAATTTATTTTGTTTGAAGATGAAAGAAATTTAATTTTAAGGTTTGATTGTAAAATTGAAAGAAAAATTAATAAAACAAATTTACTAAATTGTGTAGTTGGAAAATGAGAAGAAATTTTAAACAAAGATAATAATTTGATAATTTAATTTGGATTGAAGAAGGAAGAAAAGAATAATTTACTGCAGGATTTTACAAGGTGTGAAATTGAAGAAAAGTGAAGAAAATAAATTTTTGTAAATTTATTTGAGTGTTAAAGAGAATGGAAAAAAAAAAATGATTTTAGTGATTTTTAGTGATTTTTCCAATTGCTGGAAATAAATGAAAAAAAAAAATTAATTATAATGAAAAAAAAAACGAAAAAAATTGAGTGTTTGACGGATTTTGGGCTCTGCCGCTGGCCTTATTATGAGGAAGAGGTTGTGTGTGATGATCCTTAGGAAGTGGGATTGTATTACGATTTGGGTGTATTGTAACTTAAGAAGTGAAATGGGATCTTGAGGAAAATTGTATTACTGTCTGATGATTAGTGACAACGGCTTAGGCGTCTTGGTTGGCGGGAGTATCTGATACCTTTGCATTGTATTATGCGCGACGGCGGCGATGGAAGAATTAATGTGCAATCTACAGTTCAGCATGGTATGAACAGACATGGGTGTATTGCAATACGATCAATTGCCTGACCCAGTAATGGCGAGGCGAAGCGGCAAACGCAGGCGAGCATGCTGACGCGAAAGCGGCCCCGAGGCAAGCCTTTGAAGCGCGCTCGCCGGTCGCAGCGAAGCGTGCGGCGCAGCGGCGCGAGCGCAAATGCGCAAGAAGCGTGCATGGCGGCCCGCGCGATCTGCGCGGCGGTAGCGGCAACGCGTAGAAAAAGCGTAAAGCGGCGGCGAGCGCGACAACGAGCAGCGAGCTTCAACTGGCGTAGGCGGCGGCAGCTACGGCTGTGCACTTTCAGTGCACTTCGACACGATTTTTAGTTCGAGTTTGACTCATTGTTGTACGTTCTTTGAGTCGATTTTGGGCATTGTTAGTGAACGGTTCATGAACCTTTGTTAAATCACGAAATTTTTCGAAAAAAATAAAATAAAAATATTTTAAATTTAATTAAAGTGAAATAAATTCAAATAGGGTGATAAAATTTTCGAAAAATAAATTTTCAAAAATAAAATTTTGACAAAATTTTGTTGAAAACAATATTTCAAATGTAAATTGATTACGTATACAGAGTTGTGACAGTATGATTAGTGTCTCAAGGGTTTGTGTTTATCTTTTGAATCTTGTGTGTATTGCTTTGCATTTGAAATGCGTGATTGTGCGTAGTTGATAGACAGGAAACTATATGCATGGTGTAAGTGTATGTAGGAAAAAGGGTGAATGCTGGGTTAGGAACTATGACCTTAGGGATTTGAATCTTGAAATGAGCAAAGAAAGCTTAGAATTTTGACGGAATAAATGAATTGAGTGGTTGGAATTTGCGCACCATAGGAAATGAAACGGTCGAGTTCACTGGTTGTCAAGTCTATTAGTAATTGGCATGCATTACTAGTTAGGCGAAATGAAAGTAGAAAGTGATCTTGTCGCCATTGGCCCAGTATAGATGGCTGGTCGGCAGGGACGTAGGGGCGATCACGAGGTAGATCGGGCACCCGCAGGCATATGACCGGTAGCGGGCATTTGTCCCGACTTTGTAGGGGTTTAATCGGTGTTGAAGGAATAGCCATAGCCTGGGCTGGTATGAATTGGTCAGGGAGATCCTATGGTAACCCCAGGAGAGGTTTAGGATGCATCATTCTCGATATTCACGGGAGATCTCGATGGTGACATACCATTGATTTATGCAGATCGAGAAGGTGTTGAGGGATATGAGATTACCTTCTAGCAACGTGAGAGATAGTGGCCCCGCATTACAGCAGAGAATGAGGCTAATTATGGTGGAAATGGGCAAGGACCTCTGAGACCTTAGAGGGCCGTTGTGCGTGGTTCCTCCCCAAGGGATTAGGATGAAGGCAAGGGATGAATCGAGGTTGTGAGTTGGAGATCTGCAGGACTCACCCACCCTGATGGACACGAGGATTATGGACATGTTAGGTTACGATGTCATCTGAGGATGGTTCGCGGCGACTACGGTCGTTGCTCGATTGCGAGAAACGAGAAGAGATTGCTGCCTACATGCGGGGCGATTTACCTTTCGTGTAGTGTTCAGAACGCGCGCTGACATTTGCCCGAGCGGTATGAGTCGGTGTCGAGGGGCGGTTGGCGAGGTTGCTTCGCGGCCTTACGGAGGGCGAAGAGAGGCAGACTTAGATCTGCCTCTGTATTATCGCGAGTATGTGGATTTTTTCGAATGATTCTGAACCAACGCCACGCGGGGTGGTAGACTTGGTGCTCGAGTTACACCACTGGTACCCTTGCCAGCTCGCGCCGGATGGCACGATTGGTTCACGGGAACTTCGATCGATTCACGAGCTATTAGGCCAGAGGGGTTCATTAGGTAAAGCACTTCACCACATGGGGCGCTCGGTTTTATTTGCGAAGAAAGGACAAGACTCTTGGCCCCATTGCGTGATTAAACGATTGAAGCGGGTTTACGATCCCGAGAATCGGTACACGTTGCAAGCGATTGATGATTATTGATTATTAGTTGAGAGGAAGCGCTAGAGTCTACTCCAGATCGTTATGCGTTGGACACCATCAGGCGAGGTTAGGGATATAGATATTCAAGAACGGCGTTTAGAGGCGGCGTTAGCAGGCACTACAAGTTTGTTGTGCCCTTGGTCGGCAATCTTGTAGGCGGCATTCAGCCGGATCTCGTGGATGTTTCGACCTATCTGCGTCGGTTGTGCGTGGTCTTCGTGGATGACATTTGATCTACTCCCGATCAAAGTGGGAGCAGCAGTATCACTTGTGGATTATTATTCTGATTCTTGCAGAGACCATCGGGTACACTAAGTTGATATGAGTGAGTTTTTAGCTTGCGGGGGGGAGATTTTAGAGGGACACGTGGTGTCGGCACGAGAGTTTCGGTCGACCTGAAGGTTGAGGCATTGATGAGTTGGGAGGGAGACCGAATGTCTAATCTTTAAGATCGTAGTTTCTTGGGATTGGTGAGTGATACGAGGTCGAGAATGGGCGGTTGTCCGGTCGGGAGCGGATGGATTTCACCCCTACGGGACCTGCCTGGACTCCATGGTTAGGCGACCATAGAGAGGAGAGACCAGGATGCAGACACTTTCGGAATACGGGTGTTGAGGTAACAAGAGGATCAAGCCTTCTCTAATAGTTCGAAGAAGAGGCAGAAGACTTACGCTTCACACTGGATTTCAGACTGGGGCAGGGTTGAGCATGAGTGACAGAGTTGCCCCCGAATGAGGATCCAGACTTGGGGCGACATAGTCCCGAGTTGGCAGCAGAACATGAAATTATCACAGTTCATTCCTCACACCTCTTGAGGTTAGAGGAACTAGTTTCGATTCGGAGGTGCTACTCTGACACTTCCAACAACGAATGGTAGAGAGAGGGGCGAGTGTGCAGGTGAAATCGAGGCGAGATCGAGTTAGCATGGAAGTGTGGTATGGACCTTAGGGTGGTAGACTGATAGTTGTTGATTGTAAGGCTTGACGCTGGATGAGTTGACAACCATCGGGTTGTCGTGAAAAGAATTGAGACCTAAGTAGGTTGTCATACCGGAAACCGCGATATTAGTTTGGGCTTAGGGTTAAGACCTTTAGACAAACCATGCTTGCAAATGTTCTTCCACACAGGATGTAGGGTAGAAGTTGGCGATGGTCGGATTAGCAGAGTGCGAGATCTTCCAGAACCTGCATCGCTGGTGGACGGAATGAGATTGTGTAAGTGCGTGGCATTGTGCGTTCGTGTCCTTTGATGGCATCGGCGTCGATAAATTGTGGGTGCGGTATGATCATTCACCACTCTTGGTAGTGTGGGTTGGGACACTGGCTTTGGGACTGCGATCGATACGAAGACTCATGGTTGGTCCCGATAAATGAAGGATAATTAAAGTGTGTTGGGCAAGCGGGGGTTGTTAATCCCACAGGTGAGAATCACGGGAGTTAAGGTGGCAGAGCCGGGAGATATCCGATTTACGTGACGAATCTGAGAGGCTCGAAGTGTGTGAAGAGTTATGAAATCGAGATAGAAAACCTGACGGGTTATCTACGTGAACCCAAATTGAGTATTAGAAGTCGGGAGGTGACTCGAGATTTAGATCTGCTTAGAGGTGCATTGGGTGTTAGGCCGGCAATGCGGCTCGATTATGGATGTCATTCACGACGTGGACCCCAGGTTGACGGTCCATTAGTTGTTAGTGATTGTGTGACCTTAGAGGTTCGCGTTTACACACCAGCTTGAGGTTGTGTAGGAGTTACATGTTGTGGATTATATGCGAGGAATTAGAAGACGTAGTGCGGCGTAAGTCTGGATCATAAAGGTAGAGAACAATTGCCCTTAGTGGAATTAGCCTACAAACAATAGTTATCGAGGCTGAGTATGCGATGCAGGTGAGAGCATTGTATGGGAGGCCAAAACTGTAGGTCGCGGTTGGGTTGAATCCAGAGTGGGAAGGCTCATCGGTGCGTCTGATTAAGAACGCCTACGAGTGAAAGCGTCTGATAGCGTCTTCTCTCGCGGCTGGGCGTGACTGTGCTAATATCGGCGTTGACCATAGGAGGATTCGAGTTGATCGTTTTCTTGAGAAGGTGATACAGAGAGTGATCGAGTTCGTAACCGCGGAAAGCTATCGTAGGAGGTTTATTGAAGGCCTTTCCAAGATGCACTCGAGAGGGTAGGCATAGTTGCGTCTGGGTTGGGTATTCTTGCCAGCATGGTGATCACTGGCGGTGTTTCCGCGTCTCGTAACAAGATATACTCAGTCCGACTCATGTGGTGGTTGGGGCGAA
This sequence comes from Tetrastigma voinierianum, assembly GCA_016808115.1. Classification (NCBI taxonomy): domain Eukaryota; kingdom Viridiplantae; phylum Streptophyta; class Magnoliopsida; order Vitales; family Vitaceae; genus Tetrastigma; species Tetrastigma voinierianum. The sequence goes on along the minus strand of JAEQBH010006651.1, from coordinate 737,878 downwards.
GTGAGGTTGACCGCGGATGGGACCTTTGAGGAGGGACCGGAGTGCATTGTTGATAAGCCGTGATGTCGGGTTTTGCGGCGCCGGCCGTGAGGCTAGTGAGTGCTATGTATTTAGTGATGCGTTTTTGGGGTGATGCTAGAGAGGTGATCGGTTCGGTAGCGGGAAGTATCAGGGAGTTTATTGGGCGCTTCCAGAGATACTCGAGAGGGGGTAGAGTACGATTGGCGTACCGATTGGAGTGTTACCGCCCGACGTAACCGGTGTCCGCGGTGTTTCGTCTCGTACTCAGAAATATACTCAGTCGTCTTGTAGGTGGTGGGGAGGATTGAGGTTGACACGGATGAGACCTTTGAGGAGGGACCAAAGTTCATTGTTGATAGCCATGATCCCAGTTTTGCGACGCCGAACCGTGAGCTAGTGAGTGCTATGGCGACAGCGTGGGTGGAGTCAAGCGTGGGGCGAAGGACCACGATCTGCCTTGTTTAGGGATGAAGTCTGCATTGGTTTTTGAGTGGTGCAGCATTTAATGACTGATACACATGCATGGTCTGATCCCGTTGCATATGCATGTGATGATTATATATTGTCTTTGATTTGGGGCGAAATTCCTTACAGAGGAGAATGTAAGACCCGAGAAATTCCAATTTATGGAATAAGGGCAAAATCGTAATTTCGATTACAAGTGTAATTTCGGTTAAAAATCCGAAATTAATTCTCTAGATCTCGGATGATGAAACGGATTGCACCGTTGGAATCGTCTCGTGACTCATAGTTATCACGTCAAAATTTCGCAATATTTCGACGGTCGAAAGGAGTTGACACGCGTTTTTGGGGCATCACGTTTTGGTGCTGTGAAAGCGGTGCCGATGTGGCGAAAGTCTACGTATAGCATGTACTCATGTACCATAAGTGGTATGAGTAGAAATGATGAAAATGGGAAGGCAGAGATAGTCTTAGAATATCCAAATCTCACGGGAAAGAGGGACGTAAACATCTCATTTAGAAAAGTTTTTAAGTCAAATGACAAATTTATCCCAATAGTGCTTCTTCTCCTTCATTAAACCAAGAGGAAACGTTCGAGCAGTTTGAGATCGGTAGCTTTCGTTTAAGAGGTTTTAGAGAGAGCACTTTCTCTCTCTAGATTTGTCTGTGATCTGACCGTCGGCGGTCTTTCGACGAGGGCTTTGCGGAGAGGGCTTCGGCGTGGGTACAGTTTAGAGTTTCTTCAAACTCCCTTGGTGGGGTTTCTCCTACTTAGGTTTTTGCGCTTTATTTAAGTGTTTTACAATGATATTGTTAGCGAGGAGCTTGAATAGCGGTTGATTGGTTAAACTTGGAGGCAGAAATGTGTTGGATTTTGAAAACCCATGTGGACCGGTCATGGCCATCCCACTGTGAAGATGGAGTTCCTAGTTGTGCATTGTGAAATGTTGTTCTTTTGATGTATAAGGCCGAATAGGCTTAGAGGAAATCTGGGTTCCTGAAGTGAGCCAGATGGTAATGTGATAGAATAGTAACCTATGGTTTTACTGTTCCCGAAACAGTGTTCACAAAAATATATTTTTATGAAAATATGTTTAATTCAGTGATTTGAAATTAAATTGCTAGATCGTTTGATCATTAGCCCAGTGAACATGTGATGAATGAATGAGAATTTACATGACATGATTGTGTGAATTGAATGCTTTGTAAATATATGCGTAATACATATGTTTACGTGGATGGTATAGGATTGGCATACATGCATTCCATATGCATTTAGGAGCATCTAGGATTATGGAGTTGGTGCATGAGATGAGTCTAGAGAAAAATGGTTCGGAGGGTAAAGTCTAGCGGTGATGCATATCGGAGGGCAGTCACATATAAAAATATCAATGCGTCGGAATGACCCGATTGATATTCGCCCGGAGGGTGAGTCGTGAAACGATGTGTATCCCAGTGTCGGAAGCGTTGATTGATATATATGCATCGGTTATCCACTGTCGATAATTCTAAGTACAGAGGCTTGGCCCAGTGTGAGAGAGTCGATGGTTTCGGGATCTGGATTGAGTGCGAACGTTACGTGGGATCATCGTTTGCTTGAGATATTGTTTGCTGGAACGTTACTTGGCACACTTGGGTAGATGAGTTCACTATTGAGCGTGGCGCTCACCACAATGGGGATATTATTTCTGGTGGGGCATGCGAGGGCGGCTAGATCTGGCGAGGATTAGAGAAGAAAATCGGGTTGTTGGCTTTTGATGTATACATGTATTAGAAACTTTTTAGAAGTTTAATGTGTGTATTGTATAAAGTAAAAACATATTAACTCTTTATAACTATTGGGTATATGGACAGGATTCATAGTTAGCATGTATATTGGAGTGCATTTATGGGCCCAGTGGTAGTGATGAATATATATTGCATATAGTGAACTCTTTGGAGTATTATATCTTAGGTCTTTTGTATTTGGGTAGATCTCTCAGATTTCAGGAGACTGCGCCGATTTAGGTAATCTCGAGTCACAGACATTCCCCACGAAGCAGTATTCTATGAGTTGACGGGTAGTCGACGGACTCGAGTTTCGTCACATTGATTTTTAATTTTTACTTTTCAAGGTGGTGTACAGGCTTCTTATAATGTCATGACTACAGAAACTTTGATGAGGAAGAATATGAATTCAAAAATACAAAGATAAAAAAAATCAACATAAAAGGTATACGAATGTTTTAACATAAAAAGTTGCGTTTGAGTTGTGAGAAAATGAGAAAGAAAAAGAGAAAAGGTGGGAAAAGTGGACGAAATGGAGAATGGGAAAGAAGGGTAAGTGGGCTGCTGGCTTGTGTGGATGGCCGTGGTGGCCGGCCAGCAAAATCTTACTATCTTTGGTGGGAGGCATTGATGGAAAAAGGAAGAAAGAGAAGAGTACCGAGGAAAGAACAAGTATGAAGGCTAACCATTGGCTTTTCTTTGTGGTGTTTTAAAATTTGCTTTCATTATGAGTGCAAAAGGAGAGAAAAAAGAAAAGATTGAAGATGAAGGGAGAAAGGGGTGGTCTCGGGTAATGGGGAGGGAAAGTAGAGAAGATGGGGTGGGTATAGCAGTATGGGGCATATGGGAATGGAAGGAAAGAGCGGTCGCTAATCCGTCGTACATATTGATGACGTGCGAATATTTAAAATCAAATCGAGAGCGGTAAAGTTAATAACGAAGAAACGAGGATATTTAAATCAAGGAGGAAACAAAGTTAATCAGCGATTTGTAATTAAAGCACTTTTGAAAAGTTTTGATCACCAAAACTTGGGTTTTAAATAGAAATAATTTGTACAAATAAAAAATTACAAAGTAATTTGAAAATTAAATAATGCATATGCGTTATCATGGATACGATAATTTAAAGATATAAAATTCTCAAATCTTACTATCATGATTGGATTTAAAACTGTCAAAAGTCACTGTCATGGATAACGATAATTGGACTTAAATCAAATCAAATACCGTTGTTCATGATAGCGATAATTCCCTTGTTATTAATCCCTTAATCAGTACCCGTTTGTTGTGAATATTTTTCTGCGCCGTTTTCTCTCTAATGCGTTTGACTGAACACCATTGGCGATGTCTCCCCTACCCTTCAGTTATCCTTATCTATAATAACCCTATCTTCCAGCCTCTCAATTTTGAAGATTTAGTGCAGACTTGATTATGATTGGGAAGGTTGGTTGAAAGATTATCAGCTAATTCCCTTACATTGTTTTGGTCGATTCCTTTTTTGTCTTTTTTAATTTAAACCGTGTTTCTTTGTCATAGATGACGACATTTGAGAATTTCATAATTCCAATTGTCATTATCCATGACAGCGGTATTACACTACTTTGACAATTAATTTGATTTCTAAACTAATTTTTTTTCCAAATAAATTATTTGGGTCTAAAACTCTCATAACTTTTCTAAAACTTTTTCATAATTCTTAAGAATAATGCATTCTTAGCTCATCCACGTTTAATTTTTATGACATTTATTCCTTATACTTCAACTTTTCATGATTCTTTCACAATATTACTTTTTTTTTGTTCAACGGTTTAAACTAGGTGAGAAGAAGTGAAGAACATATACTTAAACTCAATCTAAGTACTATATAGCATGATGGATGTGAATAAATTTATCATTTGCATAGAAAATTAGTACATAATTAATCATCTCACCACTTCAAATTGACAAGTATGTTTTATACATAATCCCTTGCAAGCTGTGATCTTCTTGTTCCAATTAATAGTATTTACTCATACATAATCTTAGTAGCACAATCTTCGTATTTGGAATTAAATAATGTAAATATGTGGAGATGGCATGATCTAGAAAGAGGTTATAAAATGTTGGTTAGTCTATGTTACTATGATGGTTTAGTAAATATTCAAAGTTTGATACAAGAGTGATAACCAGTTATGATAGTAAGCAAAGTAAAACTTTAGCTCCGTACACTGATGAGCCTAAATTACCATAAACAAACAAACAAATTGGAAAGGCCATATGATGGGGGAAGAGACTCATAAATAATATATTTGTGATAAACGGTTGTTCTCACATTTAACCTGACAGTGACAAACAAAAATAGGTTGAGCAATGTGGCCGTTTTATTTGAGTGGGTTTTCTATTGTTGACTCAGCTTATAGCGGGTTCCTAGTTAAAAGCAGGTTAACGGACCAAATATTTAAATAACACAAATGTATTTATACGGTTCTTCACCGCTTTTCTTTTGTTTTTATTTTGTTGCTTTGTGTTCCCATCCCACATCGGTGGAGTGTGGATTTTGTTCCACGGCCATCCTATAAAGGCCCCCCTCCTCCTCTTCTCTAAACACCTGCTCACACTCCACCCAAGGCTATTTGGAGTGATACCCGATTGTTTGGTGTTACTTTTGCCTGTTCTTAGAGAAATTGATTTGTGAATCTTAAGTTTGTAATTTCTCACTTTCATTGAGTGAGAGTTGTTCGTTGTGTAGGACGTAGGCTGATAACATTTCTCGTTAAATTCGATGTTTTTATTTGTTATTATTTTTCTTTGGTTATCATTATTTTTATAGATGGTGTTTGTAGTATTTAAATTGTGATCATATTCACTATGAATAGTAACATTTGTTAATTGGGGAAAACCGGCTTGGATTCCCAACAATTGGTGTCAGAGCCAGGTTCGGCTTGGTATGCTCTGTTAGTTTGCGATTCTCCCGAAGATCTTCCACATCGAAAAGGTTCCTTTAGGGCTTTGGCATTTTATCTATAGTTTGAGTATGCTGCGTGATTTGTAGTATTCTCTCGATCTTCCACATCGAAAAGATTCTGATAGATATTAACGTTCTGCGGTAGCGGTTATTTGTTGTGAAAGTAACCGGAATTTGAATCAGTGCACCAGCTCCCGACCTCTACCTTAAGATTCTCTGTAAGATCAATAGTGACTAATAGTACGGAGGTGATGTTGAAATTTGATAGCACCAATACTTTGGCATGTGGTAGTGTGAGAGTGCAGATATTTCTTTCAAACGGGAGCTTGAGTGTTGCACTAGAGAGAAAACGGGACCGGAATGTGTTGATGAAAGATTGGACAAGAATCAATCGTTTATGTGAATACGATTCGTTGTTAATCTCTCAGAAAGGGTGAAATATCCGGTTATGAGAGGCGATGCGACAACAATGACAAGTTATTAGGAAGAATTTGGAGAATAAGTTCATGAAGAAGAGCTTGGAGAACAAGCTCTATACAAGAACAGAGTTGTATGCGGCTTCGCATAAACCCGGTACCATATGAGATGATCCCATCGCAGTTTGATTCATTGAAATAGCCGGACTATTGAATCTAGATGAAAGTAGTGATGTTGATGGGCTTTGATGTGTAGCTTCCCTTCTGATGAATACTGTTTATCTTGTTGGTATGTTGGCGGGAAGGAAGCAACCTTTAAAGAGTAACCGCTCGTGATTCTATGAGATCGGAGAAAAAGATAGGAGAATTAGAACCACGGAGCTCACATTTGGTGACCCATGTTCGAGTCAAATGTCAAAGCAAAAACCGGGGGAGAAGGGATATCTCGGTCAAAGGAGCCGACTTGCAAAGATGGATATTGCCTTTTAATCTGAAAAGAGCATTGGAAGAAAATTTGTCATTTAACGAGAAAAAGAAAGGAAGGGTGTATACGACATGTGCGTGGTGAAGAGGATAGAAGTCTTGATTACTCAGCTGGCTTGTGTGTCATCGGTGACTAGTATTCGATGAATGATTTGTGTGATTCAGTACGCTCATTCATATGTGTTTCGGAAAAAGGTGGTTCTTCAAACTTTGAACTGATGGTGGTGTTGTTGCTCGGACAATCTAACCTTGCAAAATGGTAGGATAGGTTCAATGGAGTTTGAAAGAATCATGATGGGTCGGCCGAGTGTGACGGATGTTGGTACATTCCAAAACTTGAAAGAGTCTCATTTCTTTGGGAACAGGTCAAAGGTTTCAGCATCATTAAAATGGGATTAGGTTGTTTGAGCACTTGTGGTGATGAGTGCCGGGAGAAACAACTGTACGCTATCAGGCGACTGGCACAATGGGAATGGCTTGACGGCGATGTGGAGAGAATGAGACAAAGTAGGCCGAATCAATCGGAGTGTAACATATAGAGACTTGGACATCTTTGGAGAGAAATCTTTGCAAGCGTTGGCTATCTGAGATTGTGAAAGGTGCAAAGACTTGCAAGCTGGATTTTTGCGAGCAATGTGTTCTGGGAAGCAAAGAAGAGGTAAGGATCGGCACCGCGATCCATATCTTGAAGGTATGTTGGTTTCCTGTTCCACACTGAGCCGTATAGGGACCAACGAAGACGGCTTCATGGGAGGTAAACATTGCTTTGTTACATTTGTGATGACTTTTCAGGAGAAGGTTTGGGTGTATGAAATCAAAGATGAGTCTTTGAAACATTCTTGTGGAAGAAAATGGTGGAGATCAGTGAGGAGGAGAAAGGCCCAAAATTTTCCGTCGACAATGAGTGAATATCGAAATGATGATCGGTACCGATGTGCAGCAGAAAAACATATCGGCACTTTACGATTCAGGAATTACACCGCGACCAGAATGGAGGTGGCGAGCATGGCAGAACCTTCTTTAGAGAAAGTTCGGTGTGTGTTCGATCAGCCCAGTTTGGGCAAGCATAGGTTACATTTTGAGGCGTTATGTTATACGAGTCATCATTAACAATCATAATTTTACTAAATAGCCAAAACACCGCCCAGAGGCATGATGCGGAAAACACATAAATTATTGATACTTTACGTGTTTGGTTTCCTTGCTTATTATCGTAATAAAGGAATCAAAGTTGGATCAGTACAAAAAGGCATTGTTTATATTACCTACGGTGTCAAGGGATCTCGAGCTATGAATCTATCTTTGAAGAAAATTGTTACGCGAGGGATGTTGCACGATGGAATGCGCCGTATTGTGATACGCAACATATGATAAAATTAACGAAGAACACTTTTCGCGGCGAAGAGGAAGGCTGCGGTGGAGGTAAATCGGCGGTGATTTGGGCGACTTGATTAAACCGGTTGAACGTGACCGACATGAAGCGAGATGTTGGAGAGGAAAGAGGTTTCAGCGAAGAACCTGGCGGCCAACATGATTTACCAGTACCGCCCGTGAGCCAGAAGAATTAGAAACACGCTGCGTTTTGAAGATAGGTGGCTTATAACGCATTTCCGATGGTAGAAAGGTATACCTGGGCTTTTCTTGAAGCAAATAACACGAATGGGATAAAGAAAAGTGGAAAGAAAGCCATGGATGAAGAAATGGTCCCTTGGCCGACAAAAATCGCACTTGGAAGCTGGCTAAGACTACCAAAGAAAGGCAGTGGTATAAATGGTTTATGCACGAAGGAAGGATTTCGAAGCAAGAATGGCGTTTAAGCTACAAGGCAAGATTGGTAGCTAAAGGCTTCATGCTTTCGGAAGGAGGAATTGACTACAATAGAGTATTTTCTCCACGTTGTGAAACATTCCTCCATCACATTAATTTGTTAACCTTGGTAACACCGATTTAATATGCTGAACCCCAGTTCTGCGATGGACGTGAAAACTGACATTCTTACACATGGTGATTTGGAGGAGGAGAATCTATATAACTCGGCGGATGGTTTCAAGTTCTTTGGAAAGAGATTGGGTTATAGGGTGAACAAATGGATTATATGGTTTGAACGATCGCCAAAGCGGTGGTATAGCGATTGTCCCGATTCATGATAGAGGCCGAACTACACCCGGAAGTAATTTTGATCAGCGTGACCTTGTTTTACAACTACGAGGATGCAGTCTTTCATACCTTCTCTTGTATATTTGATGACATATTTGATAGCTCAAAATCAAAGGGAGATGTCACGAATTAAAACTCATTGAAGCAAGAGTTGAAATGAAAGATGCGGGGTGAAGCCAAGAAGATTCTCGACATGGAAATAGCGAGAGCAGGGCAGAGGGCACACTTTGTTTAACTTCGAGAAGCGATATTTGAAGAGAAGGTACTACCGCGCTTTGGTATACAGAAGACCAAACACATAGTACCAACCTCCTCATTAAGCTTGTTACTTCAGTGTCAAAAGCGAGAAGGAAGCGGGAATATATATCAGGTTCTTCCGTCGTTATAGGTGGCAGTAGCAATATATGGTGTGCAATGCGACATTTCCACATGCGGTTGGAATTTGTGGCGAATACGTACATAATCACGAGAGAAAGAACATTGGCAAGCGGTGAAATGGACTACAGGTACATTGAAGCCCTTAGATGTTGGTTTTGATATTTGAAAGGATGATATGGTTGTCCAACATGGTTGGATATTGCGTTCGAATTATGCGGTGATCTTGATAAGCGTCGTCGACTACGGTTATATGTGTTTGCACTCTTGCAAAGCACCGATTGGAGTCTGCTACGGTCGGCGGTGGCTTTGGCAATGGCGGAGCGGTATATGCGCGATCGAAAGCGGTCAGAAGCGATATGGCTACGAGGGTTGCTTATTGATTTGGGTATTGGTCGAGAGAAAGCAGTTCGCGGTGTTTTGTGAAATTGACTTCTTCGTTGCATGAGAAGACGGGTTTGTCGTACCGCGGATGACATATTGATGTGGTATCATTTGTGCGGAAATCATTGAAGGTGGAGTCTTAGTTCGGAAGATCTGGTGATGATAATCTGCGGATATGATGTTGACTAAGGTGGTGACAGATCCTGAGTTCAATCATTGTTTAGACTTGTTCGGCATTGTAAAGGATTTGATTGTGTCGTTGGCGCATTTGGAAAGCGTTGTAGCTTTGTTGAAGAGAAGTTTGAATGGGATTAGCAAATTTGTCAGGTGGAAATTTGTTAGCACATTAAATTTCCCATCCCACATCTGATTAGATATTGGATTTGCTTCACACAACCCATCTGTAAAGGCCCCTACATCTCTTCTCTATGCACCTCTCACCTCCCACTTAAGACTATTTGAGTGTGCCCACGGTGTTTGGTGTACTTTTGCCTCAATGTAGGAAATTGATTTGACAGTCTTAAGTTTATAATTTCTCTTTTATTAGTGGAGTTCGTTGGCCTTGAGGACGTGAGCTGTGCGAACCTCGTTAAATTTCACGGGTGTTTTTATTTATTTGTATTTTCCTACTTTGTATTTGTCATTATTTTTGCTCAGTGTTTCTGCAGTTATTTCATTGTGGTACTATTCATATGAATAATAACATTTGTTAATTTGGGGAAAACCAACCCGGATTTTCCCAACAATTTTATATTCATTTGACATGCCTCAATATTTTATTCTAATATTTTATTCAATTAATAGTACTTTTATAAATATTAATTCTAAATCTTGAAAAATCTCTGCGACCATTGGGAATTTAGATCAGTAATTTCATTTTAATATTTTAAGTCACACCTGTGTTTTAATTGATTGATAGTGAATCGGAAGGATTGCATCGTTCACGATTCAGGTTGGAGCCAAGCCAGTCGGTACGGAGTTGAACCGATGACTTGCATAATAAATATATTATTTATATTTTTATTTAAAATTTAAATATATAGTGTATATTTAAGATATTATTTAAATATATATTATTTATTTAAATGTTAAAATATATAATTAATATTTAAGATATTATTTGTACTTTATATAAGAAAAAATATTCTAAATATGTATATCTTTAATACAAAAAACATATTAAAAATAGAATAAACTATTTATATAAAAATATCTTAATTAGTATTAATATATAATTTTAATATACTTGCAAAAAAATAATAAATAAAATAATCTTGAGTGGTATTATGTATATGTTTTCCTCCTTTGCATAGTGCGTTATTTGATTTAATTTTCTTTGATTATCACATCTTATAAGTCTGCTTGAGCAGGCGTTATTTCGATGCAAAAAACATAAAATGTCGTTTTAACTTGAAAAAATTTATTGAGGGCTTGAACCATGGGTTCAGGTTCAGTTCTAGCGGTTTTCCCTAAGTGAAGCAGGAATGAGTTCTGTGGCGGTGAGTCAGATTTTTAAAGCGACCTGGTCTGTCCCACAAATTACTTTTCCATTACTTTTTACAAATGCCAAATCAACTCTAAAACCAAGTTAAAAAATATATTTATTAAAGCAAAAGGAAATCAAGCAGTTTAGCTAGCCCAAACTGAGTGGCTCGTGGCCTATTAGATGAGCCAAATGGTGGGGTCTTAATAGGGCCATTGTTTTCGACCCAGCCTTCTTAAATTTTGGCTGTGGAACTAGTCTAAGACTGTATTCCACCCTATAAATAAGGAAATTGGGTGACTTAGATCTTACCAAAATTAAAAAATCCAAAATGATATCTGAGGTTCTCAGAATTGTGGTGGTGAGGTTTGAGCAATCACATCAGAATTCAAATATACGTATCAAAATACCTAAGCAAATTAAAATCCAGACCAATACAACAGATGCAATATCAAACAGTAAAGATCCAAGCCAAAAACTAGTTTCACTAATATCACATTATCGGCTTTGATTTCAGCAGGCCGTCAAAAAAAGTGACTCAAAAAAGGCAAGAATACTAAAACCCAATGGGAACTCATGCCCACAAAATAAAAGAAACCTAACCTAGACATTCCATAATTTAGTTTATACATGCCACTATTCATACTCTCTCTCATTTCTTAACGTTCACCTCTTGTACTCTCCATTTCTTTCTGTGCATAGATGATCATGAATGAGGCAATAATCAAAACAATAACCAAAAAAAAAAAAAACCAAATACTATTAAGCAAATTGTCCCCTTGAGAAACCTCCCAAACCATAAAATGGAAATGAATAAAATAGGTTATATAGATCAGAAAACGTTTGCACTTACTTGGATTGTTTTGTCATTTCTTTCTCTTGGAATCTGCTGAACTAGCTCCAAGAAAGGCAGAAGCCTCTATCCTCATCCCATAATCCCAGTACAGTGAGGCTTTCCCTCAAAAAACGCTTAAAAATATATATGTATAAAAAGAAAAAAATTAATTAGAAGAATTATCCACCAGCGTTGTCCCCACCATCTCTGTCCTCCCAGAAAAATAATAATAATTTAAAAAAAATCAGCCACCTGATCAGATTTGTTTTCCCCAATATCTACATCCTCCCAAAAACTTACATTCTCTTTTAAAAGGAAGGTAGGTCCTTTGGAGAGAACTTTGGAAAAATATAAAATATTAAGAAATAATTCTTTAAAAAAATATAGTTTTAAAAAATATGGTATTTTTCATGTACTAAATACTTTTAGCAAATTCAATATTTTTTAAAATTATAGAAAATCATGTCTTCAAAAAACAATTTTAAGTATTAATTCAAATCATCCCAAAGTATAAAATGTCTTTTAGAAAAAATATTTTTTGTATGGGAATTTTCTAATTTTGAAGATAATCATCTTTCCAAAGCACTTTCCACATGACAAAAATCCACATTACATTTGAATATTTCTAAATCTATATTGTTTAATATTTTTTTCTTTTACCCTAAATGTCTAAAAGCCCCGCCACTTTGGATACAGCTGCCACATGAGTCTCCACGCTGTGTTACAAGCGGTTTTAGACGATGAAGTGTAAAAAATAAAAAAATTCCTTAAATAATATGGAGTTTAGAAAATATTCCTAAATATAATAACAATTTATATGTTATAAAGTGTCTTCTGAAAAGACACTTTCTTTCAGAACATTTTTTTTTAAAAGTGCTCTTTCGGGAGACACTTTCAAGAATTTAAAAATTTTACAAAAGTGTCTTTTGAAAGACACATGATACGAATGATTTGGTGTCTTGAAAATGTCTTTTGGAAGAAACACTTTCTATAATTTTAAAAATTTGAATTTAAGTTAAAAGTGTATTTTCAGAGACACTTTGGCATTTTCAAATTACAATGTCTTTAAGGAACGTTTCTAAGTATTTTGCGATGTGAAAAAAACTTCACACTATATTTGGATTACTTTTCAAACTATATTTTTGAATTTTTAATTTTGTTAGTATTTTTTGAAGTTCAAACGTACTAAACATATAAATATGTGTTATATATTTTGTAAATAAAAATTTTGATTTGTATTATTTTTAATGCGTTAAACACTTTAGTACAAATTTATAATATAGTAAGTAATTTTTGTTGAAACTTGAATACTGAACCTCCCATATCTCACGTTTTTGGAAATGATAAGCGTTTTATAATATGGTAGACATGATAAGAAAATTTTGATGTATTATGGTATCATATTTTTGTAATTAAATTAAATGTCTTTTTGGAAGTAATTTTAATGATATAAAAATGTACTTTTATACGATATATTATAAAAACACTTAATATATTAACTCTTTAGATTCCTATAAAGTAACTTTCTTGATTTTTTTATTAAACAATGAAAAATGAAGATAATTATTTTTACTAAACACAACCTATAACATCCTTCCCCTCTTGGCATTCTACATAATAATTTACATGTTTTAGCTCCAAGATGTTGGAAAATTTTTAGAGAAATTAAGAAAATAGAAAAGCTAATTCTTGAGCTAGAGAAGTAAAGATAAGCGTGGACCATCTTTTGTTATTCTTCTTGCATCACTGGTTTTCATAATATAGTGAAATCATAGAAGAATATATTGGAATGATTTACTGTATTATAATTAAAATATTTAATGATAATATATATATTGCTGAACTCTGCAGAAGTTTTCAATCTATTATGGTATGTAAAGTAAAACGATTCTGTATCCGCATGATAATAAACCAATAAGATTTTCTCTGTCCTCATTAATTGTTGTCTATACATGTTGATATTTGACAAATGAACGAAAGAATATGTGAAGCAAATTCAAGCAATCTCCAATAACCTTATTTTGCTTTGTTGATGCTTTCAATAATCTTTAAATAGAACTTAAAAAAAAAGGATATATCTTTTACTTATACACACCATGACAATAATTCCTTGGGACCACACTCAATGATGCTTCAGTTGTTGATCCTAAATCCTAATGGTATCTATATTTTATTAATAAATAATGAATCATTATATTAAGTTTAATTACATATATTATTTGTCTCAATAGAAATATAGTTTGTATAAAATAGTAGTAAAATTCTAAATAATATTTATAATAATGGATCTATCCATCCAATGATCACGTTCTCTCATTTTCTCTCATCTTTTTTTATAGTCAACTTTTCTCAAGTAAGAAAGTAATTTTTTGGTTATTCTTGAATCTCAATCATAGTTGAATCTTTTCTTTCATTTTATTGGCAATAAGTGGTTGATACTGCATAAAATTTAGGTTTTATTTTATTTTATATTATTTATTAAGTGTTTTATCGATGTTTGGTTTATCTTTGACTTTGTTACGATGTGGTGCTGTTTATCATCTTTGTTGTGATTGAACATCCATATGAGGGTGAATTTAGAACCATGAAATGATTTGATTAGTCAGATATATCAAATTATGGTTTGTGAGTATATTAAAGAGGCTGGTTCTGGTCTTCACAATCATTCTTTTAGAAAATAAGGTTGTGGGCTTTATACTGTTATTATACTATTACTTTGAATATTGTTTCATCCTGGTTTTAGCTCTTTATACCTTGGATCTATCAATCTATTTAAGTTTGAATTAATAATATTTATTTTCCTTTAAAAAAATATAAGCAATGAAATTAGATCATTTATAATTATAAAAATTATTAAATTATAGCACTAATTAATAATTTAATATTAAAATGTGTATTGATAAAAATGACTATAGTTAATTTAATAACATCTAAGAATGATAATGTGATATATAGTAAATCTTTTGTGTCTATAGAAAACTAATAATAATAAGAAAATGAAGAAATGTACATATGAAAAAAGAAAATTAATAGAAAAAAAAAGGAGATGATAAAAGAAGAGAAAAGAAACCAAAATTGTTTGAATCTATATTTCTTTTTTGCTTTTCTTTTTAGCTACCTTTTACACAGCAAATTAAAGTAATTTTATTGGTCTTTGTTGTTTTCATTTCTAAAAAAAAAAATTTCAAACACTCAATGGGAGTTTTCAACTAACAAGTGAGCACTCCAGGCCCCTACAAATGTGATTCCTAAGCCATTCCATAATGTATAGTAAGCAAAACCGTTACTTAACTTTGCATTTCTGTTTGCTTTGGTGGTACAAACCAGCAATTCTATCTCAAAGCAGCAGTCTAAATGAACACCATGGGCCTCTCTCAGTTTGCTTCTAGAATCTTACTAAAACTTCATTCGACGGAAAGGTGCTTGGGAACTCCTTAATAGATTGGAAAGGGGAAGTGGTAGTTGGTGTTATAATGATCTGAGAGGTGGAAACTTGAATTTTCAAAGCAGCCAGTCAGCGGTGGGCAGTGCAGGTTAAGGATGTTTGTGTATGATCCCGGAGGACTGTTGAGCCAGTCTTCTTTGATGCTTTGCTCTGCCATATGAGTCTGGACTCCCCGGATCGCCAGCTTTGAACTCATACAGTGTGGGAATAGGATTCTGGCGGAGTTAGGCTCCCCATTTTCTACTCAAACATGGAGTCTAGGTGAAGGAGATGTCTTTAAACTTGAAACTATTGCTCTAGAAAAATGGCTCCCAGGAGCTCAAGAAAGGTGAAAACCTCTCAGATCATCACTTCTTTGGTGGATGAATCGCTTTATTATAGTAGGGATGAAATGGAACTGATGTGAAGTGGTTTCTTCCCGAGTAACACGAGAAGCTAGGGGCCTCGTCTGTCTCACTTTCCAAATCGGCATGGCGGCCTCATGAACTCCACCCACCTTTCAGCTTCTCGCGTGAAACAAAATGAAGAACCGCCCAGCGTAAGCATCGATTACAATTTCACGAGTTTCAATCTTCTGAGTAACCAATGAATCCCCAGACGTGGTTGCAACCTACTTCCATGGAAACTAGATATGCTCAGTCGTCAGCTCAAAGGCCTTACTAATAGAAATTTCTACTTGTTCTTGACGACTTTTGGGATGTGGAGTCACTTGGCTGGAAAAATTGGGGCGATACGACAACAGCCCTAACGGTGCATCGAGAAGGAAGCAAGCTTGTTGGCCGATCGTATTAAATTAGTTGGAAACTATGTCGTGAAGCCACACTCCTCGTCTAGGAAATTAAATTCCTGACATTGTGGAGCCTTTTCAAAGATTACATTGGAGTGAGACTACGTCGTGCGTGGCTTGGGCGAACCGATGGTATACGGATCGTGGATGGTCTACGGTTGCCAACGGTACAGTTAAATCGCGGGGCGTCTCATACTCTAAGGTTGAAAAAAAGGAATGGGAGGATGTGATGAATGGTAAGTGTAAGCATCTTTGGAAAGCGATTAGATTCTTCTATCTCAGTGGACATCATCATCTTCCCCTACACGTGACGGTGTTTTCTTATTGATTCCTATTTTCCCCCGGACCACCAATTGGAGCAAAGGGAGATGATTTTGTTATGGATGGCGGAAGGTGCTTTGCATCCGCATAAGCCAAAGAAAGAAGGAATGGAAAGATAGGTGAGTCTTTATTTGATGACTTGTGCAGTCTTTCAAAAATCTATTAGATTAGGAAAAGAATCATTGCTGTAATGCATGATCTAATACATAATTAGCTCAACACGTGATGTCTGAAGTTTTTGTATCGGAATTGGGAAGATGATGAGTGCAAAGGTGAAATAGAGGCTGGCCACTACAGTACTTTCAAAGTAAGTTTGATCTTGTTGTTGCATGCAACTACTTTGAGGCTTTGTTGAAGCTACGTCATTGGACATTCTTAGATGTAGAGAAATGTCTTTTATGAGTTATACATTCACAAAGGTTTCCAGGATATATTACCAAAAATGGGGTGTCTCGTGTTTGTCTTTGGTATGAATATCAAATAATAGTTTACTTTGAATCATGAACCATTTGAAGCATTTATTTACTTGGATTTGTATCTTATACATGGATTCAAAAATTAAGGTCATTGTGTTACATTACGAGATTTACAAATCTGCCAGTCCTTAAGTCTCTAGATCTTACTAGATTGCCTTCAAGGGTGGGAAGATTTGATAGTGCATTACCTTGATCTTTGGATGTATATTCATTAAAGAATGTCTCTCGATAATCCTTAGTGTGATTGGACCGATTAAAATTTAAAAGAGTTAACCAATTTTATTATGGACTGGCCGGATCAGAGAATCTTAAATTGAGAGCTTTGAGGTCGAGGAACACTTCAGTAGGCAGCGTGTTGAATGCTGCTTGTGCTGTAATGCATGATGCATGCGTCGTATCAATGTCCTCGGTGTACCACAAATGCGGATATCAATCCACGAGGGGAAAGAGTGAGTTGATTCTTGGGTTAACCTTTGACAATATCTGGGACTGTGGCTTGGTGACAAATTAACTAATGAGTGCAATTAACAGCTAATCCAATTTATCTTGAAATGCAGTTACTATGTGAATGGTAAGAGCTAAGGGCTTTGTCTCCCACATACACTTTGATGAATTCTGCCAAGAGTACTATTCGATTTATTCACGACTTATTGATGGCGGGGTGATACGTTGCCTCGAGATACACATCTGGGTGTATCAGCCCTATCTCGCTAGCTTTGTGGGATTGGTGTATCTATACTGACCCGATGCTCCAAGCGCTTAAATGTTCTGGCAGCAATCATGCCCTCGAATGGGATATCTCACATTCAACAGGAATTGACCAGTCGCTCCATGCGATCCACAAGGCGTTTCTCATGTCTCTTGATCTTTCGGATACCCGATAAAATCATGCAATGTTGGCGGATGTCACCGTAACAAATAAATCTGGATATAGACGGAATCTTGAGAAGTCATAAGCAGTAGATAATATAAACTATAAATCTAATCCATGCAATCGTGACGGGGGTTGAAAAACACCCTAGACCATGAATCTAGAACATGTCTTGGGCTGTAGGTACTGGTATTCAATCTATGCAGAAACATCTGTCCTGTTCTTTCAGAAGAAAAAAACACAAAATGCTTATGTTCTTCCTTTGATTTCGCCATTCTTAGTTACGCTTTTCGTTACTTTAATGCGGCGTGCGTATCACCGACCTGCCTGGATTACGGTTTCACTTTTTAATGATGGAGGCAAAATCAGCGGCGTCGGCGTTGAGATGTTGCGACGTTAAAGCCGCGTGACGCGCCTCTTGACCCGATAACGACCCGGCTTTGGCGTTGGGGCGTCACGGCGTTACGCGCGATATGGCGTTAGGCATCTGCGATCTTTGCCGACTTGTTGCACGCTTCCTCTGCGCTCAGTAATAACAAAAAACCACCGTTCCACTGTGATTGCACAATGCGGAAATCGGTCTCCCAGACTGTAAATCGTAATTAAATGCAAAAAATTAAGCTAAAACAAGCCAAGACGGGGCTAGGTATATGGTGTTTCGAGCACTCATCACGCCCCAATTGCTTCTTGCTTGTCTCGAAGCAGGCCGGCCTCTAAGCAGGACACACTGACCTACATGCTTTAACCTAACAGCAGGATTGTGATGCATCTTTGATGGCAGAAGGATCCATTGGACCATCCTCTTTCCTTTTGTTGAATTTTAGGGGATCAGTGAGTGTTGAATTGAAAGGTCGTTGAACTCGGTGCCAGTTAATGGCGCCTAAACCTGAAGTATTAATCGCCTTTGAGGACCTTATGTACATTGAATAAATAGCCTCTAGTGTATCTACCTTGGTTCCGCCCCAAACTTGGTTTTCAACTCACTGATTGGGAGGCCCGCCTTCTGAAGGATAAGGAATTCCAGTTTTTAGTACCGGTAACATACCTACACAACCAAAAAACTAGTGCGATGGAGTTTTATGCTTCAGTGTTCATCTTTGTGAGGATTGGTTGGGTGACTCCCACCGGTTGGTTGGGGCATCGGGCATTTTCGGTTCCCTCAAGCGTCAGAACACTCAGCTACTATGGCCCCTAAGGTATGTGGAAACCGTCTTACATCTGTGGCGTGAAATGATAGCTCAGCCGGTGCTCAAACATTAAACTTGAAGAGCCCCTCAGTATGCAGTTAGGTGGAAGATCCCATATTCTCTTCTATCTTTCTTCTCTCTCTTTTTTTGAATTTGTTTGGGGCTGAAAGCAATCCATCTTTTATTCTGTCCCATCTCTCTTTGGTGTTTAAGACTCGGGGTTTGTTGAACTTTGTGTAGGGATCCTTCTAGGCATACTAGAGATTAAATAGTGTGACGGTCTTGATAGGTTCGTTGAGAAATAGTTTCTGAGATATCTTGGGGTGATTCAGCACCTGCTGCCTATTTCAGCCTAGTTCGAGCCTCACAACACCCTCTGAATCCTTCTTGAGTTATACTTTGTTTCGGTAATGATGGTGGACTTGGTCAAAAGTGGTCTCGACTCTCCAAACACAGCATCACACTACACTAAGCCTCTGAAACAACTGCATGATAGCCCCAATAAAGCATAAGCTAAACAGGAAAAATAAAAAGCATCGGCTAAGCAGGACTAAAGCGCTACTAAATAAACCGCGTATTAAACTAATCTAAAAATTGCAATCGGATATGCGGGAATCATCATAACCTGGCCTGAAGCTATACTAATCTAACAGCTTGAATCTGCTTCACTGACAAGCAGATGGTCGGTGTCCCAGCGAAAGAATAAGAGAGGGTGAAGAGGCTTTCCTGGTAGTCAGTCATGTCCTTCGGCGGTGGGCGTGGTGATGTGAGCGCGGCGCTAGGCTGCGGGGCTGGGATTATTGGAGAATGGCGAGTGGCACGGTTGGCGGGCGGTATGCATGTCGTAGCGGAGGGCCTCCATATCCCCTAGGTAATGAGGACTCGGTGCTCTTGGGTCGTCAATGCATCAGCGATCGGTGAGGAAATGACCGCCTTGCGAGGTCCTCTAGGTCGGTCGTAGGTTGGTTCTCGGGCGCCAGTCGGTGGTGGTGGGGGGTGGTGGGTGAGTGGAGGGGATTTCACGGCGTCACCTTAGGGATTCTTTCGGGAATCAGAAACAAACGTGCTCGTGCAGACTCATCCTCGTCAGAGGGCTCATGCCTTGGTCGTATCATCCCTCGGTCGGTGGCATTTTGGTTTGTCTAGCAATGATCTGTAGCCTTAATAGTGTATGCATGCCTCGTGTTGTCCTCTAAGGGCACCCGACTCGCTTGCATGGCAGGTATGAAAGGGGTACGGGTTTATTTACGAGTCAGGTTATGGAGGATGCCATCTCAGATAACACCTTGACATCAAAGAACATGCCAGATGATGGCGTAGTTGAGCAGGGCACACTTGGCGGTCACTTCACACACGTTCGTCGTCAGAATGAGACGTGATGTGATGAAGTGATGCCAGACCTTGGGAATATAGGCGAATGCAGCCTTGAGTACAGTACGCTATGATTGCTTCCCTCCTGGCGGATTGGTCTGAGACCTAATGACCACCGGGATGGTCATGGCTATTAGGCGATCAAAGGCTCGGGTGGATGGTCAAGAATATGGTGGTTGATGGGCCTCGTTGCAAGTCAACACCACCAGGACTTTTTTGATGATGTGGGAGGCGAGGTTGGCGTAAATTCTCATTACCACACTGTTCTTGTTGGACAGTGGTTGACCATAGCCCTTATGCATCCAGCAGTAGTTTGCAATGGTCTTGGAAGAGTGTCGGAATTAGTGGAAGCCTTTTCCTTATGAGGACCGGATTCTTACATATGGTGCCAAGCTAGGTCGACACCCTCATTGACAAATTTAAGTGATGTCAGTCGGTCGAGTCCTCAGCGACTGCGACCCTTTTACTGTGGCTTGACTTTTGTGGCTTGCTAGGCATCGACAGGGTGTTTAGACATAACCCAGCACGAGGCCTGCTTGAGACCGAATAGCCTGAAGGCAACTCTTAGGTGGCTTTGGGCAAAAGGTGAGCACCTAGGGTGCTGTCGAGCATGAGGCTAAGAGGAGACTGGGAAGCGCCCGACCTCAGGAGGCCACCTAATGGGCTCAGTAGGGTCTAACTTAAACCTGGCGGGACCAGGCATTGGCACAGCCACACAAAAGTCGAACTCATGAGATCCACGACAGAATGGGGATGAGGGCACCAGCTGCGTGAGGATGTCATGAACGAGGGACGGAGGGGCTGGTTTGGAGTAGAGACTGAAGTAGTGCGAGAGGAGGCGAGGTGGTCGGAGTCGCAACGGTGGGCTCCGGCCGCGGCTGTGTGTGAAGGGTGCGGGGTGTGGGTAGTGATGGAGTGTGGTGAGTGAAAATGGCTGCAGGGGCTACAGAGACGTCGCGGGGCAACGTTGCGGCGTTGGGCTGTGATCAGACGTTCCGAGAAGGCGACCCAGTCGCGGCGTTGAGTCTAAAAATGCGTGAAAGCGTTCGAGTGGGTTTAAATCCAAATCGGCGTTGGGATCCTATCGCGACGATAAAGCTATAATCGGCGTCACGGCGATGAGGTCTGATAATGGCAGCGTTCTGAAAGAACACCGGTTACCAAGTATTGTTGTTGGCTGCTTTTATTTATTAGTAGCTACAATTTCTTTGGCTTATCTTCCTCAAATATACCAATATTTATTAGTAGCTACAATATTTTATTCAGGGCCGTTTTATATATTTAAACTTCAACTCAAACTTCAGAAAAAGGGAAATGGTATATGCTAAATTTATAATACAAAACTAATAATATTTTGTTCTTTTTTTCTCTAACATAGTGTTTCACGATGAGCATAGAAGATTCTTTATGAGAAATAAGTTGGTATGACAATGGAAGCGGTAAGGTAACAACAATAATCATTATGTAATGTATTTTAGTTATGTGATTGTTTTTCACGATAATGTTTTATTAAGGTTTTTTAGATTCAAGTCTTTTTGTGCAGAGCAGCTGGAATATGAAGAAAGGATGAAATTGAGCCGATTTTGGCGGGATTTTACACACCACGGAGAGGGGAGATTCTAAGGGTGGTTCAACAGTGATGTATCCCACGATCTTTTGAAGAATAAATTTCGGAGGGTAGAAAGGTTCATCGCTGAATTATCTCTAAAAATTCGATATTTAACCTTTTAGGTGGGCCGAACTCCTACAAACAGTGAATATGATTGATTTATTTATACTTTAATCAATCAAAGGATTTGAATTCTTTTCTATTCAATATCTGTTTGTGTATGTGATTTTTATTCCTTGGTCAGTTTCAGCCATGTCAAAATAGAGATGAAAAGATAAAGTTGAGGATATCATGTATGAAAATAAAAGAATTTCCTTTTGCTTTGCTTGTCTTGAACATGAGGATTTGTTCGGGAGGGGGAGCCTATAAATATTCTCTTAGACTCTTGGGTAGAGATCAGATTGTACTTTATTTTTCTTTAATGAGTCTAGGATATGATATGTTTCTCCTGATAAGTTTTCTTTACTCATAAACAGCATAGAAGCGATAGAAGCGACATATAGGGCGAAGCTCTTGCAGACAACAAGAAAATGGCCATCCTGCAGAACAACCAGCCACGAAACCAGGAATTTTGGAACATAGAGTTTACATCCACCCTGGCGCCAACTCTGTATTTCGGACCCCTTCGTTTAGAGAGAAGCGATAATGCCCGACATTTAATTTTCGATGAAGAATGAGGAACGAGATTGGCTGCAACGAAGCCCGATTATATCATCCTTGACACTTTGGTCGTAAGAGATGAGAGCGGGGTACAAAAAGCAAAACAAAAAGGAGTTAATGTTTTGGGCTTGGTTATATGTTGTGGTATTAGCGTTTCCCTTATCACAACGAGAGCTGCGGTATCGAATGGTGGTTTGTTATCGCGAATGTTTGTTTACTGAGTAAATGGTGGACTTCCTTACTAATCTGTTATCTTTAGAAGAACTTCTATATATAAACTTTGAGTGTTTGGTGGTGATTTTTGATATATTGCCCGGTGAGAAGGAATTGGAGGAAGCGGAGAGATTCTGGGTGCTGGAACATTGATGTTCACTCCTACGTTGAGAAGAACGAAAAGCTGAGTAAGAAGGTTCATCTGCATAAATTGTCTTCGTGCGTTAAATATGAAAATTTGCTAAATGCGGAATTAGAGACTCTAAGAAGTTTTGACAATGATTGAATGAAAATACTAATCGAGTCACAAACGCGTCATTTTGGTTATCTCGAGCTTTTCGGGTCTTCCATAGTGCATTGTTACTTCAGAAAGCGATGAACGGGATTCATTTATGCGTTGAATTAGGTAAGAGATATGAATCGCACCGTTAAATATCAGCTTGTGAAGTGAGTTTTGATTCAGGATCGCGGCGCTTGTTTCCATCAAGCCGGTCCAAATTGATCACCTCTTTGTTTCCAATACTTCGAGTGTTTGCCCTTCAAGTATGTAAAGTTAACAATCCCTCGACCATATCACGGTTTTTGAGCGAGGTGGGCTAGTCAATGAATCAAAGATTCACGGTTTACTGTTGATTTTATCGCATGTTACAATCAAACTACTCCCTTCACTTACAAAGTAGGAACTAAAGTTAGACATATAGAACCTTCAGGATTCTTATATAAATCTTTTAACATACCATTCATTGAAGAATTGTCCGTTTATGTTTCTTATTATTTATTTTGAAGGGAACATTGATGAATCCTTTGCTACGGAGGTTGAACCCGGTGTGAGTTAGTGCTTCATGGAGTATGCTAATACATTAAGAGATATAGGCTGCACATTTATGCGAATATACCCCCATAATCTTTTGAAACTGTGAGAGTAAAGTTGGAGTCGAAGTGTGCGATTTTTGTTGTAGAAAGAATCATCGAGAGTTATGTTAAGAGACTTTATGTGATGCATGATACGTTATTTTGCATTCTTCATGTAGGTAGTTGATGCATCCTTTCTATGTCAATTTTGATGTTCTTTTCTAACGTTTTTATTACTGTAACTGTTATTTAAAAACGATGATCAAAAGTTATTTTGGAGCTCAATGACATCTTTGGCGTGGTTTTGATTTATTATTGTTTTTAATGAATTGGTTGGGGGAGATCAATAATTGTTTTCAGTTTCTAACATCACCCTTTGTATGTATTTTACTAGACCTAAATGCATTACTTGGACGGAGGTGAATGGCGGTTTCCCATTCATCCAATTTGTTCCCTTGATCCTTGCATGCGTAAACTCTCACAATTCTTATCGGGAGAGATTCTATAGTAGCCTTCTTACTCCATCAAATTTTAGGTGTCATTGATTCATTTAACGTTATTACGGGGATAAAGTAAAACTCTACCTAAAATCGCCAATTGAGAGGCACACAAAGCACAGATAATAACAATCTGCTCTATCCATTCTGTGTTTGAAGGCTTGATTGTTTATCTCTGATTTTTTCATTTGTAAATATCCAAGGTAAATTCATTTCCTTGCTAATTGATAGCTGTTGAAAAAAATATTCCCCTTGTAAAGAAAGAAAAATAAATTCTATCAAGCAAGATCTAAATCTAGCCATCTCTTACCTTGGTCACCTTTCCATGAGTTGGATATGAAGCTCGATAAGAGAACACTATGCCAATTTGGTGTTAAGTATCTCGATTCATATTTTCCTCACTTCCATATTGTAGTTTTGATGTCATCAAGTTGTCGTCCCTGTCATCATTAGCTAGAGCTTGAGGTGTTTCATTGAGAGAGAGGAAATCGAAGAACATAGCGGTTATTTATATTCCAGGGTTCTAGTCTCATGCGGAATGAGAAACCGACACAAACTAACCAAAGCAGTCCGACCCACACGAAGGAACACGGTGAAAGATGAGACTTTGATTTTGGCTGAGCTTGCTTGACGTATAAGCCTGTTATCATTAATGCTGATGTCGATGATTTTCTTGATTGAGAAGGTAAGCTTTCCAAGAGTAAAATGAAGAAAAATAGGTGTTAATATTTGGTGGAGTCTTCAGTTCTGTGCAACTACTGTCCACATTAACATATAAGCGACTAAATTTGTGGAATGAATGATTCTTGACCTTGGCGCCTCCATCCTTTTGTGATAGATAGCGTGGTTGGATGGTTGAAACTTCAGTCTATTTGGTGCAGAGTTTCTCAAAGTTAAAATGGCACAGCTGGCGGATCTAAAATACATAATCTTGGAGAAGATACAGCTTATAGATATGTTGGAAGCGACATACGTGTATGATTTTTTGGTCTTATCATTTATTTTCTCTCTAGTGTACTTGTTCTTAGAAATGTTGTTACTTGAGCAATGAACCTTAATTCATTCATACATTAACAAATTGAAGAGATTTGAATCCTTTTGTGTTATATTATCACTACTTGTACGATTCGAATTCAACATCATTTACTGTGGAATAATTAGCGGAAGCTAGATAATCGTGTAATTTAAGATGTTCAATTTAATTGCTAAACTAATATAAACCGTCGAATCGGTACCTTGTGGATTTCTTGATATCTACTGAGCTATGAATCTTTGAAACTATCCTCGAGGTAGTGGGTAAGCGTGTATGCGCTTAGTTACTAGAAAGATTTGCTTTTTCTCACGGCTGTTCTCTATTTATGGAAGTCTGAGCCAGAATAGCAATAGCCATTTGGGCCTCCACCTTAGGATCCCGAGGTCGAGTGTGAAACCATTTGGTGTTTAAACAACTTGGACTTGCTTATTATAGAAAAATCTTAATAATCTCCACTTGCTATAAAACAAGTCCAGGATTCTTTCTTGTAATTGTGTGTATCCATGCTCCTACCATTTATCTAAAGCTTTAGTTTGGGGATCCCTGCGGTTATCAGTAATCGAAGCTCCTCATAATTGCCAAACAATTATCTAATCCGATGCTATTCCATTCTGGCTTGGGAATTGAACTCAGAGATTAATAATATTAAATATTAATATTGTATTTTCTCAACTGTAAATATCAGCCAATTAATTGATAAGATTTTACAATCAATCGATCGGTATTTATTCTCTTGAGTTTATTAGTTTCTCTAATGGATAAAATGCAATTTTAGTGACTTCATAACATCAATCTTGGGGAAACATATTAAGAGGATGTTTCATACAAATTCCATATTGTTTATTTCATAATACCGGCAATTAAAATAATCTTGCTCCCAAATCGTATCAAGATATTAGTGCGTTTAAAATGAACCTCACTTATTGACAGCAGAGAACAATAATCACATTTAAATACCTATCTATAATAAACTGGAGGATTGAGAGAAGAATAATAGCAATATTTCTTGAGATTTATTTCCTTTTACATAAATTTAACTTTAAATAAATCTCACTTTGATCATCAATGCAAGCATAATTTGCATAATATTTTATAATAGCAAAACGAATTATTTCATAAAATGTTGCAGTCTAAATAAAGCATGCTTTGTTTAATGGCGTGATACTTATTCATTAATTATGAGAACCTATGATTATGTCTTCTATGAGCGTATTCATATGATCATATACTCTCTGATGTCCCTAGGATCTTCTGCGTAGAAATATCGAGGTGTGAACAATAATGTGAAGGCTTACCTCATATTGTGTTAAATTAAACTCGAAAAATATAATAACCACATTTGTCTTGTTCTAAAAAGACAAATAAACTCCCAGCGCTGCCTTAAAACAAGTCGGTAGAGCTCTTAACACCCATGTAATCTGTGTTTCTCAAAAGCGCGAACGGTGGTATCTTTGTAAATAGAAAGTATGCTAAATTTTCCTGCGATTCTATTTAGTAACCTTTGTATCTCTCGATGATACATGAATCAGATGATACTTTCTGTGTGTTTACGTTTCTTGTGATACCTCGGTTCTTGGACTCTGCCTAGCCCACCATTTGTCCTGATAAGGGTAATGAGCCGATTTGCCTTTGATCACTTGAAGATCCGAAGGAACTGCCGATACATCGCTTCTTTGTGCCGAGCGTGCGTACTCCGGCCGGTTGGAATGACCGCGCGAGTTTGACTGACACTCATCAACAATAAACTCCACCATTTGGATATAAACATATCCAGTGGATTCTGGATAATATCCCCTTGGAAATGCGAAATTATTATAGCAATAGTTTCGAGACTCTACCTTAGAAAATCTCTGCCTCTGTCTCTTATTTTCCTTAGATATTTGAGAATATGTAACGCAATCAATGTTCTTCTCACGGATCGGATTGATACCGACTAATGCTATTCCCAACTGCGTATTATGATATGTCGTAGTACATACTTTTTGACATACATGAACTACCTACTCTGCAGAAAACTGAAAAGGTATCCTACTCATATGTTCTTTACGCACCAGAGTTTTTGGTGATTGTTTCAGCCCAGAAAAGATGAACTCCATGCTTGAAGGTACAGTTCCCTTCTTGGGAATTTTCCATGGCGGAACACAGTAGAATTTTATCTACGCATATAAAGCTTGAGATAAATACTGACACCTTATTCTTGGGGTCTCATGGGAAGTTTGATTCAGAATACGGTTGTAGCTTCTCCAATCTTCGTATCAAATTGCTTTTGCAGCCCATCCTTTTACACTTGATAACACCTCTATATCGTTTCCGATTAGTAAATGTCATCACAATAACAAGGACTAGGAAGCTACTTTTGTACCTTGGATCCTTTTGTAAACACAGGGTTCATCGGGACTCTCAAAGCTGTATAAGTTAGCAACGATCAAAACCCTAATGTTCCATGTTACGGATAGCACTTTGATCCATAATGGACCTTTTCAACTTACATGCCATGTGTTCTTCCTCAGCTATGGAACCCTCTGAATTATTTGCATGTAGATGTCTCTTCTAAAGCGCCCATTTAAAAATACTGTTTGACATCCATCTGCCAAATCTCGTAATCTAGACTTGCAGATACAATTAAAAGAATCCGAATGGATTTAAGCATGGCTACTGGTGAAAAGGTTTCATAATCTATCCTCTGGGGTATAACCTTGCCACTAATCTAGTTTCTTGCTGTTTTACTTCCCATCTAAATAGTTTTTTTCTCTTATGTATCCACTTACACCCTATAGGTTTTACTCCTTGGGTGCCCGTACAAGAGACCACTAAGTTAGGAATACATAGACTCCATCTCACTCTGGCCCATGGCTTTGAGCACCCCGTGCATCAACATCCTCTAGTGCTTCTTTTTGTAATTTACTTGGCCCTTCGCTATCAATGGTTATAACAGTGTACCATTCCGCCTGAACAAGAGAGAGCCTCGATGGCTTACGTGTCGTTATCCCATTACGCCGAAGCTCCACTGGTTGTTGTGGTTCTATAGGAAGATCCTCTTAATCATTTTTAATTTGATTTTCTGGTTTTTTTGGTTCCACTTGTATATCTAATTACATTCTACTATTGGTTCCACTGCTTGCTCACCTTCGAGTATATTTTCATTTTCCTCTCGGCTGAATACGCACCGGAAAACAATGGCAATAATAGGTCCAAATTGGGAGTTTAGGCGATTCTGAGTCGAAGCCAAGTTCCTCAAGAAATTACCTTACTCTTGGGCTTGAAATTGTTTACATAGTCTTCCTCTCTCTAAGAATTTTGAATTAGTGCTCACTATAACTTTATTCTCCTCGAGGAACTATAAAAAAGTCCACCTTCGTCTTTGTGGTATCCAATAAACAAACATACTTCAGTACAAGATTCCAACTTATGTGGTTCCTTTCTCAAGACATGCGCTGGAGCACCCTAGATACGAATATGGTTTAAACTAGGCTTGCGCCCATTCCACAATTCAGTGGGTGTCTTAGAAACCGACTTAGAAGGAATCAAGTTCAATAAGTATGTAGCAGTCTCTAAGGCATATCCCCAAAACGATATAGGTAGAGATGAATAACTAAAGCACCGATCTCACCCATGTCTAAGAGAGTTCTATTTCTCCTTTCACAACTCCATTTTGTCATGTGTTCCAGGCTGACAAGCCAGAAACTATCCCCTCTTGAGTTAAGTAAAACTTAAACTCTCCAGATAGGTATTCACCGCCTCGGTCATATCGAAGCTGTTTGATATGGACACCTAATTGCTTTTCTACCTTAGCCTTATATTCTCAAAATTTATCAAAAGTTTCAGACTTTTGGCGCATTAGGTAAACATAACCATATCTTGAGTAGTCATCTGTAAAAGTGACAAAATACTCATACCCACCTCTAGCTTGAACACGCATTGGTCCGCATACATCAGTATGCACCAATTCCAACTATTGTCATACGATATTCGCTCAAGGGCTCTTCTTGGTCATTTTACCTTCCAAACAGAGTTCATTACTGGGTATATAGGTTCAAATGCTGTGGAATTTAAAATCCCACTTTCACCAAACCATGTATCCTATTAGGATTAATATGACTCCATCTGCGAATGCCAAAGGTGTTTCATTTGATACTTTCCTTTTCAAGTAAGGTGATTATGTTCATTTTCAACAATTTCAATGACATTTATATCATAGGACAAGGGACTTAAAAATAAAGATTATTCATAAGATCAATGAACAAATAAAAAGATTTACTTATTAAACCGAGGAATTAAACCGTAATGTCAAACCGTGTTCAACTAAACAACTAATGTAAAACCAAATTCCTCTCAAATCCGCAAATAAACAATCTTCTAAACATAAAGTCCTATTATTCTAAAAAATAAAACAAATGGTCCTATGGCCTTTACAGAGATTAGCTCCCCGTTCCCAAGTTTCAAGTATCTTTGTCCTTCTTTTACATGCTATGTTTGGAACTAATTACAAAGAGTAACAAACATGATTAGTGGCTCCCGAATCACCCATCCATTTATCATTAAAATTCTCCACTAAACAAGCTTCAAATAACAAGTAAATCACCCATACCGATTTTTGGTGGCCTGGGGCAATTTCGTTTTTGTCCTTTCTGTCCGCACTGGGGCACTTGCCTTTCGCTTCTTCATCAAGTGGCCCGATTTGGTAACCAGATCACCGCCTCTTTTTCTTTGCTCGTTGTTTCCACCTTGTGTTTCCTAGGTTTCAGAACCTCCGTAGTTGATACTTCCCGCTCGTGAGAGACTATTCAAGACTTCAAGCTCATGCATCAATTGAACTCGAGTCGATCCATCTTATGCATATTGTAATCGAATTTCAACCCGCTTGAAATGTTTAGGCAAAGATCGTAAGATGAGATCTATCTTCATCTCCTTTTTCGTTTTGCTCCCCATCACTCGGGCCGATCGATATGTGAAATCATCATAAACAATGATCCTTCACACGCCCACTACCATAATGCAGGTTAATCAAATCGTTGATAGTGTTTTGTCTTTCGTAAGTAGTACTTAGCAAACATCCCTTCGAGAGTCTAGTAGAAAGCATTTACTCCACTATCGATGTTATTTGCTGCCCTCAAATGACCCAATAACACCGGGTAAGAATATAACTAAGTGAAGTGTTTGCATTCTCTCAAGCTCATGTTCTGCTGTTATATCATTAGCACCGCCCGATAGTCGCTTAGGGTATCCATGACAAACTCGATTTTCTCATAACTTAACGATGTATAAGTTCGCTTTCCAATCTTCAAAGCATTTCCATCCAATGGTTTTTGATTCAAAATCATAGCTAGAGGGTTGAAAGATGCCATTTTCTGCGAAAAAAATTTATACATCGTGCACACTAATATTAACTCGTATATTATACAATAAACATATATTTAGTAAATAAAAAAAAATATTTGTTGTTTATTGTAAACAATAATTTAGTTTCCATAATAAATGCTAACGGTGGGCAAGACATTTATAACAAACTAAAACTTGATCATAAATGAATAGTATCCACTAAGTCAGTCCCAAAAAATTGGGTCTACTTATCTGACTACTTGCCATCCCAATCTTCTTGGGATAATACACTTTCATTTCAATCATTGCACCATATGTGTGGCTCCCGACCCTCGTAGTCAAGGATCGCTGTGGCATTCACCAATCGACAACAACCTGAAAACAAACATCAAGACGACAGGATCCGTCGCCTCCGATGGCAAAATTAGTATTTTTCCTGGAAGACTTGGGAATTGAGAAATCGTAGTCTCAATTAAGAATCTCGTGATCTTCGGTGTGACTTTCTTCTTTATGGAGGGAGGAAAGAGGATCACTTTTGGATGCTGGACTTATTTCTTCCCATAATATTGGGGGAAGATGGCTCTTATTTCGGGAAGGGTGACTTATTCTTCCCTCTACGTAACTACCTTCCCGATAGAACCGCTGCTAAGAGGACTTTCTTATTTTTTCAGAGGCGACGGGGTTAGTTCATGGGTGAACTCACACTTGTAAAGTGGAGAGCCGGCTATAATCTCGGGCTGGGAGAGTCAGCCGACCGAAAATAAGTGTTTGAGCTTAAACAAGGCGTCCGGTTACGGATACCCGAGCGCCCGGGGAGGGATCGGCTGGGCATTCCCGCGCCGGCGCCAGGTTCCGGGCCTAATCCCCTCGGGTACCCGGGCGAGGGCCCACGCGCCTCAAGCCAGCCGGTGCTCAGCCTTTTCCCATTTGAGGCTCTCGACGGCCGGCCGCCGTGGTCCCGGTCTGACCTGTACCCACAGCAGCCCTCGCTTTTTCCCCAGGTTTGGGAGGAAGACCATCCCCACCGGAAAAAGAACAAGGTCGACCGTCATATTATAAATTTACCATTAATGCCGCGTAATTTTCAACATAATTTTTTATAACTTTTTGTAATCAGATTAGATGCTATTGGATCACTTGACCGATCCCGATATAGGAGCAAATACAGCAAGCAGGACGACGAGGTTCAAGCATTCCATCGGGTTATTCATTTATCCCAAGCAGAAGGACATAATGCGCCATTGGGAGCCCTTTTCATCATGGTAAGGCCCCTACGATCGGGCTGGATAATTCTATATCCACACATACATCGGGGTGCCTAGAGTCGCCCGCATGGGCCTCGCCTAAGATTATTCTGCGATCTCCCGCTCTACCCGAAGGAGAATTTTCGCAGATCATCGATGACTATATACAGTCCGAATCGTAATCTCTGGCCCGCTTGATCGAAAGCTGGTAAGATAGGCGGCTCGCCGATTTGCTAATATTGCTTATTTTCTTAGTTGCTAATGGATCTCTTTGTAGTCGCAACGCTGTTCGCAACACGGGCGCCAAGCAAAGATCACGGAAGTCCGAAAGCCCGACCGAGGGACGCCGAACAACCCAAGATCAGGAGGTTCAAAGTGAAACGGGCCGGAACCCGAGATGCGTAGCTACCATTAAAGAAGGATGAATTACGCAAGCCGCCGCTGAGCTAGAGGCGCACCGGGCCGAGAGCCATCGTGGCCGGTGGTGAGAGAGATGCGTTCGCCAGAGAAATGATACGGCAGCCAAAATTAAGGCTGTTAATACCCTAGCACAAATAGGAGTTCCTGAAGCTTGTTCTGGGTTCCGCATGCCCTAGCTAGGGAAGAAGCCTCGCGAAGGCGTAGTCCGAGCATGGAGCCACCGAGGCGTGGTCCCGGGTGGGGAAGCTCGCAGAAGGCGGATGGTGAGAGCGCCGTCAGCTTAATGAGACTTTCTCATCACGGAGCTCCTGGGTCGTGAAGGATGAGTTCGGGCCAGATTCGAGAAGGTCGTTGTCGACAGAGAAACAAAGGAGGCCAAGTTAGGATTCTGGGCATGACACATCGCTCAATTACTGGCTATGGTTGTCGCGCTTTCATGCACAATACTCATGAAAGCAAGCCTCATATCCCTGGATGGAATGCCGATCCCTTCCTCCAGCCACGCCACCCTGCACTTTGCCAACTCGATGTCTCCCCCAAGCCGCCTTGTCACCGCAGCCCCTAATCCACCTCGGGAGGAGCATTCGGAGACTAGCCCGATTGTTACAGGAGAAGAAACGATTCTTCCGATGGATCCCCTGTCGAACAGATACCTCACTGGTAAAGGTTGGTGCTCCTGCTGAAACAGCCCGCCCGATCGCGGTTTTGTATACCGAACAATTTTCCTTTCTTTCCCTCTGCTAACTTTGATATGCTTTAAGGTTATAATATTTGAGTTTTCTTGATTCTGTTGAAAGCTCTCCTTTGATTGCATTTGATTAGAAATCATGAAGCTTGAGTCGTAAAGCCATCGAGTCGGTTCTGATAAATTGTCAATCAGCTACCCTACTTAGAATTCACTCGCCAGATGAGTTTAGGCCAGGATTAGTGCCCAAAAAGTGCTATTTTGAATTCTATTCGAGACAGGTTTTGGAGTGCTTTTACGCACTAACCAGTATCAATTAAGCCAATTGATGTGTGCAGTCCATTTAGTTCTACTAATACCATTTCGAGCTTGTTCGTGATTTTCAGAGGTTTTTGCGCACCTCACCAATCGTGGTTTTAAACTCGATGACAAATACATGTGCCGACGTCGAGGAACACCTGTTTTCAACCATCTAAAACATCACAATTCAAAGGTGGAATTGAAGGCAATGTGACGTAAGAAGAGAGGCTAAGGACGATCAAGTAAAGGCAAAGCAAACAGAGCAATTCCGTGGATTTTATGATTAAGTAAAATTTCACGGGATTGTGAAAAATTTCGCATTCATAGCTTAAAATTTAACTCTAGCTAAATTGAAATTTTGCTAGGCTAGCTAAATTTCGTCTATCTGGCGAAATTCACTATGCTCAATGAAGAACCACCCCGCTATCTCACAAGAATTTCGCTAAAGTTACCGAAATTTCGCTACCAGTTTAAATTAACTGATAGCGAAATTTTCTCCAATTTACATCTCTCGTAGAATTCGCCAGGTTGTTAAATTTTCGCTATGCAGCCAAATTCCCGCCTCTGTTAATTTTGTGTATTTGATCCTAAATCACCACGTTGCGTATTACCACCTCGTCCCTCAGACACCCAATGTTTTAGGCATTCTTGTATTTTCACACTTTGGGTGGACTATATAAACCCCCATAGTTTTGTAACCCTAAACAATTTTTGAGCAGCTTTTCATTTTGTAAATAAAGTCCCGCAGCTTTCATTTTAGGGTTTCATTTTCTCTCTTCTCTCTCATCTTTCCTTCACTTTCTAGGCTGCCAAACACTCCCCTTGAGGATGACAACTCAAGTGGGATGCTTCGTCTAAGCCTTATGTACTCTGGAAAGAAAGTATGCGGCTAGCTTGGTTTTCAGCGCTTATGTGGTCCTCATGTTTTAAATGCCTGGTGCACTAGATTATGGCCCTAGTTTTCCAAACTAAGGTTTAATGCCATTTCAATGTCATTACTTTAGCCAATACTTACCATAAAGTGAAAGGTACAAAGGCATACTTATCAGTTGGGGATGCACTGTTATTCTTTGACGCCTTACGAGCCACCGAAATGAGGTTGAAAAGGTGGTTTTAAACCTAAAGGGGTCAGAATGCATGTTACCTGTGTTGACTCAAATAGGAGTGGTTCTAGAGTTAGGATTTATAGTTAAACAAAGATCCGGTTATGGCTTGGACTATAGGTTGCTTACCATAACGCGAGGATATAACCCGAGGACTCTTCATTTCCCCCATGTTATCAAGCTAGTGACCTAAACCTTCAAGGTTACCATTTCACAATTCAATTTAGGCCATTACGCGCTAGTCGTTGAACATACAACTCCCAATCGCTTGAACAAAATCAAAAATCCAAACAAAAGCCTCACCATTTTCAACACTAACGCGAAATATTCATAGTGGATGAAACCCATCCCCGTGTTCGACCCGTGACCGCTATGTCGCAAGAGTTTACCACGGCAATAGGGAGGAACATAGAAACAAATTTTGTTGATTCACACTCTACCGCAGGCACTTAATCAAATGGCGCCGCTGTCGGGATGGTGCCAAACCGATGATAAGTTGAAGTGTACTTGTGATCAAAATCACAAAGTGAAGGTGACCTTTAATCCTTTTTTGAATTTCGCCAGAATCGCATGTTTTCATCACTGGCAGTGAATCGCACCGCTTTTGTTTTTCATACAGTCAGTTTTATTTTAGCTAACCCTAACCTTTTTGGCAAGCTTTGTTGTGTTCTTTGTTCTGTTTCATTTTGTTTAACAGGTGTTTATGCACCAGTGGGATAGAGACACTTCAGGTAGACTATAGAGAATCAGTACACCAATTGAACAAGGTTGTGGGAAGTCAAGGTACACAAGTGGAAAACATGGAGCCCTCACCGAAGAACAACAAAGTCATGTGGTACCCTGCTGAATCCAAAGAAATTTTTACAGTCAACGAGACCACATACACCCTCCAAGAGTTGCCCCTCCCGCATCATACCTCCTGCCAGGATGTGAGGGCCCCATTGTGCTCCCTACTCCCACTTTTCACGGTATGGGAAAATGAAACCCATACACTCATATTAGGATTTTTGAGGAGGGTGTGCATAAACTTTAAGGAAGGTATGACGGAGCGCCGATCGCCAGTCAATCATCCACATCCCGGCAAGCCAAGATCCAGTTTAACCATTCAGTCCACCAGCCGCAGTCCCGATTAGCCGCAAGTGTAATTCTTCTTGAAGAAATTCCTTCAAGGTCTATAAGACCAATAATCAAGAGACAAATCTGTACGCTGTCGCCTCGATGTCAATGAGGTTCTACCGAAGGCCGGGAGAGGTTCATAGAAACTACCGCGCTTGTCCACATCATGGCTTTGACACTTGATGCTCGTAAACCACTTTTATGGTGTGGTAGCGTCTCCGCCACGGCGCTTATCGAAACCATGTGTGTAGATTTTGATCAAGATCCCGACGGCTTTCATGGATTTTTAAACTATGTGGTTGAAACTTCTAAGGGCAAGATGAGCCAAACCCCTAGAGAATGGAGAAATGAGACCTCAAACAACCTTAGGGGCGGATGTACGCACCGCCGAGAAATGAAATGAAAGCTGGGATTTCAACCTTAGCTAGGAAGCCGTGAGGAGTTAGAAGGTAAATGACTCTTAATGTGGCGCGTGCGCGGATCAAAATCCCGCATTGCCAATCCATGCACCAATTTTTCAATCCACGCCCACCCTAAGAACAGATCCTACGGCCCCTTCGCTGAAGGATTTGATGTCGAATATGCAAATGCCGATGGGTCAATACAAGCCCCACAACCTGGTCGCTCCATATGGTAATACCTACACCCAACTGAGTGAATCACCCTAACCTCTCCCTGAACCCACCCGCCATGTACCCGAAGACGTATCATGCCCAAGGTGAATTTGAGCAGTCCCTGAACTCCATTAGGCAGAGGAAAAATGAGCTCATCAAGCAAAACATAAGAATGCAAGAGTGTTATCTCTTTGAAAGGAATGGAGAGGGCTCAACTGCAAAACTAGAACCCTCCATCCCTGAGTTCACAACCTCAAATGCAAGTTACAAATTTGAACCAGTGAACCTCAAGCCCACAAAGAAGAGATAACTCTCTCTTTATCTCTCATTCCCTCTATCTTCTCTATCATTCTTTCATTCAGTAAACCATAGAATGTAATTCTTCCATCTTCTAATAAACGGTAGTTTTTGTTTTTTTTTTTTCAGATAGAATTTTTCTTATTTGTTAATTTTATTTTAATTTTACAATTTTGGGAATTATAATGAATTTGAGCTTGTGTGTGTTGGGCTTAATAAATGAGAATTCAGAATGTTAACTATAAGAAAGCTGAAAAAGTTAAAAATTGTTGGTTGATATTGCATATTTTAGGAGTGGATGCTGTACTTGCTTGTTTTAAGACTGTAAGAAATTTTTTTTAAAATGTTGGTGTTATTGTTATTTACCAAATGAATTGAATAGCTAATCATAATGAATTGTAAAGTAGAACAACAATACAACATTTTAAAACAAGATGAAGTCTCAAATGCAAATGGGCTAAGTTGTGATGTCAAGGATAAATAAGATAAACTTTAAGAGTCTTGAAAACTGAAATTGAAATCAAAGCTAATAAGGCTATTAATTCTAGTCAAATTGGGCAAACAAGATAGCTCATAAAAATGACTAAACTAACACATTGGTCGGCGTACCTTTAAAAACTGACATGCTTGGGTTAGGAAACTTTATGGGGATGTACCATTAGAAATCTCTAAAGTCCTAGAACTCATTGCGTTATTTTTCAAGGCTTAAAATCCTAGGCATCACACCCAAAGCAGAAATGATTTCTAGGCCATCCTTGGACAGTTTACGACTTTCAAAAGCCTACCATTGTAATGCATATGCATATACCCTAGTTCCTATTTTGAGCCTAATGCCAATTTCATCATCATAGCCAAAAACAAAGAGCCTTAACCCTTCCTTTAATCTTACTTTACAGTAAAGAACCCTTAAATTACCCAAAACTGCAAATCAGTGCAGTAGAAATGAGAAAGAGGATAAGTTTGGGGGGAAAAAAGTTTTAATTGAAAGTAAAAAGGGGATTAAGGGGTGAGAAAGGAAGACAGTCAAGAAAAAGTTGTACTAAAGAAGGTGCAAAATGTAAAACTCGAGAAGTCAAAAGCAAGAAGTTACAAGGGAGTGAGTTTTGTCTCGTAGCTTCACCGACCTGGAGAAATTGGGAAGTCCTTAGGGAGTGTTCTACACCTAGTACCCTAATGCCAACTGGTATGGGAGCTACTGACCCAAAGTTTGCTAAGGGGTAGCAGAAAGCTTAAAAGGGTAAAACATTGCACCACTCTAAATTTGAAAAACAAAATTGAAAGAGGCTTATGGAGCGTAATTGAAAATAGTAGTGGAAAAGAAAATAAAAATAACAATAAGCTATAGAGGAGGAAATGCAGAAAAATGCACCAGATCTAGTTTAAGGATGCTTGAAGGGCTAGTTTAGCAGAAAATTAGGATGAGTAGTGAAGGCAAAGAGCTGAGAAAATGAATGCACTTTGGGTAAACTCAAGCCTAAAATGTCTAGTTATCTACCAAGTACCCTTGCCATACATTACTAGCTCAAAAGACTTATTTGATTATGAGGGGTGTGTTATGTCTACATTAGTGGAGAATAATATGACCAACAAGCCTATGGGACTTAATTTACTCTAAAAGAATGTCACTCTGCAAAATAACTCTCATAAAGCTACCTAATCTGCAAATCAATTATAAAGGGAAGACCAACATACACTCACATAGTCAAGAACTGTATCTATTTATTAACTATGAATTACATGCTGTATTGAATGATCTAAATTGAATTTTTTTAGGATTTTGAAAATGAAGCTCAATTAGAATTGATGTCACAACTGAAATACTACTAAAGCCTCAATGCTAGTTTGATTGAAAAGATCAATTACTAGAAAAATGTCCTTAAAAATTGATTTTTATTGTTTGAGGACAAACAAGTAATCTTTTCTTTGCTTGAGGACAAGCAAAACCTTAAGTTTGGGGGAGTTTGATGAGTCTTAAACTCAACTATTTTTAAGCCCATTTTTCAAGTATATTTCAGGCTTAAAAGTTCATTTAAATGCAAAATTATAGATTTTTCACCCAGATTTATGTTTTGTAGGAAATTAATGAAAAAGCGCACTAAAGATAAAAGGAGTAGAAATCAGCATTGCATAGAAAGGACAATGTCGCGATTAACACTTCCAATGTCGCGACATTATATGAAGAAGGTTCGACGCTACTCTAATCGCGACATAGATGCGACATCGCTTGAAAAGGGTGGCAAAGACGGCTAATGCTGCGACATCATTACAACATTGAGGCGACATTAAGTTGATGTCGCGACATCGTCCAGACATAGCTACGACATTGCTTGTAGTGAGAATAACTGAATTGTTTAAATGTCGCAACATCGCCATGACATCGTTGAGACATCAAAACAAGCCTCATCTAGTGTAGATATTAGCTAAATGATGTCGCGACATCACAACAATGTCGCAAAATCATATGAAAGTAGCCTGAGGAGAAGTTAACGGACCAATGTCGCATATTCGGATCAAGAATGTCGTTGACATAAGATCAAAGCAATCCAGGATGGTGAAATCATTTAATGTGGCTTATTATTATCGGTCAATGCTGCGTACATCGCCTATAACATTGGCAGAGGACTTCAGAACAACAAGATTCAATGTCGCGACATCACAACAGTGTCGCGACATCAGCCTTAGGTAATCATAATGAACTTAACTGACCAATGTTGCAACATTAGATCAGCAATGTCATGACATCAGTTGAAAAGATCATAACTGTGGAGGCAACGTCGCGACATCAACAAGTTAACTACAAGCAATGTCGCGACATCAGGGTAAGAACATAAGTGTATAGGCTTAGACAAGGAAGAGTAGAAGAAATAATGTCGTGACATCAAAAGATGACTTAGAACAATGTCGCGACATCAAGGCAAGTATGTATGAGAAAGGGCATAAGTCAGCTATGTCGCGACATCACAGAAGTGTCGCAGCATCAACTAAATGCCGCAACACATTAAAGGCAATGTTACAACATCAGAATTAATCTACAACACTGAATCTCTATGTCACGACATCATCACGACATGGACCTATCATTGGAAACTGAGAATTGCCCAACAAATTTTCAATGTCACGACATCAGTTGTAACCCACTACATTGACAACCCCGATGTCGCAACATCATCACAACATCACCTCCACAAGAGGTTAAAGGCACTCGAAGCCGGGCGCGTGATTCTCGCCTCATTTTAAGGCCCAAGACCGAGCCTAAAAATTGAAGTTCTAGCAGCGTAGTTCCTAGCTCTACTAGTTTACCGCCTTGATTGGGAAATCTAAAGTCTCATTTGTGTGTGTATATATATATATATATATATATATATATATATATATATATATATATATATATATATATATATATATATATATATATATTTTCCTTTAGTTGTTTCTCGTATTCAGCTCGTTTAGGATTAGAGTAGTGATTTGACCTAGAATTCCGAGCTAGTATTCATGTAAATTGAGTTTCATTTATGTCTGAACTTAAATGAAATCTGGAAATTATTATGGAATTCATTTTTCTTTAGTTTTGAATGCAATCTAAATGAATTTGTTTTGATCAACTAGTCATTGTGATTTGTGATCCAGATTTGAAAGGCTAAGCTCCCTTTGGGAAGAATCTTTTGTCAGGGGATTATTGCTCAGAATAGCTAATGTCAGTTGGGTAAGAAAATTGGAGTGATTTAATTGGTATTACTCCTACATTGAGTTGTTTTGAATATTAGTGTTTGGTACCCAGAAAGAGATGTATCATTATTCTGATTTCCAAGAATCCCTTTGAGTGACATAGATTTGAGACTACCTGAGAGTAATGAGCAGTAACTTGTGGGTAAAATTACACTAATATTATTTGAACTAATTCACTTTTGGGATTACCTTGATATATCACTATTGATGATCTAACCTCTAGTTTCAAGGCTCCCTCCTAGGTAACAGCAGGAGTGTGTGCCCGAGGTATAAGATCCACTTACTGATCTAGCAACTTAATTATGAGAGGTTTCACCTCAAATGAGAGGAATAACTTCAACCTCGTGTTAGCTGAGATTCTAATCAAGGGAAGAGGAAGTTCTTGTCTAATTGATGGATGAGATACCTTTTATTTGGATAGGGCTTGCCATATCCTATCCATGGGGGCAAACAATTTCACCCAAGAAATGGTTAGCATTTGAAAAATAGTCATATTCAAAAGAGGGAATGAATCCATAAGAGCTCTTTCTCGCACTCCATCATTTGGAGATAGAAGTGTAGTAAGCTGAAGAGTGAAATGTGTAGAGTTAGAGAAATCCATTCTACATTAGTTGCTCTAGACAATTCCAAGTTTCATATCCATTACTTTATCTTATTTGAACTCGCAAAGTGATGGTCACAACATTAGAGTTTTCTCATGAATTTTTACCAAAGTGGAACCCTCAAATCATGTGTTTAGAAATTTCATTATTGTCTGACTCCTTTTTACTTAAGGAGATAAATCTATCTTGAAAATTTGAAAATTAAAATAGTAAGGATCTTTAGTAGTGAGGGTAGTTAATCTTTAAATTTTTCTAATCAATCCTCGTGGGAATGATATCTGGACTTAAAATCCACCTGTACATTTCAGATGACCTCGGTCACTTGTAGAGAATTAGACCAATACTAAATTTTCATTATTACATCACATTAGAAATCATTTTCTTATCATTTTTAGTAAGCAACAAGTTTTTGACAATCATATTGAGGATTGAATGCCCCATGGTGGTAATGTAAGAATCTGGTTGCAATTTTCTAGTCTACATTAAGAATCAATCAATATCAAGTTTATAAAGACTATCACAGGACTCAAGAGTCCTGTGGTGCAACAAAGGGCGTAAAGTCAGTATATAGTAAAGTCATAATGAACACCGCCTAAGGCTCAAATGGGGCATATACACTCATTTCTAGGGGAAGTGGGCTATCGACAACGCCATCCGCCAGGTGATGAATCGTCGATTCAAATGGTTCATAGCCGGCTCGTTGGAAAGACGATTCAACAAGGTGAACTGAACTGGAAACATGGTGCGTCGATCAATGGTTGGATCAGTTCGAGTAGTCGGTCCGGTCTGATTTTTAAAACATTGGTTCCATCTCTTTTGTAAGTTTAAATTTCTTTAATTTTTTTTAATGTGTAGTTTTCGCAGTGGTGGGCATGGTTCAATTAATCGAATCGTGCCACAAAATAAAAACAGACTGTCAATTTTTGGTTTGTTATTTATATAAACCAAAAACCTAACCATTGATTTGGTCAACTAAATCTTCAATTAGCCATTTGTTTGGTTAACCATATATCGGTTTTTTGGTTAACCATAATTAAAAAATAAATTTTCAATTCTATAATCAAGTTCAAATTACAATAATTATTATAAATACAATATAAAAAACAAAGAAAAAATGAATACACTATTCATTTGCAATTCCATGTGCATTTATAATACACATTTATAATACATTCACAATTTAATTAACCACATGTTTTAACAACTTTAGTAAAAACAAATCCAAAGAAACCACAGCCTATATGCTTTCGTTTGGAGGAAAAAGTAAAAGCTTGGTTTTGAGGAAAATAGTAAAAGCAACGAATATAAACGAAACCGATTTTAAATATATTTTTTATTTTTCGGTTGGTTAACTGAAACCACAGTTTTTATATTTTGTAAACCGAAACCTAAATCAAAACCAAGATTTGTGTAAAACAAAAACAAAAACGGAACCGCTCGGTTCAGTTAACCTATTTTTTTGTTTGGTTTTCAGTATGTTCGGTTTCTTATTTTTGCTTACCCTTAGTTTTCAGCCCACAAATTCTTGTTTTTTTAGAGATTAATTTTTTTTTAAGAATTTGGTGTCATTATTTGTGTCATATTTAT
Source organism: Tetrastigma voinierianum (assembly GCA_016808115.1). NCBI lineage: Eukaryota > Viridiplantae > Streptophyta > Magnoliopsida > Vitales > Vitaceae > Tetrastigma > Tetrastigma voinierianum. Next base: position 696,213 of record JAEQBH010006651.1, on the reverse strand, counting down.
TGCCATTATCATTAATTACCATATAAATTTGTATCCTCTATTATTTTGTCTGAATTTTGTATATTATTGTTATTACCTTTGTCAACAACAATTGAAAAATTTACGGTCATACTAATTTGCAAATCATTATTATTACCATAAATTGCTCTTATCTTATTACCATGTATTGTTATTATCGCATTTACCACTTTTCGTTGTAATTTGACGAGCGTAAGTTCATCTAAATGAATTAACATGTTTTTCAATAATACTTCAAAATGAACTAACATGGTTTTTTATGTCACATGTATATACTCTTACCCAAGATTGCTGAGTATCTAAAAAGAAGACAAGGAACTTTAATAAGGTGTAGATGGATAAGACCGGTCCTATAATGACTATCCGTGCAAGAGAAGTTAGGGATAGAGACTATATTTTCTCATATGATGTAGCATCGGAATAGGATTCCCAATACATCTTGAAAATATAATGAAGCAATACATAGGGGGAAAGGAAAACTCCAACCTTGTTTCGCATATGAACATTTTAACACCACATTTATAACATGGTCAAGAGCAATGAGTTCGTGAAGAAGTGTAACTTCACAAATGATTTTACAAATTCTTCGAGCAGGCAAAAGACTCTTCATATTTTTGTTGTTTGAGTTTTAAACATATAAAATATTGATTTTGGTATATGTTTAAATTTCGTGCAAAGATGTACTCAGAGGCCTCCCATACTTTCAAAGGAGAATGAGAAAGACGCAAGCAATGGAAGTGGAAAATTTCATGAAATATTTAGCATACAATCTTAAACTATTTATTCTATTCGTCGGGTTAATACCGGTTAACAAATATGATTATTAATTAAAATTAGTTAACTCTAATTTTATTATAATTATTGTTTGTATGATGGCAAGAGGACCACCTGGTTTGAACGAGCCATCAAATTCATCCGTTTACCACCCGAACTGGCGATTCAAAATGGTTCATTAGCAAGATCTGCCTCAACAAGGTGAATTGAACCGTAAATGTGGCTCTGGCCATCTGGTCTAATTTTAAACATTGGGTTTCTATGTCTCTTTTCCAAAGTTTGATTTCTTTTAATTTTTTTAATGTAGTTTTCAGCCCACAATTCTTTCTTGATGATTAACTTATTTTTTCAAGATTTTGATGCCATTATTCCTATGTCATATTTATTGTCATTATCATTAATTACCATATAAGTTTGTATCATGCTATTAGTTCGTTGGACTTTTAAGTATTATTGTTATTACCTTTTGTTAACAACGAACGCCCTTTTCCATAGATTGCAACTTTCTTTAATATTCTTTAATAAACATCTATAAAAAATTATAGTCTTCTAATTTGCATATTATACGGTTATCACATTTAATTAATTTTATAATATCTCAGAATAACTCCCAAATATACCTTCTAGTCAAGCTGACATGTTGCAGTATTTTGTAAGCTTAATTTGACTGTTTCATGAGTTAAATGCGAAACCGGGAAACGAGAGACCCGGAAAGTTACAAGAATTAAGGACAATTTTGTAATTGGTCCAAAAAGGGGCTTAAAAGTCCTAATGTGAAAAGATTTAAGGCCAAAGTATAAATAATAGGAATTGTGGTATAATTCCTAGAAGATTTGAGGCCAAAGTATAATAAAAGGAAGTTGAAATTCAAATAGTTAAGAGTTGAAAGACTTAAAGGCAACATAAAACTAACCCAAAATGGTTTTCATACAAACATGCCAGGAAAATTTTGGATTCAAAGACCAAATTGGTCTCATTTGGGGAAAACCGTATGGGAGAAGGAGAGAAGAAGAAGAAAGGAAGAAGAAGAAGAGGAAGAAGAAGAAGAGGGAGGAACCAAGATCAAGCAAAGCCAAGCTCCAAAGAGGTATGGAACTACTAACCTTGTGTATGGGTCCTTGGTTTTGTTGGTTAATGGTTTACCCCAAACCTAGGGTTTGATAAAAGTTCATCCCAACATGAGTTTCTTGTTCGTAATTGATTTCTTTCTAGGGTTTGATAGGATTTCATCCTAAACCAAAAGATTAATGGAAGTAAGTGGTAAAAACCTCAAAATGTAGAAAAACATGGAATCCTTTCCTGAGGTTGGATTCATGGATTAATTGTAAGGTAAAAGAGCTGCTAGAAACAAACCCTAATAAAATTGTGTATTTGGTATGTGTATGGGTTAATACCCATATTAAAATGGTTTTTGAAGAAATTCATGATAGGTCTTTGAAATAAGAGAAGGATTGAATGATAAATTGAGTAGCAAAGAGATCATAAGATGAATTTGAAGTGGTCTTGAAGTGTTTATGAAGTATAGAATTGATTTGAGTATCAAAAGTATGGAAAAATGTGAGAAAACACACATTTTAGGGCATTTCGGGTGACTTCTACCGGTAGAACTTGAAGTTCTACCGGTAGAATATCGTTACTGGTCATTTTAATAGTTCCCACCTGTAGAACTTAGGGTCTCTACCGGTAGAACCGCTACTATGTCTCTCAGCTTCAACCGCGTATTTTAGCCATAACTTGCTCATTTCTTATCCGATTTGAGTGATTCAAGTGGCTACGTAAAATAGACTTCAAGGGGAACAAAACTTAAAGAATAGGAATCGCCAAATTATGATCCTAAGTTTCCTAAAAGTTAACTCAAAGTGGGGCCAGGTGCAAGCCAAATTCTGGTTCCAGCTTTGAACATAGAGTAGTCCGGATTGTTTCGGACGTAACTTGAGTTTCGGTGCTCCGAATTGGGTGATTCCAGTCGGAATAGAACCCTTATCACCTTAGCTTTAAATGAGTACAAAGACCTTGTGTCAAATATGAAGTTAGAACCCCGAGAAAATTAGTAATACAAACTGTTTCTAGTGTAATCCGGGTAAATCACTAGTTTGGCATGAAAGCCATGTAACTTTAGTTCTAGATGATCTGTAATTGATTGATTCCACCTCTAAGCAAATTATCCAGAGGAATAAGGATATATGAATTAGTGATTTCATAGACATCATATACTTCACAAGAATAATGGCGCCATATGTAATAGGCATGAAACAAGGAAAATGTAGAAAATGAAAATGGATTGAGGTCTATGAAACATGAAAATGATTATGGAAAATGAAAATGAAAACGAATTGGAACATGAATGTGAACATGAAAGGCAATATGTCATGAACACATAATGTGGTTAAGTGATAAATGATTATTATCACATATAACCAGAAAATGATAACAAATGATAGGAATATACGAAATTAGTATATGAATGAGTATACGTGAATAAGTATACGTAAATGAATTTATGAATGAGTATACATGAATAAGTATACATGAATGAAAATGTGGATGAGTATATAAATTAGTATATGAATGAGTATATGTAAATAAGTATATGAATGAGTATACGTAAATGAGTATACATGAATGACTGCATGAATGAGTATATATGAATGAGTATACGCGAATAAGTATACGTAAATGAAGTTATGAATGAGTATACATGAATGATAATACATGAATAAATATGTGAATGAGTGTATGAATGAGTATACATGAATGAGTATACGTGAATGAGCATATGAATGAGTATATATAAATGATCCCATGAATAAGTATGAGATTGAGTATATCTTTGAAAAGATAATACGAAAGTGAAATTTGAATTGAAAATGCGATTGTGATTGGTTATGAATGTTAATTGTGAAATATATATAAACATATATATATTGATTTGAATGATTGTTATTTGAAATGTTTGTCATACATAAACGATATGAAGACAAATGCGACTGTGATCGGTTATGAATGCTATTTGTGAAATACATATAAGTATATGTATATTGATTTGAATTATTGGTATTCGAAATGTTCGCCAAATAAATGCATGTGTGCATGTATTGAACTATAAGTGAATTTATCGCGATAAAAGTAAATTGATTTTAAACGTATTAGGCTGGATCGACCAACATGACGGATTCACCAATTGAATTACGCGAGGGTAACCGACGGTCAGGCGCGAAATCACATTGCTACCGAATGACAAATGTGACAGATTCACCAACCGAATTTGTCGCTAATGTCGACTTCTATAGTCATATGTGAGACGGTGAATAATGTAATGCTAAATCACATTGCTAATAATGACAAATGTGATAGGATTCACCAATCAACTGGCCGTGGAATGTCGCATTTCTATAGTCATATGCGATAAGAATAATCACGCGAAATCACATCGCTAATCGAATGACAAATGCGGCAGGATTCACCAACCGAATCTGGGTCGTGGAATGTCGATTTCTATAGTCATATGTGACTAGCATTAATTAATGCGAAATCACATTGCTACCGAATGACAAATGTGACGTGATTCACCACAATTGAATCGTCATGAATGTCGCATTTCTATAGCCATGTGAGACGGTAATAATCGGGGATAAATCACATTGCTAATGAACGACAAACAGGTGATTTCCCAAGTGAACTGGTCGTGAATGTCAATTTCTATAGCCATGTGAGACTAAGAGTAATCAATGCGAATCACATTGCTAATAATGACAACAGGCGTGATTCCTATGAACCACGTGAATGTCGACTTCTATAGCCATATGAGACGGTAATAATCAAATGCGAATCACATTGCTAATGAATACAAACAGTAAGGTGATTCCCCGCGAATCTGCCATGAATGTCGACTTCTATAGCCATATGAGACTCGCAGTAATCAAATGCGAAATCACATTGCTAATGTAATGACAAATGTATGTGATTCCTGCGAATCTGGTCAGGAATGTCGACTTCTATAGCCATATGTGAGACGGTAATAATTGAGTGTGAAATCACCTCATATCGAATGACAAACAGGCAGATTTCAAGTGAACTGTCGAATGCCGACTTCTATAGCTATATGTGAAATCACAAACCGACAGTTTAAATACATCAAAATTTATTGTTTAAGTATCTTTTACATTACACGGACATGGTAAAAAGGCATCATTTTGTAAATGCATTTTGTTGAATGTGAATGCTATGGGTGTTTTGAAATTGTAATTGGTCATGGGATTGCCCGAAAAGAAGTGTTTTTGCTTAATCAAGAGGTCAAAAATAGAATAACATAAACAACATGTTTTGGAAAGATAATTGAAAACGTCGGAGTAACCGGGCGCCTAGCTTGATCCACCAACCGGTCAAGTCGGGATTCGGTCGCACACTTTGAAATGAAAATTTAATATAACGATGCAAAATGTTTTAAACGGGCATCCCAGATCATGAAATGTAATTGAAAAAGGGAGTTGATTAATGGCTTCGACCGTGATAATGATAAGAGTCTAATATGTATTGGTATTAGTTTGATTTAATCAGATAGAATTTGACAGACTGAATTGCTCAATCGCTTATCAGATAATGATAAGCTTACTCGAATATGATTTGATCCGATATACATGTAGTAGATATGAGTTACAACCCGTAAAAGACATGACACAGGAAGTAATATGCACAAGATAATGATAAGGAATCAACGTAATAAAATCTACGTATATCATGATGAGTTATCACATAAGAATAGACTTCGTTATATGCACAAGTAAAAGTAAATAAAAGTTATCGTTGACGATATTGTTATCGGGTCGCTATTGTCTATATGTCTCACTCAAGCTGAAAGCTTAGCACGTGTTCAATCCGTAGGTACCTAAGAGGAGATAAAGAGGACGTGACATTCCACACCGCCAAAGACGGGCCATCTCTGAGATAGGCGCCACAAGACTGCTCCACGATCTCTCTATTTGTATTAGATATGTATATATATGTGTATTTGTATAAGAAATGGGACTTAGTAAATGTGTATAAATTTTAATGGATACCACTCTGGTGGTAGTTCATTTTTAAATGTAAATGATTGTTGGTTATTACAAAAATTATTTGTATACCACAGATAAGGTCAGCTCTGAAAAATAAAAAGGAAAATAAAAATATAATAGAGTCCCCAAGATATGGTTTCGCACTCAAACCTGCCGATTCGCCAACTGGTCGACCAGATCGGGCGTGACAATATCGGCTCATGCTTATTATTAACTCATTCCATATGCGTATTGATATTAGATATAAACCGTGTATCTATATTTCCATATGTTATATTTTGTTGCATATTAATTGTGTAACCTGTTGGTTAACTATTTTTTGCCATATTATTATCTTAGTTCTCATTTTTGTTTAGAGAAAAATTAAAAATAAATATTTAAAATCAAACACATTTCTAAATTCAAGTCAAAACTAATTAACATTGCTTTAATTATTATAGTATATTGACCTTCCTACTACCATCACCATATCTATCGATCCTAGAGAGGTCATTTATCCCAAATTCTTAGAGTTTTGATGGATCAATTAATGTTTCTTTCTCTTTAGATTTTTCAATATCCATTAATTTTACCCATAAAAATCCATTTGGACATGGTCTGCTTAACTTGATGAAAAATGATAATTTAATTTTTTGATAAATTCGTTAATTTTTTAGTTTTTCATATTAAACCATGGTTATGCTTATGTCTTTGACATTAGTAATGATGTTTCCTAGAATATATTTATTCTTTCTGGATTTAAAAAAAATAAAAAAAATAACCTATTCAGATGAGGGACTTTAATATGGTGGAAATGGATAAAATCTGTCATGTGATGACTATCCGTGAAAAAGAAGTTAGGGATAGAGACTATATTTTCTCATATGATGTAGCATCGCAATTCAATTCCAAATACGCCTTGTTGATATATGAACATTTTGATACTATGTTTACAAAATGGTTGAAGGGCAATCATTTGGTGAGGAAGGGTAATCCGTGGGTGAGAAGACTTTCATATTTTTGTCGTTTTGAGTTTTAAACATTTGAAAATATTGATTTTTGATATATGTTCAAAATTGTGCATGGATGGACTCTGAGACCTCAATTACTTTGCTGAGAATGAGAAAGACGTTTAGCATGCGATCTTAAACTACTTCTTCTATTTGTAGATGCTAAAAATCAAAGCTAACAAGTAGGATTATTAATTTATGTTTTAGATGATCCTAATTTTTTCCTTGCATGTAGGAACACTAAATTACCAAATATTGGCAGTCACCCAATTTTTTTGGGACCTAAAGGCCAATTGTGTGAAACCCCGAGAAAATCCTAATTTTCTCAAAAATGGTAAAATGGAAATTTCGGTCAAAATCCAGAATTTTTCTAGATCTCGGATGATGAAACGGACTTCACTGTTAGAATCGTCTCGCGAAATCTAGCTACCACGCGACTTCGGCCCAATTCGAGACTCTAATTTCACATTTTTCGAGGCAATGGGGGTAGTACGGGACACTTGGCATATTTTTAGTTGCTCAAGAGGTGCCACGTGTCACGTGTAGAGTTAGTCAAACATGAGCTCAAGTGTGGGCCATGGGTGGACACATGGCATGATGCCATTGGATGAAAATCCATAGTAGGTGGATAAGTATGGGGATTCTACGAGCCACTTAGACCGACATGTGGCATTGAGATGATAAGTCTCTTGTCCCAATCTTGACCAAATGGGTTGGGAGAGGAGAAGAGAGGAGGGGAAGGTTAAACTGAAATAGAGAGAAAAGATGTAGATTTTGTAGGTAGTTTCACTTTCTCTAGAATTCTCGCGACGGACAATCGGCTCCTGAGAGTAAGAAGCAAAGTTGCTCCCTGCAGGCAAGCACCAGCTGGGCACCAGTTTTGTGGAGTTTCGACAACTTCGGAAGGTAGGGGTTTTCTCCTACTTGATTTAATCCTTGTTTAAGAGCTTTGTTAATGATTTGGATGGTATGAGGTTGTGAGTGGCCGTTTGATCAGTCCCAAAATTTTGGGACTGAATGCTTGAAATTTAGGATTGTTTTGGGCAATCCCGAGATAGAATTTAGGACTGTTATTGGTCCATATGGGTTGTTTGTGTGTTAAATTGTAGTTGGAGAAATTGGAGCCGAAATGGTCGTGAGCTGCTCAACCGGGACCGATCGTGCCGATTGCTCGCGCATTCGTATTTCTGCACTGCTTAGGACTAAACAACCCGTAAGCCGATGGTCGACTAAAATTTTCCATGTGTGTTGTTTGCAAAATATTACTTAAAACGAATGGCTTGGAGTGTGTGTGGAAAATGAATGGTTAATGCATGTAATTTAATGTGTTAACATGATGTTGAATTATATGAAACATAATTTGCAGCGAGCTATCGAATGAATGTTTATTAGCCCATTGAGCTAATTTTGATGTTATTGCTATAAATGAATAACATGTGGTTAGTATGTGAATTTTGTCAATATATGCATGATTGATATATTGACATGTGTTGTATGAAAATGGCATAATGCATTTCATATGCACTGGGTACCCAAACAATAAGTGGGAGTGCATGACATGAAAGAAAAAGGGTGCTTGGTCAGGAAAGGAATTTCGACGGAAGATTTTCCAAAGAATTGTTTTGGAGAGTTGTCCAACAAGCTTCATCTCGGCAGGAACCCATGACCTGCTTTCAGAGAATTATCCAAAGAATTCACCCTGGAGTGGTTGTCCAATAGATTTTTACCAGTAAACTAGGTTGTATGTTTTCGAAAAATTCCTTTGTTTGAAACAACGCTTTTCACACTCGCTTGCATGTGAGGGAGTCATGAGGGCTCGAGAAGTGGGAAATGGTGAGTCACATTCTCATCCATTTCATGTAGACATTTGAGTAGGAACATATATGTTTTGCTTGAATGTGTTTGGTTGCCATTACATGTGCACTTAGGTGGGGAGTAACCCATGTAGAAGATGATCACTTTGGGCATTACTCACCCTGTCGAGGGAAAATTATTTAAGGTACAGGAGTAGCCCGAGAAGATCTAAGGCCACCAGAGGCCGCTTTGAGAAGAAAGTCGGATTGTGGCTTTGATTTTTTTTTTTTTTTTGTAAAATATGTATTAAAATTCTTAATTTTAATATATGTTTATATTAAGAGTGATGTAACAACTTTGAAACTATTGTGATATAGTTGATTACATTTTGGTGAGTATGATGTGTAGCCAATGTATTATTTTACTGCTGTACGGGTCTCATGATACAGAAACACGGTGTATTCAAGTAGTCGACGGTGGTCAACCCGGGACCCTGGGAATCAAGGCCACAAATTGTTTTACCTAGTACAATCTTCCACCATTCTTAATAATGATGATTCAATAGTTGTCAAACCCTCCAAAAGGCTATAAAAATTAGGCACTAAAAAGTGGCTTGTAAATTTGAAAAAGTATCTTGTCCTTAATGAAGTTAAGAAAAATGTTAAAACACTATATCACGGAGCCTCAAATAAAGTGCATAACATGTGTCTATCACTTGTACTTTAAGTATTACAAATGAACTAACATGTTTGGGGAAGCTAGTAAACCAAGTTAGCCCAAACCATTTTCGGAAGCGAACCCATTTCCTCGACCAGGCCAAAACTGGGCCGAAGCACTTTGTAAAACCCGGGAAAAAGTTTAATTTTTCTGAAAAATGGCAAAAAGGTAATTTACCACTATAGTACAAGGGAAAATATAGAAATTTCCTAGACCCCAGCGCATCGAACAAACCTCACCAATAAATTTGCCTCAGGAGTTTACCACCCCGATCAATTGTGCCAAATCTGCAGGTGGTCGAAATTTCACATAATTCAAGGTGAGATGGGTAAATGGCATGACAACGTGTGGCACGACGACACATGGCATCATGACTTAAAATAGGGACATGTGGCAAATGCCACATTGTGAGACCATGTGTGGACTTGAAAAGATCAAGTGGGGAGTGGTTTCGATGTCATAGATGACACTTGTCACCAAAAGGCAAAACAAAAAGGGAACACATGGGAGCCATGTGTCATGCCCCAAAAGAAAGATCAAGTAGTGGATAAGAAGGGATGAAGGAAAGAGAGAAAGGAAAGAGGAAAGAGGGAAAAGAAAAGGGGAGAGGAACGAAGGAGCAATCGGCAACACTTCCTTAGATCTTCGACAAAGCGACGGTCAAAAATCGTTGGAGTAAGAGGCAAAGTTTATCTACACAACGAGAGCTTCATGTAGGTACCAAGATCGGGAGTTTTCGTCAAACTCGAAGAGGTAGAGGTTCTCTCCTACTTTGGTTAGTCCTTGTCTAAGGGTCACTCGATGGCCATGAGGTGTAGCCCTAACGGTGGGGCTAATTTAAGAACAATTGTGATCAAACTGTTGGTGAATTACGGACCAATTTATGGGTCCTCTTAATGGAAAATACAGGCGTGAGTATGGAAAATACGTTTCGACATGGACCGATACGTCGAACTATGTGTAATCGCTCGGTCCGACCATGAAGATCCAATTTTGTGTGTTGTTACTGACTAACGACGCGCTGTGAAAATGATGTGGATATATGATGAAATTGATGTATTTACATGGGTTGTATTAAGGATTCTGATTGTATGCCGATATGATTATCCATGAATCATAAATGTCGCGATGCAAATTCTCATCATGCATGTAATATGAAAGAACATGCAATGGTATTCGCATCAGATACGTGACTGGACATCATGAAACATGAGTGCATGGCATGAAAGAACACTGTGTTTGGTGTTTAAATGGTGGGCTTTGAAAAAAGGGATGACGTCCTAGAGTCGCAAGGTTTGAAATTTTGTGTCGACTAGTAGCAAGAAGGGATAGACACCCCAGTGAAAAGTCAGATTCTCGGTGAGACATATGCATCCGGGCGGGTGAAAGTCCGCTGAAAGTGTCTGGTGTACGACATTGGCGTGAGACCCCTCAAAAGTCCGTTACTCCACAAAAAGATGGCATGGATTTTGAATAAAACGGTTTTTCGAGACTCCGTCCAAGTGATTTAAAATATAAAACAAAAATATTTTGTTTTGAAATGAAGGTTTTATACATAGCATATACGTGAGGGAGTCAAGAAGGCTCTGACATTGGTGCATGACATGTGAGCATTCACGTGAGAAAATGCATATGTTGTCAAGCCAATGTGGTCAGAATTTATCGAATCCATGGTATAAAGACAAGAATACAGTGGGAGTAGCCCTTTGTAGAGAATTTCCTCACTGGCACGCTTACCCCGTCATGGGAAAATATTTTTCAGGTGTTGGAGGCCCACAAGGATATGGAAGTCATCTGAGGCCTTAATGGCAAAAAATCCATTATACCTATTCTCAGATATGTGTACCTGATAGTTATCTAGTTTTCTGTTATGTAAAAGAGAACAATTGCAATAAAACTCATTTTAAATTCTTAATACAATTACGTGCTTTTTCCTGCATTTTTATGTCGCTTCATTATGCCGGTAACGTGATAATTTAGGGTGTCTTGGGAAAAGTTGGAGGTGCAGGAAATGCTAAGAAGGCTATTGCAGGTTTGAGAAAGCTTTAGGTCAATGGCTGTGGCTCTGCCACGGCAGAGTGTCCGGTCCTATGTCGCCATGCAGGGTTTCCCCGTATCGTGACATGGTTCCAGTCGCAGCCACTGGCCGTGACATAGTTTTTCCATGCGCGCTGGTTGTTTTGTTTCCTCCGTCGACAATGTCGCTGACGGAGGTTTCTATATCATAATCGCAGACTAATTCATGACAAGAGGTTAAGCTGAAACACGTCGGTCTCGGGTAAGGATTTATGTCGTGTGAAAAACGCTTTTTGTGTCGCGGATGTAGTTTAGTCAAGGTCGGGAGTTTCTATGTCGCCGGTATTAAAGTATTATGTGCTCGCAACATGTGAAAAACTCCAAAGTTATGCGAAACGAGTTTACCTGTTACAAATCAAGGTGTCTAGGAAATTTATATCTGATGACCACGCGACACGCCATTTATCGAGTTTGTCTCACACCAGTATCACAACTTCAAGTAGATTCCGAGATAGTTGAAATTTCATGTATTTCGAGGAAAATGGACGAATCACAGAGTGACATTTGGCATAAGGGCTTGGTGCCATGTGCCACTAGAGGAGAAGAAACTTGGCACATGAGTGGACCAAGTGTCATGCCCTCAATCCATGCATGCAGTTAGTATATATATACCTAAGAAGATATGAAACACATGGAATAGGTTTGGCTGTGTGAAGGTGGCTTGTATGGGTGTCTGCCAACTAGCCAAACCAATTTTGGTAGTAGAGAATTTGGTGGAATAATCCGAAGAGAAGAAAGAAAGAAAGAAAAAGGAAGAAGTTAAGGAAAGAAAAAGGAAGAAAAACGAGGAGGTTTCCACGCCCAAAGGTGTGGTTCTTCTCCTACTTGGGATACTCTTTTGTCTAGGCCATTCCATGGTTATGGAGCTTAGCCCCAAATATCAAGCCGGTCTAAACAAATAAACAAACAAAGGTGTGTTTCTGGGTACATTTTGTTCTAGAAATTGCAGTTTTGGAGCATGTTGAACCTGCTGAATGTGTGTATTATGCTAGATTTTGTGTGCATGTTGTTTTTTTTTTTTTAGCTAGAAATCTTGAAAAAAATCCAGTTTTCATGATTATTTCTTGGTTGAGTAACATGCAGTTTTATGAAGATAATGTTGGTATATGCATGTCAAGCTTTATGAGATGGGGATAACTAGAAAAAAAATCCAAGTCGCATGTTGATTTTCTTTGTTTTTACAACATACGTCAGAATAAGATGTTTGTATGTGTATGTCAATACACATGGATATTGTGTGGGTAGAAAAGCAGCATGAAACCAAGAAATAATGATATGAGCATTAGGTGATTGCATGTGCACGACATCGCAGAATCGAATGTGAGTGGCTGACATGGCTTTCTGGGAATAAAGCTATGTTTCTATCTGAGGGTCATCTACCAAGATTTTTGGAGTATACCCAATAAAAAATATATCGGATGGTTGTCCACAATATTTTTGTAGTATGTCCAATGAAAAATATCGGAGGGTGGTCCAACTATGTTATCGGAGTATGTCCAATAAAATTGAAACAAAAATGTTTTGTTTTGGTAATAGCCATACATGAAAACAGCGAGGGAGCTCTGAGGACTCACAGGCATGGGGCTTAAGCATATGATCATTCCATTTAGAAATATGCATATTTTTACTCAATGTGTGCGTATGTGTGAACATTATATCGCATGTGCACTTAGGTGGGGAGTAACAGAGATTTTCTCTACTGGGCATTGCTCACCCCATCGTGGGAAAATATTTCTGTGCACCGGGAGGTACAATCTATACTAAACAAAGTCCAAGAAATAGCTGGAGAAAAAGGCCACATTCGGTTTTGTCCTGTATCCTGTAAAGTTTGGGTAGAAAAATCTAGTTTCTATTTATGTAAAAAGAACACAGTTGTAATTAAACTCATTTTGTATAAGAAATACAATTTCGGTAAGGTTTCACTATGATTCATATGCTCTCGTAATAAAACGGTCGCGAGCATCGACCAGGCATATAAAAAAGCACCCTGAATTGGGCGTCACAGCTTAGTATTAGAGCCTAGGTATGCAATTTTGTCAAGGCTTGTCAAGGCCTAGGAAACATAGTTACTGCGATGTAGCTTCGTGGCTGCTTTACTTCAGAGCTCGTTGTTTGGTACAAGTATCGCAACTTGACATGGCATTGTGTGCATTGATTGTTTGTGTGTTCTTATATGTTCCATGGTAGATGTACTGTGTTGTCAATTATGTATGATAGAACATATAGAGAGAACACTAGGGTTAGCGAACATAACCTTAAGGGTTCAAAAAACAAATGAGCATGATAACGCAGGAATGGTTATTTATTAGGGATTGACATTATGCACCACGAATGTGATAAGTGAAAAGAGAGAATCTCAAATGGCTATCTTAACTTATGTAGATGGAAAGTCAAGGGAAGTGACCAAGAGGTCATTCATGGGCGATAAATACCACCGCCTCCGCTTTGATCAAGCAGCTCGGAGGCGATGGCACCGCATTTACCACCATTGCATAAAGAAGTGCTTGATAATAAGGAGGGTCAGAGGACCTCCGCATATTTAGGCTCATCATCCTCCCACATTCAGGTGTAGGGGACCCTGGTGGTCGACCATTGGTTTCGGCAGTGTAGAGAGTTTCAGAGCTACGAAGATTACCCCGATGTGACATGGATCCGTCACACATTTCGCTAGAGTGAACTTGCATGGTGGATCAGTGAAACTTCCAGAGATTGGGAGGCTATGACTTGGAGAGAGTTCCGAGAGCTCTTCATGAGTAAGTTTTTCTCGGCATCTATAAGGCATGTAAAAGCTCGGGAGTTCCTTGATTTGAAACAAGGAAGAGGATCAGACTAATACATATGTCACCACTAGTACCGCTTTGATGACAATACGGCTACAAACATGGCCAGGTGAGGAAGTTTGCGATGGTTCAGTCACCCAACTGGCAAGATCGCAGGGATTCCTCCTTACAGTATACGACTCTATGGTCGTGATACCATTGCTGCAGAGATGGCGACGCATGCAGGTCCAGATACGCACTGGGCAGTAAGAGGCAGAGTGGTCACCCTTCAGTTCAGAAAGAAACCGCGTTTCTGGGCCACGAGGGTTTCAAGACTGTGGTCATGGGCTTACTGGCGCCAAGGCCATATCAAGGCTCCAGCCATCTCAGTATCGATGATTACGTTTTCATTACCATCAGCCCTGGCATATGAGAATAGATCGCTCGCAGAGGGCAGATCCAAGACTATGGGACACCTCAGTCCCAATCATCAGTAGGACGTTCATAGACGCAATATGTTCCTCCTTACCCCAAAGATAATAAGAACATGTAATGCACTCCTGCATCAAGATTAAGAACCTACGCTCTCAAGCAGGGTAGAGTGCCAACCACGGGTCGATACAGAGGTCAAATATAGGTAGGCACTTCAGTGGACTCAGGGGGTGTGTCTACGCCATAGCACCACCGACTAAGCCTGTGGATCAGTAAGTTATCCAGGGTATGTTTTTGTTATCTCGCCTATGGGCAAGGATATTATTTGAACTGCATCGCACCTATTCAGTCATCACACGCGGTGGGAAGAAAGCCAGCGCTTGTGAGGTTAGACCTCGGGAAAAGTCATTGTATGTGAGTTCTCCTGACAAGGGGTGAGTGTGCAACTAATATGTCAGAATTGTGAGTTAGAGATCTCCTGATCTCACTCACTGTGACCTCGAGGGTCACATATGTCCGAAGTTTGATGTTATTCTCAGATCAAATATTACTCACACACCGAGTCACAATATTGATTACAATCGAGGTGAGTTACCGCTTCACACACGGATGGAGTCCGTGTTTGCTCATGGGGATAAGCATGTGCCTTACCCCACCGTACGCACCTGCATGGCACAGATAATGGTGGTCAAGGCCAAAGCTCCACTCCTGCACGATGAGGCGAGACAGACGGAGTTCCACCAGCTCCTACGAAAGTACGAGGATGTTTTTCCGACGAGCCACGAGATTACCTCCATCGTGAGGGATGTAGACTTTTGCATTGAGTTACACTGGGTACGCCGCCATTTCTACGACTCACATAGATGGCGCTGGTCGAGTCATAGAACTTAAGGTCCACATGCGAATTATTTGACAAGGGTTTCATTGCATCGCACTTCACCTCGGGGCGCTCCCGCTTTTGGCGGAAAAAGAAGGATAAGACCCTTCAATCGTGTTTTTGACCATTGACGCTTTAACAGGTTACAATCAAGCAATCCAGATTCCTTACCAAGGATCGATGATACTGCCATCGGGCTGAGAGGCGCAGCTCACCGGCAGATGCACTTCGCACCTGCGCTATCATCGCTATTAGGGAGTGTGACATCCCTAAAACAATGTTCAGGACGCAGTATGGACACTTTCGAAAGTTCATGATGCCTGGGTCAATGGCACGCGCCGACAAAGATTTTAGCTTGAGCTCATGACAAGGGTGTTCACCCCATTCAGACCAAGCCAGGTGGTCTGTCACACATTCGATCTACTCCTAGTCTGGAGGAGGGCATGAGGATCACTGAGGAATGTTCTCTGTGCCTTTGTAAAGAACATCAAGTATATGCAAAGTTCGGGTGAAGTTAAGGTTTCGCTTATCGAGGTGAGATTTTGACACAAAGACGCTTCCTGGTGTCTCAAATGACCCTAGTGCAAGGCGTGCTATGAGTTGGGAGACCGGGTTAGTCTTCTAGATATATACCGTTTAGGATTATGTGGTATTACAGAGGTTCATCGAGGACTTCTCCAAACTAGCTGTACCTATGATTTAGGTCAAATTTGCAATAAGACTTGAGCTGAATGACTTCAGAGCTGTTAATCAAGAATTGAAAAGGAGGCTGACTTCAGCTCCTATTCTGATTGTCCTAGAAAGGGGACCGATGTATAAGTAGTGCATCGTGGATGTTTCAAGGACTGATCGATGTTTTGATGCACTGGAGGGTTGTGGCTTATGGTTCTCGACAGTCGAAGAACCACAATCGAAATTACCCACGCGATGAATGGAGTTAAGGCCATAGTCTTCATTTTAAAGATTTGACACCACTATCTATATAGCCGAGCAATTGCGTGTTTTTTACCATAAAAGTCTGAAATACACCACACGTATGGACCTCCATATGAGGCAACGAGATGGACGAAGTATCTGTGAGGATTATGACTTCACCCAGATACCATCCGGGCAAGGCAAATGGCCAACATGTGACCACGAATCATGAGTATCGCCAAGATAGCTTCTCTGGGAGCGTCGATGTTCGAGACTATAGACAATTGGGGCTACGCATGCTGATCGTGCCAGGAGATATAGGAGTCGGTGGCTATGCCTTTCCTACTAAGCAGAGTGATTGAGTCCCAGGGATAGGACGCTGTGTTGGTATCCATCAAGGACAAGGTACAGTCCAGTATAGGTGATGAGGGTTAGGCCATTCATATAAAGGGCAGTCTTCGGTATAAGGGACATGTTGCGGTTCCCTAATTGACATATTTGAGAAAGGAGATCCTTAGGGAGTTCCATTGCTTTCGGTTTGTAGTGCATCCAGGTGGCATGAAGATGTACCATGATCTTCGTCGCCAAGATTATCGAGTGATGAAGGAGACACATTGGTGGACTTTGAGCCAATGGTGTCTCACGCAGCAAGAAAAAGCGCGAGCATTGGGAGGCGTCAACGAGGCTACTCAACCGCCAGAGGTAGCGAACGGAGTCGAACATGTCACGACGGACTCATGGACTCACTTGCCACCGACAAGATGTACACGACGCAAAGAGGCATAGCTGACCGACCACTGCTGACACATTTTTCAATGATGGACACTTCAAGACCTGAGTGAATCTCCGCGGAAAGCTTATATACAGAGATAGTCCCATTACATGAAGCGCGCCCATTATGTCGACGTGAGATCCTAAGTTTACTGGGCCTCACATTCGAAGAGTTTCCAGAGGTAGCCACTGGGACACAACATGATGAGCACCGCTTTCATCCCTACGATGGTCACTCTGAGAGTGACCATATTGTGTTTCAGAGGACAGAGCACAAGGTCATATCTTAAGGGTACCTGTGATGGTGCACTTTTACCCCGTGGAATTCGCCTACAACAACAGTTACCAGGTGAGTATACAGATGGCACCCTATGAGGCTATATGCTGAGGCCAAGGATCTCCGATTTATTTGATAAGTGGAGAGAGATCCACCACTCTGGTCCGATTTAATTATGCACACCTCTGAGAAGGTGGAACTGACATAAAAGCTGCCCTCTCACCCGCCTGTAGCCCCAAGAGTTGTACGTATCAGACACTGACGACTCTAAGAGTTTGAGGTAGGTGATCATGTCTTCTTGAAGGTGATGCCTATGAGGGAAGTGGTCAGGTTCTATGGAAAGCCATCGCCAGGTTTATCGGGCCTTCGAGGCAATTTCAGAGGGTGGGTGCAAATGGCATCGGCTAGCATCACAATGAGTTTATCAGGTCCATGAGGTATTCCACGCCCATGTCTAAAAGTATACCCTGATCCAAAATTCTACGTGGTGGATCGGGGGAGCTCGTTGTTACCGTATGAGACCTTCAAGGAGGGACTCATAAGTGTTCGATAGTCGAGATCGTGCTTCACAATTCAAGACCGTGAGGTAGAATGTGAAGGTGTTGTGGTAGCAACATGGAGTCGAGGAGGTAAAATGGGAACGTGAAGACACAATGCGCACTCGCCATCCATTCTTTGAGGGACTGGGTACGTGGTCAGAGTCATTAAATGTTAAATGATCACGTATATTCATGTGTGATAGTATATATATGTGGATTTTGTGACGAAATTCTTTTAAGGAAGGAAGAATGTGAAAACCCGGATAATGCGAAACGAGAGTCTACCGTTATAGATTGATGGTAGCATAAGAAATTCTAGATCTCGATGACCACTTGGACACTACATTTGTCTCACAAAATTTAGGTACGCCGTCAAATTTCGTTGGATTTCTAGACAATCGAAATTTCACGTATTTTGAGGCAAATGGACAAGTCACAGAGTGACATTTGGCATAAAGGCTTGGTGCCATGTGACACTAGAGGAGAAGACACTTGGCACATGAGTGGACCAAGTGTCATGCCCTCAATCCATGCATGAAGTTAGTGGTGATGTCTAGCAAGCATAAGGAACACATGGCATAGGTTTTGCCATGTGGGAAAGAGGCTTGCATGAGGTGTCCTACAACTAGCCAAACCAGTTTTGGTAGTAGAGAATTCGGTGGAATAATCTTAAGAGAAGAAAGAAAGAAAGAAGAAGGGAAGAAAGAAAGAAGGAAAGAAGAAGGAAGAAAATAAGGAGGTTGCCTACGCTCAAGCTGCAGGTTCTTCCCACTTGGGATACCTTTTGTCTATGGGCCATTCCATGGCCACGGAGCTTACCCAACATTTGGTCGTGGTTCAAATGCTTTGAACAAATCATGTAAGCTCGGCACATTTGTCTTAAATTGCGCTGGGAGCAGTCAATCCCATCAATGTGTGTGTATAATGTTGGATTTTGTGTCCTTGCTGTTTTATTTTTTATTTTTTTTGAGCTGGAAATCTGGAAAAAATTTCAGTTTGTATGATTATTTCTTGGTTGAGTAACATGCAATTTTTGTGAGGATAATGTTAGTATATGAATGCTGGTTTTTTAGCCAGAAAACTGGAAAAAAAAATCCAATTTGCATGATTATTTCTTGGTTGAGTAACATGCAGTTTTTTTGAGGATAATGTTAGTATATGCATCAAGCTCGAGTTTAAATGTGAAAAAATTCCGCTTTGTAATGATTATTTTCGTGAGTAACATGCGCTTTTGTGAGGATAATGTTAGTATATGGCGTTGTTTTTCCGAAGAATCTAAAAAATCCATGGTATGATTATTTCTCGTCGAGTAACATGAAGTTTTCGCGAGGATAATGTCGGGTATATGCATGTCGCTTTTCCGAGATAGAAAACCAGAAAAATCCAAGTCAGATGTAGATTTTCATTTTAAATAACATACGCTTCTGAATAAGATGTTGGTATGTGTATGCTGAATACATTAACATGGATATTGTGTGGGTAGAAAAGCATGCATGAAACATGTAAATACCATGCAGTAGCATTAGCATTGCATGTGCACGAGGACATCATGTAAATCGGGTGTGAGTGCATGACATGGCTTTGGAATAAAGCGTTTACCTGAGGTTTGTCCTAATAGTATTTTGGGATGAACCAATAAAATATACCGAGGGTTGTCCACAATATTTTCTGAGTATGTACAATGAAAATACTCCGAGGGTGGTCCAAACCTTTATCTTATCTAGTATGACCACAAACCGAAACAAAAATCTTTTGTTTTGGAAACAATTTTCATACATGCAAAATGCATATGTGAGGGAGTCGGTGAGGACTTGAGGCATGAGGCAAGGCATGTGATAATTCATGTAGAAATATGTATATTTTTACTGAATGTGTGTTGATGTGTGAACATGGCACTGCATGTGCACTTAGGTGGGGAGTAGCCCTTGTATGAGATTTTCTCTTACGGGCATTGCTCATCCGTCGTGGGAAAATATTTTCGTGCACCGGAGGTGACATCTGGAGACAGAAATGTGTCCAAGAAATTAGTCGAGAAAAAGGCCGTGACCTAGCTATTCCGTATCCTATAAATTTTCGGTAGAAAAACCCAGTTTCTATTTATGTAAAAAGAACAGAGTTGTAATTAAACTCATTTTTTATTCGAAATACACTCTTATAATAAAAAGGTTGTTTTATACCGAATTTGAGGAGTATAAAAAATGACCTGACTTCATTACATCTATTAGCTCGTCATGTGGATCTTGCGTCGGCGGACAAAGTGTTTTTATGCCGCGATATAGTTTGGTCAAGACCAAGAGTTTTTATGTCGCAGCAAAATATTTTTATGTCGTGACAGAGTTGGCCAAGATGAAGAGAAATTATGTCGCTGTACGTATTCGACCTTGAATTCGGTTTTTATGTCGCGACAAGGTGTTTTACGTCAGCGAGCGTAGCTCGTAGCCTAAACAAGGATATCAATTTTAGGTCGCGACATAATATTTTTCTCGCTGTGATCGCATAAAGTGGCGGCTGTTAAAATTTTATGTCGGCTGCAGGAATCGATGTCGCGGACAGAGTTGTTCTGCGTTTGTGTCGCCATAGTATGTGTCAAACAAAAGCTCCAAAGACATAGGGTTTCCATGTCGCGACAGTGGGGCAAGGCACTGCATCGCAACAAGGTTGTGTGCATGTGACAGAGACGCTCTATCGCGACAGTGTGGCGTCGCTACAAAGAAGGCCACGTGCGCGACATACCAGGCCGGGCGCACACGACATGGCCGCGCTGGGCCGGGCCCGCGACGCCATTGGGGCAGTATTCTGGCCGCACGCAGAAATCTCAGAGCGACATACTCTACAGGTAAAAAAATAATAATAAAATAAATAAAGATCCTGGGAACGGGTGTCCCAAACTGTTTCAATTTCTATTCAGCCAGCTGCACGGATTGGGCCACGCGATTATGGGTCATCGTGGACCAAAACCTTTAAAAAATTTTTTACAAATTCTATCATTCTTCAAATAAAAATAAAAATAGTATCAAAACAATACAGTAACAACTTAATAACATATCTGAAAAAACAACTTTAAAGTATTAAATGAAATCCCGTATACTTGTAATATTCATTCTCATTATAATCAATAATAACATGTGACTCCACATTAGAAATAAGTATATCCTTGATGCTGGTTGAGTCAATCGTCATTTATTAATTAAAATTTTAGAATGTTAACAACATAGTCCACATGCCTACCTTAGTTGCTAGAGTGGTCAAAGTTTCAAAAGGTATGTTATCTAGCTGTATGGTGAGGTCGGGTTCAAGGACGCTACTACATTGTAAAAAGTGCTTAGTCAGAAAAACATAAATTTCATTTATATTTAATAAAATATATATTTTTATATTTAGAATAAAAAATTTTTCCTAAAGATACATCTCAACAGTATAATAATGAAATATCCTATTTTTTTTTGAAAATTCATCTTAGTAGAAGATATAACCATATTAGGAAAGAAATAAGTGTATGATTTTTGTTAATTATTTTTAAAATAACAATATTTTGTTATTAACATTATTTTAAGTAATAAAATTATTTAAAATATACTAACACGTAGTTATTAAATTTAATTTACTATAAACTGTCACCCCTGTCCTTATCTGTAATACAAGATTTACAAATTACAGAGAAAATAAAAAACTACCAAAATATTTAATATGATTAATGACATAATGAAAATATATTAAATATTAAAACTGTACTTTATTAAATTATCATATAAATTATATTAAAAGTATATATATTTAAAAATTAAAAAATCAAATAATTAAACAAAAAGATAAAATATATTAATCGTATATCATAATAATTATTATTTTCAAAACTCTTATGCTATGAAAGCAAATATTTTATTCCATGTTAAGAGCCAAAATATCGAATTTTGTAAATTAATCCTTTAAAATCTCAATTATTAAGCTAGTTACTTAAAAAATAAATAAAGATTTGCCATCAAAGCACCGTCAACTTGACCAAACCCATGCAGCTATGGGTTTAAAACGTTGGGCTAATCGACCCGGGATGACTGAGCCTTACATTTTACAAATTAAACTTCTCCAAAAGTTGGCTAAATGGGGTCGTTCATCGAGCTTAACCCATATTTCTAGCTCTAGTTTTTTCATATGTTACAAAAAGATTCCTCAGAGGATTTAACATCGACATATTTTTCAAAAAGAATACAAAAGAAACTCAGAACATGTAAGCCGTTTCAGAATGGCAATGACTGTAATGCTTTTATATCAATGATAAACATATCTGAAAGTGTAAAGCCAAAAGCATATGATCTTAAACTACTTCTTCTATTTGTAGAATCTAATACCAAAGCTAACAAGATTGTTAATTAAAAATTGGTTAACTACAATTTTTATTTTAATTCATGTTTTAAATTACCCTAATATATAGAGTGATGACCTTTTAACTAAGAACTTTATAATAGTTTTGGTAGGGACAAACTTTTTTTTTCTTTTAATTTCCTTGGATAGATGATATCGAATATATTATTCATGTCATATGTGAAGTAATTTTCATTTGTATAAGTAATTTTCATGCTTATTAAAAGAAATAGATATGGTAAGGATCAAAATGACTATAAACATGGATACATCTTGATTTACTGATATATCGAAATATCTGAGGATAATTTCCATAAAAATATCGATAAAATAAAAATTATATAAAAATTATCTTAAATTTTGTTACTATATTTGTATTTATTTATGATAAAAATTAAATTTATTTTTATCAAAAACATGTTTTATATAGTTAAGATAAAAATTAAGTCATTTTGATATTGATATAAATTTATTTTAATAATTGGTCTATCTAAAAAATTATATTTTTCAAGATTATTGTAAAAACTCGAAATAATGCGAAATGAAAGACTATCGTCATAGTACAGACGGTAAGCCTAGAAATTTCTGTAGATCTCGGATGACGATGCAGACTATGCTATTGAGTTCATCTCGCGAAATCTAAAGACACGACTTCGTTGAATTCGAGATAGCCTAATTTCAATGTGATTTCGAGGCGAATGGACGAATAATTGAGTGATAACTGGCATGAAGGTGTGGTGCCATGTGGCATAAGAGAGGAGGACACTTGGCACCTGGGTGGAAGCCATGGCACGCCACTCTCTTGCATGAGCATGGTAGTGGATGAGTTAGAGGCATGGAGAACAAATGGCCTAGTAATGGCCATGTGTTAAACCGGTAACAGGGTGGTGTCCTACACCTAACCTAAACAATTTGGTGGTTGGAGAGGAAGAAAATCAGTTCGTAGGAATAGAGAAGAGAGGGAAGGAAAGAAAAGAAGGAAGAAAGAAAGAAAGAAAGAAAGGAAGGAAGGAAGAAAGAAGGAAAGAAGAAAATAAGGAAGAAAATGAGGAGGTTGCCTACACTTCAAGAGGTAGGGTTCTTCTCCTACTTGGGATGTCTTTATCTAGGGGCCATTCAATGGCCATGGAGCTTTGCCCTAACATTAGGGTTGATTCAAAACAGTTTGGAACAAACTGTGTGGGTTTCTGTCAAGCTTGGTTCCAAAACCTTAGTTTTGGGAATGTGCTGGAACCTGCTGAATGTGTGTTTTTGCTGGACCGCATGCTTGCTGTTTTTTCTGGATAGAAAACTGAAAGAAAATTCAGTTTGCATGTCTATTTTCTTGTTTGATAACATGCAGTTTTTGGTGTGAAAAATGCTCATTATGCATGCTGTTTTCTGAACTGGAAATCTGGACAAAAATCCAGTTTGCATGATTTAATTCTTGTTTGAATAACATGCAGTTTTTGTGTGAAAAAAATGGAAGTAATGCATGCTGTTTTGTTTTTCTTTGAAAATCTGACAAAAAATCCGGGGCTTGTATGATTTAATTCTTTTTGAATAACATGCAGTTTTTAGTGTGAAAAGAAAATGGAAGATGCCATTTTTTTCTAAGCCGAATTCAAAAATCCAGTTTGCATGATTCAATTCTTGTTTGAATAACATGCAGTTTTGTGTAAAAATTGGAAGTAATGCATGTCGTGTTTTTTTTCTTAGTCTAACTGACAAAATCCGGGCTTATGCGATTTAATTTTTTGTTTGAATAACATGCAGTTTTGTGTGAAAAAATGGAAGTAATGCATGCTGTTTTTTTCTCGTTCAAATCGACAAAAATCCATTTGCATGATTTAATTCGTTTGAATAACATGCGCTTTATGTGAATAATGCTGGTGATTCGCATGCATGTAACAAGTAAACACCATGCAATAAGATTGCATTTCACGGCATGGGGGACATCACGTAATGAAAAGAAGGTACCGCATGGCTTTGAACAATCGTTTTTTCTCGAAAGATTGCCCACCATGATTATCTGAGTCAATCCAATAAAATATATGGGAGGGTTTTCCACAGTTTTATCGGAGTTTGTCCAATGAAAAAAAATATCGGAGGGTGGTCCAACATTTTTATCTGAGTCTATCCAAATCGAACCTCTCACGAACTAAAACAAAAATCTTGCTTTGGAAATAGTTTTCATACATGGAAAATGCATGTGCGAGGGAGCTCAAGTGAGGACTCGAAGATGGGTATGGATTTGCACATTTATGAAATCTCGCATAATTTTACTTGAATGTGTGTGAAATTGTGAACATGGCATTGCATGTGCACTTAGATGGGGAGTAGCCCTTGTATGAGATTTTCTCTACTGAGCATTGCTCACCTCGTCGTGGGAAAACCATTTTCAAGTACTAGAGTTACTCCAGATGATGAGGCTCACCAATGACCTCAGTTTTAAAGAAAAAGGCTAGAAATGCCTTGTTTTTTATATTGTAATTAAGTGTAAAGACCCATTTTCCGTACTCTATGAATTTAAGAGTTGTAATTAAAATCAAATTCTCATGAAAATATTTTAGCTAGTTTATTTCTTGGATGTCCTTGTAGTAAAAGGACTAAATTATGTTGAATATGTAGTGTGTTGGAAACGGAAATTTTTTTTTTTGTAAGAAATGACCCCTGGGATTCGGGGTGTCACAGGTTGGTATCAAAGCTTAGGTATACGAATACCTCGGGAGCTCAGGTTTGGGTATCCATAAGTTTGGTCCTGATACCAGCTTCAAAGCTTGGTATTAGAGTTTAGGTACATGAATACCTAAGACTCATTAGGCATGGGTTTAGAACATGCATCTATCATAGGCATTTCGGCTGAATTGATGTGTGGACTATACTTGATTTAAGGTGGAACATTTTACATGAAAAATATATGTGGAGCAAAAGGGTTAGAAAACATACCCTTGGGGTTTGGAAAACGACTGAACACGATAACTGAAATTAAATAAATTAATAGTGGGATGGCACTACTAATTGAATGAAAAGGAAAAAAAAAATCTTAAGTTTCCATTTGACTTGTGTAGATGGCACGTCGAGGACGTAGGGTTCGGTCCAGGCACACCACCCCGTTTGATAAGTCGACTCACAGGTCGCGGTGTCGGTGAGCTGTCGCCACGCACAGGCTAGTGCGGTGGGGGCTGGGGAGGACCGAGACTTCCGCAGGTTCACGGCACATCATCCTCCATCATTCAGGAGGAGAATCCGATGGTAACTGTACCATTGGTTCCAACAGTCGAGGGTTTCTGGAGGCCGCGATTTCATCTCCGATGCCACAAGGATCATACTAGCTACGTTTAAGCTATAAGGTGAATCCCATATATGGTGGGATTGCCAAGGTCCTAAGGGACCTAGACGATGACTGGGAGAGTTCCGAGGGCTCTTCATATGCAAGTTTTTCTTGGCATCTACGAGTCATAATGGCGCCCGGAGTTCCGAGCCGAGATAAGGGCAGATCTGCCTCGAATACGCCGCCAAGTTCACGAAGGGCACGCTGATGACTATGTGGCCACGTGATATGGCCAAGGCGAGGAAGTTCGAGGATGGTCTAAGTTGTCCATCCGGTAAGATCAAGTGGATTCCTCATACAGATAAGCATGACTTATGGTCACGACGGCTACGGCCATAGAAAGAGAGACAGAGGATGTACAGAGTATCCGTGACGCGGTACTAGCAAAGAGAAAGGAGAGCCGACTTTTCTTAGTTCCCAAAGAAGCTTCGAGGGCGTAGTTCACGAGGTTTCAGGGACAAGGCCACGGCTAACAGGGCCAAGGCTAGACCATGCCTCCTGTACTAAATTTGCCGATCACATGTTACTATCATCACTGACATGTGGAGGCTGGATTTCTGGGCGCAGATCTCAGTGCCACGACGCCTCACCCCGGGGCCACAGAGGGACGGCACAGACGCAAAGATGTTCCTTCACCCCTATGTGCGAGGAACCTAAAAGATTATCCCAAGGGTGTCGTAAGCACATTCTCATACGCATGTGCCGTAGAGGCGACATGGGCTCGAGGCCTAGACATAGGCTCAAAGGCTGGGACTTCGGGGACCCAAGGGTGCTTTTACTCCATCATACCACCGACTGAGCCAGCGGATCAACCAGTCTTACAGGGTATATTTCTCCTATCTCGCCTATGGGCAAGGATATTATTTGATTCTAGTGCATCACATTCATTCATCGCTGCATCATGTGTGAGGGAATTAGGCTTAGAGGTTGAGACCTTGGAAGAGTCGATGCATGTGAGTTCTCCCCAGGGAATAGGGTGAGTGTGGATTTGATATGTCGAGGTTGCGAGTTAGAGATCTCAGGGATTCTACTCACAATGGACCTAAGGATCATGGACATGTTAGATTTTGACGTCATCCTTGGGATGGACTGGCTGATGACACACCGAGTCGTTATTGATTGTGACGAGAGTTATCATACACTCGTGATCTGCACTGCGTCATGCCTGTGTGGGGACAAGACAATGCTTGCACCCCATGCCGTGTGTGACTCGCATGGCACTGGGTAAAGCTGATGGGTCATTAGCCAACCTTACCTTAGAGTGACTAGGGTGAGACAGATCTTCGATCTACCACGCAGTAATGCTTAGCACGAGGACGCTTTATGGTGGTCTTCGCTGATGACATCTCGATCTACCATACGCAAGAGGAGCAATGAGGACTTATTCGAGGGTGGTCACAATCCTTGAGGATCATCATCAGACAAGTTTAGTAAGTGCGTAGTTTTAAATTATCGAGGTGAGTTTCTCAATGAAGGTCGCCAAAGTGCTAAGTATGGACCCCGTAGTTGGAGTGTTGTTATGAGGTCGATGTAATCAAGTCGCCCAGATAATAGCTGATTGAGCGGGTACCATAGAGGTTTATTGAGGATTTCTCCCGGCTAGCGCACCTATGACGAGATTGACCCGGAATGAGGTCAAGTTCGAATGGAATGACCTGTACGAGAAGGCATTCCAAACACTGAAGAGGAGGCTTACTTTAACTCCTATTCTGATAGTCCCGAAAAAGGGACAGAGGTACATCACGCTTAGGATGCCCCTAATGACTCCGACCGGGACGCGCCTTGATAAAGTCCCGGAGGGTAGGCTTATGGTCCTGCATACCAAAACCATGAGCACTATCCCATGCACGACATGGAGTCAAGGCCATAGTCTGGCCAAGATTCAAGGGCGCCACTACTTATACGCTGAACACCTGAGGTGTTTTCAGACAACAAAAGTCTGATGTAAATCTTCACACAACATGACCTTAACATGAGGCAACGTAGGTGGATGGAGTTTTTTGAGGATTTACTACTTCACTTCAGACACACCCCAGAAGGCAATGTAGGCCGATGCACTACCGGAGTCACTGGGAGCACCGCTAGCATATAGCTTCCCGAGAGTGGCAGATGCTCAAGACCTTATGTCAATTTAGACTATAGTACGATGAGCAAGCTCAAGGTACCTTGGGAAGTCTCATGGCTACACCGTCCCTACTAAACAGAGTGATTGAGTCCTAAGGGTAAGAAGCAGAGATAATGTCCATCAGGGATCGAGTACGCCGTGCACATCGACGAAGGTCAGCCATCTACACTGCATGGTACCTTCAGATAGGACTCGCCGTGGTTCCCAATTGATGTATCTGGCGAGAGATCCTCAAGGAGTTCTATTGCTCCCGTTTCGCTATGCATCAAGGTGGCATGAAGATGTACCGTGATCTTCATTTCCATTATTGCTGTGAGCAGGACGGTTATTGGAGACTTTGTTAGACGGTCTCAAGTGTCGCAAGTAGCGCCGAGCATCAGGAGCCACAATCTGGCTACCCAAACATTTGAGGTAGCCGAGCGAGCTGGGAGCACGCTATGATAGACTCGGCACCACTGCCACGCATTAATCGCAAAGACATGATGCGGCAGGGTGATCATGGATCTACCACTAAGCTCCACATCTCAACATCGGTGATGACCTTCACTCTAGAGGAATCTCACAGGTTATAATGCGGAGAGATTTTCCCATAAATGGAGTACCAAGATCCATACTTATTCCGACAGTGGATCCCAGTTTCTTCACGGCACGCTGGGAAGAGTTTTTAAAGCCGACGGGGGACGCAGTTTGAG
This sequence comes from Tetrastigma voinierianum, assembly GCA_016808115.1. Taxonomy (NCBI): domain Eukaryota; kingdom Viridiplantae; phylum Streptophyta; class Magnoliopsida; order Vitales; family Vitaceae; genus Tetrastigma; species Tetrastigma voinierianum. The sequence goes on along the minus strand of JAEQBH010006651.1, from coordinate 667,732 downwards.
ATGAGCAACACTTTTCATCCACAGATCGATGGTCACCGCAGAGGACCACATTGTGCTCAGGACATGTCATGAGAATATGTCCGATCATAAGGGGTAGCCGGGATGGAGCACTCGCTTCAAGGAAATTTGCCTACACCAACAGCTTATCAGCGAAAGTATACGTATGACACCCTATGAGGTTTCCTACTGAGGGCCATACCGCCACCGACATTGCCGGACATATGCGCGGGAGAAAGCTCCATCACTGGTCCGTGATTCAATTGTAGACACCTCGAGTAGTGGGTCGATATGGCAATGTCTTCAAATAAATTTCAACGCTCAGAGAAGAGTTACGCCGACAGCTTACGACAAACTCCTAGAGTTCGAGGTGGGTGACCGCCTTCTCGCGTGATGCCTAAGAGAGGAGTGGTTAGTTCGCGCTGAAGCTATCGCCGAGGTATATCAGCCCTTTCGAGTACTCGATAGGCATGGGGCCACAGATCAATGGCGCTACCACAGCTATCAAGGTGTCCAGGAGGTGTTCCATGTCTCCATTCTCCGAAGTATACCCGCATCCAACTCATGTAAAGGGATCGGGAGAGTATGTTATCGATGCAGATGACCTTCGAGGTGGACCAGGTGTATTTTTGACAATGGGACAGGCTACACGCAAGATCATGGCGCTAGCGAACGCTTATTACAAAGACCGAATCGAGGAGCGCAATACGGAACGTGAGGACACGATGTGAAACAGTTATCCTTTCCTCTCGAGGACGGAGGCATGTGCCTTACACACCGCGTGACTATCATCAGATACGACACGCTACAGATGATATCGCGTGAATTTTTGACTAAATTCTTGTTATGTGGCGGTGTGGGGGAGAAATAAACCCGAAATAATACGAATGATAGACAATCACACAAGATGCATGGTAAGTTTGGAAATTTCAAATCTCGATGACGATATTACCACGCCTGGCTGAGTTCGCCCAGTACCCAGCGCACGTAATTCGTCAATTTTTTGAGACAATCAGTAAAATTTCAATGCATTTGCGCTTAACGGACTAATAATCGAGCGATAATCGCATGAAGGAGCGGTTCCATGTGGCATAAGAGAGGAGGACACTGGGCACTCATGAAGCCATGTGTCATGCCACCTGGGCGCACGAGCATGGTAGTGATGAGTTAGAGATGAGGAACACGCCTAGTAATGGCCATGTGTCAAATCTGGCCGAGTGGTGTCTCACACTCAACCCGCTTGGTGGTTCTCGGAGGAAGAAAACTCGCCTCAGAATGTAGGAAGAAGGAAAGAAAGAAAGAAAAGAAGAACAAAGAAATGAAGAAGGAAGAAAGTAAGGAAAGAAGAAAGTTAAGGAAGAAAATTAGAGGTTTTACACTCCAAGAAGGTGGTTCTTCTCCTACTTGGGATGCCTTTATTTAGGCCATTCAATGGCTACGGGAGCTTTGCCCTAACATTGGGTCGGTTCAAACAAAGCCAGACCTCAACCGGTGTGGGTTTTTAGGTTCGCTTTGGTTTCGAAACTCGCCAGCAAGTCGAACTCCGCGAATGTGAGTTTTTATCGATCGCATGCTTGCTATTTCTTCCGGTTAGAAAACCGAAAGAAAATCTAGCTCGCATGTCTATTTTCTCGTTGATAACATGCGCTGTGTGAAAATACTCATTATGTGCATGATGTTTTCTAAATCGAAATTCTGGATAAAACCATTTTGCATGATCACTATCGCTTGAATATGTAGTTTTCAAAGTAAAAATGGAAGTAATGCATGTTGTTTTTTTTTTTCTCGAGACTGAATTTGACAAAAATCCAGCAGCATGATTTAATTCTTGTTTGAATATGCGCTTTTCGTGAAACAAATGAAAATAATGCATCGCTTTTTTTACGAGTCGGAAACTGAGAAAAACTGGGGCTTTGCATGATTTAATTGTTGTTTGAATAACTTGCGGTTTATGTGTAAAAAAAAATGGAAGTAATGCATGCCGGTTTTTTTCTGAGCCGGAAATATGGAAAAAAAATGTAGTTTGCATGATTTCATTCTTGTTTGAATAACATGCAGTTTTTGTGTGAAAAAAAAATGGAAGTAATGCATGCTGTTTTTTTTTGTTTGAGTCGGAAATCTGGACAAAAAAATCCAGTTTCCATGATTTAATTCTTGTTTGAATAACATGCAGTTTGGTGAGAATAATGTTGGTATATGCATGCATGTAACAAGTAAACACCATGCAAGAGATTGCATTTCACGCGGTACGGGGACATCACGCACGGTGTGAGTGCAATCGTACGGCTTTGAATAAGCGATTTTCCTTGAAATATTGCCCACCATGATTATCAGAGTCTGTTCAATAAAATATATTGGAGGGTTTTCCTTAGTTTTATCGGAGTTTGTCCAATGAAAAAAAAAATTGGACTGTGGTCCAACATTTTATCGAAGTCTCTCCAATGAACCTTCATGAGAACTAAAAAAAAAAATCTTTTGTTTTGAAAATTGTTTTCATACATAGAAATGCACAAAGCAGAGCTATGAGGACTCGAGGCACGTGGCATGGATGCGACATTCATGTAGAAATCTCGTGATATTTACTGAAGGTGTGAAATTGTGAACATGGCATCGCATGCGCACTAGGTGGTGAGTAGCCCTCAGAGGAGGAATTCTCTATCGGGCATTGCTCGCCACGCGGGAAAACCATTTCATGTATTCGAAAAATACTGGTACGCAGGTTCATCACGACCTCGCCAAGAAAATGCTAGAAATGCCTTGCTTGTGATATTGTAAAGTTTTCTCAGTGTATGACCATTTTCCTCGACTTTATGTATTTAAGAGTTGTAATTAAACTCAGATTTCATGATAAAGATATTTTACTTGTTTTCCGGTTTCAAGTCCTTGTGAAAAGGACTAAATTATGTTGAATATGTGTGTGTCAGGGAAACTAAAAAAATGTAGAAAAAGGACCCCCTGGATTTAAGGCTACAATTGTATTAATAAGTTTTCTCATTGAAAATTATATCTATATCTTATCGCTTTAATTTATAAATTTTATTGCGTTGTAAATCAAAGAAAATGAGATAACAAAGTTTTATTCTTTTTACTTCGATCTATTAAAAACAACAGGAAAAGACTATTATAAATATTTGAAGGAACCTAAATCTGAATGTAATCTCACTGTTTAAAGCAACTAGTTTCTACCTTGATTGTCATTCACACATTCCCTTATAGCACATTCCCCTTTAATGACCATTATGGAACTTAAGGAAATTTGTTAGGACTGCCTCGTTAAAAACCTTGCCAGTAAAACCCAATGGGACAAAACCTGGCTAAAGGGAAAAAAAGGTGCAGTACACTAACATCCATTTATACTCCCCCTCATGTCAATGTCCTTTGGGTGACACATTCCAATCTTATGTATAAACTTCTTGAATGTTGAGGTTGACAATGATTTTATGAACAAATCTATTAGATTATCACTTGACCGTATTTTCTAGTTTGTGATATGGCTTTGTGTAAATTTGAAAGATACGCTACATCCACACATGCGAGTAATTGTGAAATTGAGTCATTTGAGTAAAATAGACTCATATTAGTAGTTCCACAGAGATAACATAGCATAATTCATGCCATTAATGATGTCTTGAGTCGAGTAGAAATGTACCTGACTAATAAATTGACAAAAAAAGCAATATCTGCACAGTACAATTAGCAAGATACATAAGTGCACTGATAGCTCTAAGATATGGTACTTCAAGGCCGAGTAAATTTTTGTCCTTTTCACGATGACGAAATGAGTCATTTTATATCAAATCGGACAAACTATTGTGAGCTTAATGGATATGTTTTATCCATATTAAAAACGCTTTGTGTGGTTTTTTCTTAATATATGTTGTTTGATGAACCAACACTCTATTTAAAAATGCTCGGATCCGGCAGTCGAGACAAATTTTTTGTTTTCCAAAATTTTCATTTCAAATTCCCTATTCAAAATATTTATATTAAGCAGAACTCTTCAAAAGTTCCAACAAGGTTTAAATCATCAACATATACAACAATAAACTCAAATTCAATTTGTGATTTCTTAATAAAAAAGCACGATCACATAGGGTTGTTCACACACCATTTTTTTTAATAAATACGCACTAAGGCAATTGTACCAGGTGCATGGATTTCTTTAGTCCCCATGAATATCATTGTAATAGCAGTTGAGTTACATGTTACAGGATTTGTACTATTTTCTTCGAGCAATTTAAATCATTCAAGGATTTTCATGTATATATCTATGGATCCATATAAATATGCTTTGACAGCATTCGTGAGACTCACATCTAGTCCTTTAGACCTGTTGGGGCGCTTTCGTACAAATACTCATTTGGACCCAACAAGCTTTATACTTTTAGACATTTGGACTATGGGTCCAAAAACTTCTTGTTTTATTAATAATTGTAATTCTGCATGCATAGCCTTTTTCCATTTTGGCCAATAATTTATTTTTCGAAATTCATCCACATTTTGTGGTTTAGGATCTTCATCATTTTGTATGATGTCTAAGATCACTTGGAAAATATTATAAAAATAAAATATTTCAGCCCATTTTTCCGTTTTTGCATAAGTTATTGAGATCTCATTATTTTCAAGTACTTGTGCCTCTTTAAGGGTTTCTTGTTTATAATATATCTATATAGGGACTAGTTGCTCATCATGTGTCTCAACAGGGACCTTTTGTTCATTATGTGCCTTTTGTTTATTATGTACCTCTACAAGGGCTTGTTGTTCATTATGTGCCTCTATTAGGACCTTTTGTTTATTATGTGTATCTATATGGACCTTTTGTTTATTATGTACCTCACAGGCTTGTTATTCATCAATGTGCCTCTATTGGGGCCTTTTTTTTTTATTATAAGCCTCTACAAGGACTTCTCATTTACTATATGCCTTTATAAGGGCTTCCCGTTTACTATGTGCCTCTATAAGGACTTCTCATTTACTATGTACCTCTATTGGGGCTTCTTATTATGCTTCTTTACAAGGGCTTCTTATTTATTGTGTGCCTTTACAAGGGCCATTTGTCTTATTTGTTCTTCTTTAGGAGCGTCAAGTTTTGCTTGTATTCTCCTTTTTTCAGGGTGTTATCTCTTTGAGTCAATAGGTCTCTGAGGCTTCAAGCGTGTCTTAGATTCATTTACTAATTGTCCTAAAAGGACATCAATCTGTGCTAGAATATTAAAAATCTGGATATGTGGCTTCGTCATTTTCTTTATTAATGAATGCATTTGATGTCGGTTTGCAAGTTTTTCAAATGAATGATCATTTGAACTTCTAGTTCTTATTGGTTTTATAAAGGAATCAAGATGAGAGTCATAAGTGCATTCCGCCTAATTTATTGTCATTCTTCTAGAATTAACTTTTCTTCCCTTAATGATGAGAACATAATCTCATTAAATTAATAATTTGAAAAGCCATGGCAAGCATGTAAGCATTCATTGGGCAAAAGAATCTGCTAGTTCTTTAATGGATGTTTGTGTGAGTATGATTCAACGTATTATTGGAGACCCAAATTGATCTAGCATGTCATGCCAAAGAATAAAAATATGTTGGTTGATGAACTTCTGGTTCACAACAACATATGATTTAACAGGCTTTATATTTGCTCTTCTGGAGCCTTCATTTAAATTTGAAGTACCAGGGATGGTACTTACACTAGCACTTGTTAGTGTCAACCTTCATTCATTTGAGATTAAATAACACATGGATTTTATATACAACTAAAATGAAAACAAAACATAATATAAATTTATATATGAATTGATATAATAAATAGACAAGGGGTGCGTTTGGGAGAGTTTATCTATAACTTATTTGAGCTTATCTTCTCACATAAGTACTTTTGATAAAAATTGTAGATGTTTAGAAGAGCTTATAAAAATAGCTTAGGGCCTGTTTAGTAGGTAGAAAATTTTCTGTTTTCTCGATTCAAACTTTTCGAAAACAAGGAAAACACGTTTAATTATGAGAATCAGACAAAAACAAATTTTGAAAACAAAGAAAATGAATTCACTATTTTCAACATTTTATATATGAATCAGAAAAGTATGTGTTGTTTTCCTTGTTTTCGAATTAAATCGAAAACACGGGATTTGGTCGATTGGGATAAAACGAAAACACGGGATTGTGGCTATTTTCTTCTTTTCTTCCCCTTTCGTCTTCCACTTCGATTTTCTTCTCATCAGGCTCACGAAAACACGGGATTGTGAATAGTAACCTACATTTTAAACACATTTTAATTAAATTCATTTTCAAGAAAATGGTTTTACAAAACGGATTTTCTTATTCTTTATTTTCAACAAAATTCAAGTACGAAAAGTATTTTCTGAAAATGAAAACTAAAGATTAGAATACAATGAAAATTTTCATATTCTGAATTTTGGATAGAGTTAAAAATTTTCGTGAACAAAACGGGGCCTTATCATCCCTCTATAAGCCATTTTTAGCTTATTTCAATAAGCTGCATAGAGAAGCTTATCAAAAAAAAAACTCAAAATGGCTTATATGGAAGACTAAAATTGGTCATCTTAATGACAAAAATGTCATTCTAAAAAATAATGAAAAATAGAAAACAACTCTAAAATTATGTAAATAGGTAATTTTTTTTTAAAAGAAAAAATTATGAAAAATAATGAAATAAATTTCAAAAAATTATGTAAATTTTGGTAAATTTTTTTTAAAAATTATGTAAAAAAATCTTAAAAATATAAAACAACTTCCAAAAATTTATGTACAAATAGGTAAAATTTATGAAAAAAAAAATATATGAACAAAATTATGGCATATAATTAAAAAACAGTAAAAAAAAACTATTGATGATGAGAATAATGATATCGATGATGATTTTATTTATTTAGAATTTGATGCGGATCCATGAGTGTTTATTTTGTTTTGGAACTTAGAATTTTTGTGATGATGGAAAGCACTAACGATGTTTGTTATTTTGTTTTGAAAATGTTTGTGATGATGGAAAACAATAGTGATGTTTGATTTTTATGATGTCTTTTCCTTTATTGTATTTTATTATTAGATAAAAAACTATAGACAATATTTAGTGAGATATATAATTTTTATTTATATTAGGTAGGGTGTGCATTACTTAAAAAAGTTTACACTTCAAGTGTGCCTTCCGTCTCAAGGCCTCAAAAGGCTTTTGTGCCTCTATGTGTCTTTCGCCTTTTTGAAATTGTTTTAAAAGAATAGGAAAATAAAATCTCATGTATTCTGTTCGTGGGTGGTGTTTACTTGAAGAGGAGCAAAGAGGATTGTAGACCCTCAATTTTGTCCCTCAACACTTGCATTTATCCTATGGGTGTCACACTCACCCATCGTTCTCATATAGCACCATTAGAGATGCTTTACCCAGGCCCTCGTCGGTCTCAGGAGCCTCGGGTGGGCTTGTATGTTGTCCATTGAGTGTGTATGTAGTTCACTTCAGAGTGTCATCGTGGCTTCTTTTTTTAGTTATTGGCATCGTGCCATAGGAAGCAAGCGGGGCCCCCCGAGTTTTTAACTCAATGGGAGTTTATTGGAGTATGTCGAATTCGGAGCACTTGAGCTTGTTTCGATCATATCTCCCTCCTCCGAACTTGAAATCATACACTATTTATTTTGTTAGATTCCCTACTCATTGAAGAATTCTATGAAAAAATTTGAGAATTTTTTATGAACTGGATCGATTGGTTGGGATCCGGCTCAGCCAATTCAACGGATTTCAGTTGAAGTTCATTATTCGAGCAGGTCCTAATTCGGAGCACCCAAGCTTGTTTTGGTCATATCTCCCTCATCCGGTCGAAATCATACAATGTTTCTTTTCTAGGATTCCTCACTTTTCAAGGAACATTCTGTCAAATTTTCAAATTTTTTCTCAGCCAGCTCGACTAGTTGGGAACCGGTTTAGCCGGATCATTGTGACAGTTGTATGAAGCACTGATTTTGGAGCCCAAATCCTACTTGGTTTGGGCCCATAAGTGTAAAGACCAAATGATGTATATGTGAATATGGCCAAGGGAGTGAATGTGGTAAATACTCAAAAACTGATTTGAAACAAACGTAAGTGTACTCAAAAACTGAAATGAAAAGTATTACCAACACTCAACCACTTTCCGCAAGTGCAAGGGTCATACAAGTAATAAAGTGGACTATAGGAGTTCGGATATCATACCCACGAGGATTGGAGGTTCTCTCTAATTGGAATTTGATCACCTCGATTACAAGGGCTCTTCACTATTTAGGAGATCAAATAGGATGTGGAATAAAATCAATTTAATTGAAACATAACTGATTTAAAACTAATCCTAAATCTACCAAATAAACAACTACTTAATTCTAAAATGTATGAAGAGAGTCACTAGGGATGGGGATAACTATTCACAAAACAGTTTGCATTTTCTTGAAAGCGCAACAATTGTAAGTTCAATGCTAGATTTGTCCAAGAGCAGTGTAGTATAGCTTGGATATCTTCTGGCGCTATAAATTTTACTATCTAACACACCATATTCCTTTCGGGACAAATGGAGTGCAAATAGCTACTTGTAAAACTGACTCTCTTTAGGATTTGATTGTTTTTATTTTCAATACTTCACAAGCCATTTCTTAGAATTTGAAGAATTATTGCCCCATAGACGAGGAAAATGCAAGCCTTCTCCAATGTAATCGATGTCATAGTCCTTCAAATCTAATACATTTTATCTCCTTGATTGATCTTTTCTAACACGGGATCAAGATCCTTTCACATCGGACTAAGGAGAAACCTTTGATCAACTATATTATTATCATCTATATTAATCCTCACACCATGAGTAAATTAGTGATCTATCAAAGTAATTTCAAGTTCATTAGTTCCAAGATAGTAGTCTAACATACCCACTAAGTTACCGCTCTCTTTACTCTGTAGGAATCTCCATCTACATTGTCCACTCGGAGAGGGCCTCATGGAAATCGAGCAAAGAATGCGGCTCTTTTATGGGTATAAGCTACTAATATTAAGCAGTTAATTATATGAATGTACCAATTATATAAATTCAGTTTTCAAACTCACAAAATAGCGAAAAGCTGCAAATGCGAATGTTCAACAATTAATCCCCACACCACAGAGAGATTGTTTAATGTTCTATTCTGGATTCCAATCATCACTAATCAAACAAAAGAGTAAGAAAATGAAGAAAGAAATCAAAGAAGACAAGAAGAAAAAATCGGTTGAGCTTAAATCTTCACCTAAATAGTAAATAAATTGAATATACAGTACAACACAAAAATCTCTTCAATAAATAAAAATCTGCTCTAAAAGCTATACAGATACATTAAAAATAAAAAATGCAATGAAACTAAGAAAATTGGCAGTTTAGAGAGAGAAAACCCATGAGAGAGAAAAAATCCATATTTTAGCTCCAATCTTTGTTTGAACATTAGTGAAATCTGAATCTCTATTATCTTTCTTTGAAATCTCTTTATCTGAGAAAATGCACATAAAAAGGTACTCGAAGATCTACAATCAAAATCTGTAGACAGAGAAAGAAAAGAAAAGAGAAGAACGGAAAAATGGGTAGTTTAGAGAGAAGCCCCATGAGAGAGGTTCTCGATCTTCATGACCTCTTTGCCTAAAAGCGAGAGTATATATATGGTCCTAGGGTGAAATGGGCTTGAAAATAGGTCAAAATATCAATTTTCGGCCTTTTTTAGGTTTCTCCAGCGTTTTTGGTCAAGACACAGCAAGATGGTCGCAACACAGTTTTTTTAGGTCACGACCAAGTTTCTGGTCGCAGCGGTTTTAGTCACGAGCGCTACAACAATTTTGGGGTCATAGCCAGTTTCCCCAATTATTGACGGCAGCGAGGTATGACACGAGTTCACAAGACCAAACAACTTTTTTTCTTCTCAACTTATCGGGACCATAGCTACTTACGTTTGCTTTCGGATTTGCGTTGTGGTACTCGTTGGAAAGATATTTGAATGTAGAATGCAACCATGAGGAATTTTGAACCATTTTATGTTTCAGATGGTACAGAAAAATTTATCTTCCCAGTGGCAAGTTGTGAGACTCCCGGTTGACTCTTCTTTTGGAAATATATTGCTCATTTCTTGCCAAATCACTTGATTTACTACATAAATAATCCTGGCAAGTTTAGGAAATTTTATGAGTTTTACATGAATATGGATACAAAATGCACAAAATAGCATGTGAAATGAACTCAAAACATAGATGAGTTTTGCACTCATCAATAAGCTCCAGATCAGTCCTAGGCATGGTTTGGGCCCAGTTGTGGGCCATTTTTTTGGGTTTCTTGCAACCCACCTTGAGTCCATTTGGATTCTTGGTGGTTAAGCAAAAGGATAAATGTGGCCAGGTTTTGACCTCGTGAATAGAGGAGTGTTTATGGAGCTGGGGAAGTTCGAGACTGATTGGGGGAGTTCCCGGGACTAGAGGTGTGCAAAATGGAGTAAGCTTAGATGTTTATGAAGGAAAAATACAAGAAAAAAATGTGAAAAATGAAGGGGACAGAGGAGATGAAAAATAAAAGGGAGGATGAGAAAAAATGAGGAAAAAGAAAAGGATGAGGGATTCTCCAGATCCGGGTGGGAGTTCTCTCTCTCATTTTGAAGGGGGATTTCCTAATGTTTTGAGGGAGTGGATACTAGGTTTTAGAGGAAGAAAAGAAGGAAGACAAAGGGGGAGTAGCCGTGAATCCTACAAGTATGAACGTTGTGTGCTTCTCCTGTTTCTTTTGCGCTTGTCTTTGCCTTTGATGTTTGTAGCCTAGTTTTAGGGCACTAGGCATTGTTTGGGTCAATTCTCACTCATTCGGAGTCGGAATTGTACAACATTTATTTTTTTCGATTCCTTACTCTGTAAAAAATGTTTTGAAAATTTTTCCGAAATGTTCTCAACCGACTCGACTGGTTGGGAAACTTGATCAGCCAGTTCATTAGGTTATATTTTCAAGAACAACAATTAGGGCATTACGCATTGTTTAGGTTAGTTCTCACTCATTTGGAGTTGGAATTGTACATTGTTTGTTTTGTTAGATTCTTTACTCTGTAAGAAATATTTTGAAAAATTTTGAGAACTGTTCTCAACCAGCTCAACCGGTTGGGAAATCGGATCAACCGGTTCATTAGGTTCTATTTTCAAGAACAGCAGTTCGGGTACTAGGCATTGTTTGGGTCAGTTCTCACTTATTCGAAGTCAAAATTGTACACCATTTATTTTTTTAGATTCCTTACTCTGTAATGAATGTTATAAAAAAATTTGAGAACTTTTCTCAAACAGATCGACCAGTTGGGGAACTGGATCGAAAATGGGTTCATTAGGTTACATCCTCTGAGAAAATAACGACATAGAAGCGAGAATTAAAGCGACCATTTAGTTTCTAATTTTAGAAACGGAATAGAAACGGAAAGCAAATATTGCTACAAAATTTTGAAACAAAAGAAAACTTTGTTGCTAATTGTTGGCGGGAGTTAATGGCGGGAGAATAGAAACGGAATTAGAGACGGAAATTGAAACTGTCGAATTTTCCGTCGCAACATTATCGCAGGAACATTGGCGGGTAAAATAGGGTGGCCTTTAGCGACGAAAAATTTCGTTTCTAATATTTGATTGCTAATATAAAAATTAACTATAAGATTTTTGTATGATTATTAATTTCCATTGTTAAAGATAAGTTAAATTTTGATAAAATTGATAAATTTAACATAAAAAACAAGCTAGAAATGGAATATATTCCGTTTATATTTTTGTTTCTATTTGTAGAAACAAAATTTTGCTATTTTTAGAAACGAAATTTCCGTTTCTAAATCTTATTCTTGAAAAGAAATTAACCCAGTAAGTTTTTATTATTAATTTTCATTATTAAAAAGTAAGTGAAATTTTGATTCTGATAACATTGATTATTTTAAGCTGAAAAATATGAAAATGAATTTATTAAAATTATTAAAGTTTAATTAAAATATTACAAAGGAATTGTAAATACAAAGCCTTCATCATATATATATATATATATATATATATGTTCAATTTAAGTGAATTATATTAATATTTTTTTATATTAAAAAATTAAAATTATTTGAATTTATCTCAATACTACTAGGAAATGCATTTCTGGATTGGTTTTGCAAGGATAGGGCCAGCTGCCCTACTTGAGTCCCAAAGTTCGTCCATGAAGCATTAGTATTTAATAAAAACCGCAGGTTGAGTTTGTAGAAATTCTAAAGTTCAAATCTCTTCTCATGCATATTCAAAATTATTTTGTTTTCCCCTTGGAACTCGTCATCGATCTTCAAAGATTAGGTCCTTTTGACCACTGATATTCTCCTCTACATTGTCCACTATCTTTGCTGCTGTTCTTTTATTTGTGTGGAACCCGGGTTGGTATAAACGATGGTAATTTTATGCAGGTACGGGTCCACACTGTGCTCCTCCACCATATGAAAAGCTTTCCTTGGTTCCTCGGTGTTGAATTGTATGGTGTGTTGGTAGGTTGGGGTTGAAGCCCAAGGTGTAGCTCTTGTTTTGCGTTGGTGTGTGCCTCCTCGGCTTTGATAGAATCTTCTTCTACATGTCCCTCGGCCTTTGTTTCTCATTCGTTCTTTCACTCCCACTTCATGTGCGTATGCATTCTTTTCTCATTGTTGCCCGGTTTGTTCTGCTTCATCCGACTTTGCTTCTATGGCTATCATTATCTAGTCGATATCACTTCATCTCGACTCTTCTTTGCTCCACTGAAACCGGATGGAGCCTTGTAGTTGCATTGGCAAGGTCTTCAATCGGTTGCCTTGCCTCTTCTTGCATTTCTTTAAGCTCCACAGCAGGTTATCAATTATACCTTTGGAGCATAATTCATGGCATGATAGAATATATCCATCTGAGTGGTCAGATCTATTCCAAGCATAGGATATCATTTTAATAGTTTCTTGAATCTCTCCCATGCATTGTAGAGACTCCCATCTTCTCCCTACTAGAAGACAATTATTTCTCATCTTCTCTCAGCAATTAGAGTTGGAGGAAAAAATCTTCTCATATAGGCCTCCACCAATTTTTCCCAAGTGTTCACTGATCCCACTGGTAATGAATCAAACCATGTTGCTGCCACATCTCTTAGTGAAAAGAGAAAGAGCTGCAACTTGATTACTTATGGTCTAACCCCATTCAGTTTGATTGTGTTGGCCATCCTCATGAATCTCCCCATATGCTCATTGGGATCTTCAAAGGGATGAACGATGGCCAAGATGCTTCTTATACCATAGTAATCAATGTTGGCCCCGACTAAAATTGTTGGCTTCTATGGCGAGGTTGTCTTCTTGAAGTACTCCTCTTGAATAATAGGCCTCCAAAAGTCCTCCATAGTATTAGGCCTCCGAGTTCTCTCTGCTTCTTCTTCTTCTTCTGAAATAACCTACAATCTTTCTCTTTGATTTGCCATACTTTTGGATTTTACAGCTATAGTCTTCGCCAGTTCTCTGTTATCTCGAATTTCGATATGCAAAGCGAATCTGTTCTAGTTTCTATGCATTTAAAATCTTCACAAATAGAAACACTAGATCAAATATGAATTATGTGGGATACGGTTACTTGATTAAACAGAAAAATGTCGATAGCTTCTTCATTTCTTCTTTATTGACTATTAGTAAAATCTCTTTTGGTTAGAATATTGATCTTCAAAATTATTGTCCATTTCCACAGGCCAGTAAGAGCGCCAAAAATTGGTTAAAACTAAATGATATATACAAATTAATGACACTACTACAAAGGACTAGCCACCTAATCCCCGACACTTGACATGAAAACTTGTTAAGATTGACTATATGATGTGATCCCAATTGATCTTGATGCTTGCATAAGAACTTCAATCCATTAAATTGGCCTTAAGAACTTGTCAAGACCATTTCTCATGTGTATGAAAAAATGGAATTATTGCTCTTTAAAGCCATTTCATTTAAAATTGGGATTTGTACTCTAGATCATTGCAAGTGCACAGGTCGTACAAGTAATAAAAGTGGATATTTAAAGTCCAGATATCGTTCCCATGAGGAAGGATTATAAATCAAAAGACTAACTACCCCAATTACTCAAGATCATTACTATTTGGACTCCACTTATATGATGATAAGAAGACTAAAATGTAGTCTTAGACTGAAATCTTAAATTTACAAAAGTAAAGCTTAATCAAATTGGTGTTGAGGATTCACTGAGTGAGGCAAAACTAGACATGGATCAATTAATAATAATCAATTTCTGCATATTTCATTTCATAGCTCAACCATCAATTGGAAAATTGAGTTTATCAAGGATGCAAGGTAGCATAGTTTGGATTTCTCCCTTAACCATAATTTTCACAGATTAAAGGTTCATATTCATTTTTGAGACATGATTCTAATCAGTTACTTGTAATATATAACCCTTTTTCTAGATTTAAGTATTTTTCCTTTTCAGTACTTCATACTTAGATCTTAGGACTAAAGAATTCTTGCCCCCATAGACAGGATATTGCAAGGCTTCTCCAATTTGATTGACACCTCATCCTACACTTATGATGTAAATTTCCGTCTCCTTGATTAGATCTCAGCTAACACGAGATCAAAATCAATTCATCAGAAAGATGAGAGACCTCAAAGTGATTAAACAGATACTTCATTCAACCTATCTCAACTTATAAGTAAGTTGGTGATCTATTAAATGTCTTCAAGGTCATTAGTTCCATAGTATTAGTCTGCACCATACCCGAGGAACTACTCTCGTGTGGATTCTCCATCTTTATGTCACTTTCGAGGATATGCAGGCGAGTGGGATACAATGATACCTTACGTGGGTACACAGTACTAGTGCGAGAACAAAATGATTTATAAACAATACTAATCAAATAAAATTCAGAATTCTAATAAAGCTTTCTTCCACCTTTTTGTAGCAAAATGACTATCATAATGACCCATTTCGATGCTTGGCTCAATTTAAAATGGTTTACTCATATCAGTGACTAACTGATTAGGAAAATTCATTGAAATCATAAACGAACTGAAATAAATGAACTCCATAAACCTTCCAGCATCCATTTCAATCAAACAATAAATGAAAAGAAGAATTTGTAAAGAAATACCAGCTCAAAGTTATACTTCAGTACAATACCCAAATTCAGAAAATTAAAGGAAAACTATACTAAGCTAAATCTACTAAAATGGAAAATAAAATAAAAAATTAAAATGTTCAAGAGTCTTCAATGACCAGAGAAATCCTAGGCAAAACAAACACTACCTGATACCCACTGAGTAGTCTATTTATGGAGCTTTCCAATCTTCAGACGCACTTCATTACTTGCATTGTGAATCCCAAAAGTTTAGCCCAAATTGGTCTCTTTGTTGCGACCTAAAAAAGTTATGTCGCGACCGACTTCTAATTCCTTGTCCTTTGGACTCTGTCATAGCTTATGATCTTATCGTGACTTTGCATGACTTTTACTTGAGTTATGTCGCGACAGAAATTTGGTGTAGCAGTCTTAATTGTGTCGCAACATGATTGCTTTGTGTCGCGACACAAAATCTGTTTACAACCAGCTTCTTATGTCCTCCAGCTTCTGGATCCTGTCGCGACATAATTTTCCCTGTCGCGACAAACATTTTCCTTTTTTAGCCTGTCTACTCTGTCATATTTGAGTTTTAAGTAATATGACAAATATCTCTTGATTCTCGATCAATTTATCTGATGAGACATGGTGACAGTTGACTCTATTATTGTGGTTGGCATTGACAATTGGTTGCGACATAGAAATCCTTGTTACCTTGGTTGCCTTGGCACATCTCTTCTTAGGTTTAAATAAGCTACATAATTTCATCCTTCCTGTGCTTTTATTTTCCGACATAGAACAATAATATGACCGAAAATTCTACCTTCAATGATTGTTTCTATGTCACAACATAAACTTCTCTATCACCTTTCTTCTTGTGTGGCTCTTCAAAATCCTGTCACGACATAGAGTTCACACTCCGTATGTTTAGTTTGTCGTGACATGGTTTATCTTTGTCACAACCGAAATTTTGCCTTCAATGTTGTAAACTCATAATTCTATGTCGCGACAGGGATTTCTGTGTTGTGGTAGAAAACCCTTCTTGAGTTGGCTGGGTTCTGAGAACTTTGTCGCAACATAAAAACACTTGTCTCATTTGGCTTGTGTTGTAATCTGATCAATTTCTGTCACGACATAATTGTCTTTATTAGAGTGACATAGGTGCGTCACAATTGTATGACTTTTATGTTGCAACATAAATTATATTGTCATAACCACGGCTTCTTTGCTCTCTATTTTAATCTTTAATGCGATAGGTAAAGGATTTTGGGACAATTTCAGCTATAATTCTCATCTTCCATGATATCGCGACAGAAAAATTCTTTTATTGACCAATTTCTCATGACATTGAGTTATGTCTGAGCTTTGTTGCGAAATTTTGTTGTTGGTTGTGACATAGTTCCTTTGGCTTGCTTGAATTTTGTGTCACAACATACAAAACTTATGTCGCGACACAGACTACTGCATTTTCCACCTTTTTGCTTCTTTTCTTGTTGTTTTCTCTCTTTTTCCAATTAACACCTGCAAAACAAAAAGTTGGTGAATATTCCATAATTGGGCATACAAATAGTTCTAAAATTGTTAAAAAAATTCCAGAAAAATGGATTAAAAATAGATGAGTTTAAGACTCATCAATATGAAGAAGATTAAGAAATACAGATGGAAGATTTGGAGCAAGCCGACCCTTAGTCAACTAGACAGAATGAGGAAATGATCTCATAGCTGTCGAGTTGCCTTGGTCAATTTTCCACATAGAAGTGCATTAAAGGGGGCAAGCTTTAGCCAACTTTCTGGTTGATCATCCTTCAGTAGAAATCAAACTAGAAAATGATGTGGAATTAGGGATATATGAAGTAGAAATGCGGGCTTGGGTTCTTAAGTTTGATGGCTCTAGCACAGAGAAATTCGCTGGAGCTGGGATAGTAATCATCTCACCAAAAGGGATAAAGATTACCCTATCTTTCAACTTGGCCTTCAAGTGCACCAACAACCAAGCAAAATATGAGGCTTTAGTGATCAGCTTAGATATTTTGTTGGAACTTGGACTATAAGAGGTACATATCATTAGGGGCTCCCAATTAGTGCTTCGGCAGCTAATAGCGGAATATAAATGCAATAGCTTATTTCTAGCTTCTTATTATACTGCTTCCACTCAATTGTTATATTCTTTTTACTTAGTGGATTTTGAATACGTGACTAGGGAATCTAATTGGGAAGAGGATGAGTATAAATAACATAGGTGTGAAGATGAGCGAAGAATTAACTCATAAGCTCATTGTGATAAGAAAGAAGAATCATCCCTAAATTTATGAAAGAGGAATCAAATTCGAAGTCGTCAATACATATGCAAATGTTGCAAGGGACTGGAGAATTAAGATAAGAGAGTATGTAGAAAATCCTAACAAATAGGTCCCTCACAAGGTGAAAGCTCAATCACAGAACTTCGTCTTACTATAAAGGTAATTGTATAGAAAGGGACTTGATGGGTTACTACTCAGATGCCTATCCTTCCCAGACAGTATGGAAGTAATGAAGCAAGTTCATGAAGGGGTCTATGGATCCCATCAAGTCGGGATAAAAATGTGATGGCTGATTAGGAGACATGGCTATTTTGGTAACCATCTTAATGAAACTGCATCGATTACTCGAGTACACCCAGCGGTGTAAACATTTGTCGGCATCTGAATGCCTGTTGTGAGACTCCACTCCAATTGTGAAACCATGGCCTTTCAGAGGTTGGGCCATGGACTTAATTGGGAAAATCTACCCGAGGTTCATCGAGATTAACTTCATGCTAGTTCTTAACATGAAACTGCTTCCTTTAAATGGGTGGAAAGCGATACCCTTGAAGAAGGTAGAAGCGAAGGATGTGATCTAATTTATCAAGGAGTAGATCATTTAAAGGTTTGAATTCCATAATTAATTACAACTAGCAAGGCACCATGTTTCACTTTGGGGCGACACTGACTTATTTACCAAGGACTATGACATTCAATTCATAGAATCCACTTACTTTTATGCCCAAGCAAATGGGCAAGCAGAAGCTTCTAATATGGTGTTAATAAGCATCCTGGAAACGATCCTAGAGGATAACCCTAGAGATTGACACATAATTTTATCTGAGACCTTATGGGCTTATATAGGGGTAAGTCCTAACTCTCTAACCTATGGGTAGGATGCAGTGCTTCCAATGGAGGTGATAGTTCCTTCTCTAAAGGTATCCAGACAAGATGGCCTTAATCCTCAAGAATACAGTAAAGCCATGATGATGGAACTTGAAGCATTGGATGGGAATAGATTACAAGAACTCAACCACATCATGATCCAGAAAAAAGAGGTGCCTCGGGCATACAACAAGCGAGCAAGAAGAAAGCATTTTGAACAGGAGGAGCTCGTTTGGAAGGTGGTTCTGCCCATCGGTTCTAAAGATAGAGAATTGGGGAAATGGTCTCATAACTTGGAGGGACCATTCAAGGTTCACCAAGTACTCCTTGGAAATGCCTAATGGTTATCAAGCCTTTAAGGGGAGCCACACAAAAGGTTCATCAATGGAAAGTACCTCAAGAAATACTTTCCCACAATACGGGAAATTTTGGATACTACTAATAAAAACTAAGATAGGAAATGAGGGAATAATAAGAAAAATAGGTCCCATTGACCATTTGTGTATTAGGGAAATTTGTTTTTAATAGTTACTTTTAGTGATAAAGTAGGTTGTTTTGGCCTCACGCGCTCAAGCCTTTGTATTCTGTCTCATCTTGTTATACCCTCAATTGTTTTAGGAATAAATAAAGTAGGTCCCATGACCACTTTAAACCTAGGGAAGTAGATATGAATTTTTTATTGGAAGGTTAAAGTAGTCTTTGCGATCCTTATTGATCCTAAATGAAGGTTTTCCCCAAGAATGAGTTTGTTGTGTCATCAATTCTCCAAATTAGGTTCCATGACCACTTTAGGCTGGAGAAATATGGGATGACCTAGTGATAAAGTGGCATCTTGGCCATTGCATTCGTCAGCATGCTGATTTCTCCAAGGAGGTTCTTATTCCCCCTCCAGATAGGTCTCAAGACTATTTGGGTGATTGGAGAAATAGGTATAAGATTGAGTTCAGAGATAGTTTAAGGCTGGTTGGCCTTTGGCCACTTTACATATAAACCTGAAACTTTAATGAATTCCTCTTAATTCCCCTAAGGAAGACTTCTTGACCACATCAAGATTGGGGAAATATGGGAGGAAATATCCGAGTGAATAAGGTAGGCCTTTAGGCCACTAGGTACACATATTTCCCTAAACAGAGCACCTAAACAAGTTCATGAGAAGTTATCATAATCACTTTAGATTGAAGAATGAAATGATGAATTTAAAGATCCTAGAATCACTCTAAGATTGAGGAAATAAGCCCTCATTGGAGTAAAAGAAATTGGGCTTTGTAGCCACTACACATTCAAATACAAGGGTTAGAAATGAAGGAAAAAGGACAAAAATCAAGCAATTTGGACAAGAAATAAAGAAGTTATGCAAGTTGTAGTCTGAATTCGGGACCATAGTATTTGTAGTGTAAGCCACAACAATTTATGAATTGACCACGGTATTCGGTTGACCAAGGTTGTGACCCATGACACCGTGGGATGAATCTTGCTAACGGTGTGGTGAAAAGACCAGCACTATGGGATGAATCTTCTGATTATTAGTGTGACCTGCTTTGTATGAGGTAATTTGCAGTGTGGTCATGACCACAATGTTTTTTGGTCGTGACCACAATACTTTATGGTCGCGACTATGACCCCAAGAGATTATTGAGGACTATGTCACCATGTTTTCAGTATCTGTACAAAGTAGTCGCGACAATGACTTAATAGAAGGGGATCTAGGAGCTGAAGGGAGTCAAGTAAAGTAGGCTTTTAGCCATGGTTCAAGGAAAGGGGTTTTGGTTTTTTTTTTGCCAAGCCCGTCCCAATCATAATAAATAGATAAAGTAGGCCTTATGGCCACAAAACTGAGGGAATATAGCATCTTCAAAAATGTACATGTCCTAATAGCAACAATCATTCAAGAACGATTCAAAGTAAATTTTGAACAAATATCTAAAGGTAAGCTTAATGCCACCTTGGTTCGCTAGTTCAACCACATGGAAGAAGTACGCTTATGCAAGTGTTTGTCAAATACACACATCCAAAGGTAAGCCTAGTGTCACCTTGGTCTACTAATGCAATGTCATGGTTGTGATGCACGTGTGTAAATGTTCAGTGATAGCACACATCCAAAGGTAGGCCTAGTGCCACCTTGGTCCACTAGTTCATACACATACAATAGTGAATCTGTGCAAATGTTAGTTGAGTTCCCAACATAACAATAAAAGAAGGTTGGTCAATAGCCATCTAATAAAGAAAGGTAAGATTATTCAAGTCACCTAAAAGTATGATGGCAATATATAAAAGGGACAAGCTAGTATGGGTAATGTTAAATGTCCATGGCCATGCCTGAAGTGTTGAGGGATCATATCTTAAAAAAATCAAAAGATCTAAAAGTGTCCCAGAACCCTAAGCACTCTTGGCAGGAAGCATCCATCTGCTGTAATTGGGAGGTTAGATCAGTAGACTTTTCCCTCATAGAGGATAGAAAATCACCTAAGGAAATAGTCTGTTGCTAGTGCTTTAGGCCTTGAGCATGAAGAACCTCACCCTGTTGCATCAGAGAAGACAAGATGGCCTTTTCCCTCTCCATTTCTTCAGCCAATAATCTGACTCACTCTTCCTGGGCATGAAACTCAGCTTTTACTTCCTCTAATCTTTGGATGCTCTGGTCAGTAGATAGCTTGGATTTCTTATACTCATATTTTCCCCCCTTTAATTTCTCCAACTCAGACATCACTTGAGCATTCTCCTTTACCACATGCTCAATTGAAGAAAATACTGCGAGAGCATAATTTATAATCCCATAAATGAGAAAGCTGACCTCGAAGCCCGTAGCGAGCTGAGTAAGGTAAAGAAAATGAAAGATGAGGACAGGTTGAGGGGAAAAAGGCATATGACCCTAAAGATCAAGACCCTACAAACTGTACAGAGGAATAATGAGGGATATTTAAAATCTAGCAAGTAAGGGGTGGAAGAACTGAAGATCTGCTGCCGGGATGGGTTGGAAATAGTGCCAGGCTTCAGGTACAGTTGAGGCAAAGAACGATTTCTCAAGCTCTTGAAAAAAGAGGAAAGGGAGTCTATAGACACAACTCTAATGGATTGAGTCGCACTAAGCCCTAAAGACATTGAGGGAAAACAATCAACACCTGATAGCTCAAGAAAATATACAAGAGCAGTTTGTGACAAAGGAACCTCCACCTTATGTTAAGGTACCTCGAGTCCGCATCTTGTGGCCTTAGATCCGGGGTCTGTTGACCAGTCGAGCTGAAACACATTGTGTCTCATATCATGAGACCTTATAGTAAAATGCCCAATAGAGCCCATCATACATACTCATCCATACGGTCACAAAACCATACACTTCTATAGATTCAAGAGTTATTACATCACTCTTAATACAAAACATATATTAAAACTAGTCAGTTCTAATATATACACAAAACATGAATCAAGGCCACAGTCCGGCCCGCTTCATAATCCTAGCCTCAGAACCTTGTCTTCCTAAATACTCCACTGTGCACGAAGGGAGATTACAGCGGGGTGAGCAATGCCAAATAGTTGAATTCTCCTATGAGGGCCTACTCCCGACCTAAAATGCACATGCAATGGCACATCACAACATCCACATTCCATCCAATTCACAATGCATACATGGAATGATTTATATCATGCATGAAATGTTTCCATGCCCATACTGTAACACCCCGAAAGATACCCTAGCAGTTTTCGGACTTGTGTAGGGTATATTAAAAGCTAAATAGGAATTTTCAGGAAATAAAACAAGAGACCCGGAAGTTATATCCTAAGCAAGGGTAAAAGTGGAACTTATCCAATTAGGATATATATGACATAAGAAGAATAGATTGGATGCCAAAGTATAATATGAGAATAAGGATAAATTAGTAATTGAGCAAAGGGGATGAAAATCAAAAAGTGTAGAGATGGGCCATAGTAGGAATAACAAAAGTTGATTTACAATATTTAAATGCTTGAGGACTTAAGTGCAATTAAGGTTAATATGGGAGTATGAATAGAGGGTGAGACAAACAAAAGTCATTTTGTCTCATAATTTAGCTAAGACTCACGTTTTAGTGAGGAGAAAGAGCGAGAAGAGCAAAGAGAGGAAGAAAGAGGAAAGAGAGAGAAGAAGGAAGAAGAAGACGAGAAGAAGAAAGAAAGAAAGAAGGAGGAAAAGCGAAAAGGTATGGAACTAGATGGGATTTTATAGTTTGTATGGATTCATGGTTTAAAATTCAAGTAATTGAGTTGGGGTTTAGAACAAACTAACAAATCTTTGTGTTTGGGTTGTGTATGGGTTATAACTTCCATATTAGAGTTGTTTGAAAATAATTCGGGAAATGTTTTTTGAAGATACACATGTAATGAAAGATGAATTGAGTAAAAGTGAGACTCAAGATGAATTTAAGGTGGTTTGATGTATATATGGAGTATTGAGTTGATTTTAGGTATCAACATATGGAAAAAATGGAAGAAAAACACACATTAAAGGCCCAAATATTCAAGGTTGTCTCGGTACGGGAAATGCTCTGTTTTCTATTTCGACCCGAGTTTCGTATTATGGCCATAACTTGCTCATTGCAATCCGATTTGAGGATTCAAGTTTCTGGTTCAAAATAGACTTCAAAGGATAACGAAACATCCACGAAAATAAGGTTCCCTCTAATTACGATTCTATGTGGCCCAAAAATTCCTCAAAGTAGGGCCATGTGTAAGCCACTTTACAGTTCGATTTTGAATATAGATTAGCCGAGTTGTTTTGGAGCGTAGCATTGAGTTTAGGTGCTCTGATTTGGGTGATTCAAATTGGAGAGAAGAGCCATTAGCACTAGCTTCAAAGAGTATAAAGGAACCAGTGTCAAATATGGAGTCAAGACATTGTAAAAGCGGGTATTTCAAAAGCAGTCCAGAGTGTAAAATCGACCAAAATGACTAGTTTGGCATGAAAATGCCATAACTTGAATTGGATGAGTCAATTGGAATGATTCAATTTCTAAGTAAAGTAGATTCATAGAGGGAAAAAAAAAGGGATTTGGGCGAGGGCATTAAGGTCATTTGTGAAGAAAGGGTAATTTAGTTTATTTCATGGTTGCGTATTTTTAAGTGTGGTTAAATGAGATTTAAGTGAATGTGATGTGGTTGGGTGAAAATGAATGTGTATGGTGGATTAAATGGAAGTTATGGTTAATGGTTAGTTGTGGTTTTTCTTGAAAAAGGTGAAAAGGACTATCGGATGGGAAACGGGAATTCGACGAGAGGCAAGCAAGATTAAGCGGTGAACTGTGAGTGTAAAAAATGATGTTTTGCAAATTGAGTTTTAAAAGTGAATGATTTTGATGTTAAAATGAAAAGTTTAATGTAAATGTTTATATTGCCTAAATGAAAAGTTTTGATGTAAATGAAAAATTTAATGTACATGTTTTATCTTGCATCAATATATATATTTATATTAAATTATAATAATATGCATATGTTAAAGGCATTATGAAGTTTAAAAAAAATGTGTAAAGAATGCATATGTATATTTGCATATATATATATATATATATATATATATGAGTTTCATGATAGTAAAGGATTTAAATGGTTTATAAATGTATTTTTGATAAATGTTTTACAGATGGTTACCCTAACATATGGCCCCATTATAGGCGATATCCTTGAGGTACCTTAGCGTGTAGGATTTAGGGTAAGTTATAGGTTACTAGCGGAGTGAGGGAATTAGGTGTCTAGAGTAATATCCTTACGTGATAAGGTGCTATGGCTGGAACCACATGCAAAGCGTGAGTTTCTCACGAGCTTGTAGTGGTTATGTGGAATGTATTTATCCTCGCCGTCAGTACCCGAAAACTGTTCGGTGTGTTTATTCCCTTGGGTTCCATCCGAAAGAAAGAAAGAAAAAAAGAAAGTTTAAGGCATAAATGGATTTTTTATTGTATAAAAGAAAGTTTAAGACATAAATGGATTTTTAATTGTATAAGTATGTATTACTTTGATATATACTGAAATGTTATCTTAATGAAAATGTACACTCACTGGGCTCCTTTAGCTCGTTCTTTACGTATGTTTCAAAACATTTTTCGGGACCGGGCAGTGCGCCGGCGAGTACCCTCTGTCAGTCAGTGAGCCATTAGGAGACGGTATTTGTATTTGCATTGTATATAATTTTCATATTTATATGTTAGATATTTTGTTATGTATATGTATATATAAAGTTGAAAAGGAACTACGTGGACTTTGATCCTCAGTGGGCCCGAGTGCGTAGGCGGTCGGCAAATGCAGCTCTCGAGCGATTTTTTGATAAAAAAATGCATGGAATTGAAGAAGTTTGGAATGTTTGATGATTAGAAATGAATAAGTAGCAATATATGTATATATTGTGTTGATTGAGTTGTGGATGAGGTCGAGCAAAGGAAGTTGAAAATTTGAAAATTAAGAAGTGTTTTTAAATGTTTCGCGAGGTTTTGTAAATTTGGGAAAGTCAACGAGAGGAAACTCTTGCCGATTTTTAGAAAAATCGAGTGTTTGAAAGAAAGAAAAAATTATCACTTCGCTTCCGCATTATTTTCTAAAGATATGTTAAGGATTGTAAAGGGGTTCGCTCCATGGATTTTAATTGACTGTTTTAAGGAAAAGTTTCTATATCGATTGGAGTGTCGGGAGGTCCCCACGGGTTCATGAGGTTAATCCTGGTCGGGATCCTTCAACGTGGTATCAGAGCCAGGTTTTGAAAATGTTATAAAGATTTGAGAATTTTATTTTCATATGATTGTTTTAATGTTTTATTTTAAAATTTCATAAATTATTTATGTGGTTTAAAATCATATATGCATTACATGACATATTAAATTTTTTAATTCACAGAAAATGCGTCGTGGCCAGGCCCTACGAGATCTCTGAGGGTATTAGTACCACGACCCGAGGAACATGTTGATGAGTGCAGCATGTTCCTCCACCCATAGTCTGAGTGACCCTATGCCTTGAGCCACTGCGAGGCGGGACACATCATCGCCGCTGGTCGTGGGAGGACATATGCCTTTAGACGGATGAAGCAGCTTCTAGCCACTACATTGACGGCCAGGGGCCGGTGGCTTCTATGGGGGGCGGCTGGGACACGGAGACTATGATGGATTAGGAGACCGGAAGGAAGCTTCGTCATGGTTGAGAGGGAAATGAGGCAGTGCACGGGTGATGCGAGTGTCACGGATGGAGCAAATGGGTGATTTTACGCAGCACTACTCTGCGGGATAGAGCATTGGAGTGGTGGAGGGCAGTTCAAAGGAGATGCCTAGAGGGAGTGTCTTGGGCACAGTTTACGGAAGAGTTTACAAATAAGTTTGTTCGGCCCCGATTCTGAGATGCAAGGTGAGGAGTTCTTAGGCTGGAAGCGAGGGACACTCAGTGACAGTTATGAGGGCTTTTTTTGAACTCGTCAGACATGTCCCATTTATCAGGGATGACGAAGTTTCGAAGACCAAGAGATTTGTTGTAGGTCTTCGTCAAGAGATTGAAACCATAGTAGCGTCGACATCCCACGATCTGACCTGGTGGGTAGGGCGCCGAGTTAGGGTTGAAGGAGCATGGGAATCCGGGCTACACGCGATCGAACGAAGCGGGTGGGTGACGTGGGTGCAGGGAGGTTCCAGTAAGTAGTTCAAGAGGGGAGGTAAGACACAGTGGACCGGTGGCAGTAGGCCCAGTCAAGGGGCACAATCTAGCTAGGGTTCAGTGAAGCCACAGACAGGTAGCTCCAAGGGTCCAAAGCTAGAGTGTGCTCAGTGTGGGAAGAACCATTATGTGGTGAGTGCGGGTTGGACCTGAGCAATTTATAGCTAAGTGCGAGCAGTAGGGACACTTACGAGTGCCTGGGAGATAGTTTCTAGTAATGGATCGGGAGTGGGACGGACCGGGACGGCGGGTTCGGTGCTAGTGGGGTGGGGGTCGGAGTGAGGAGAGGGCTCCGGTGGGGCCCCGTGCATTTTACTAGATGCGGAGGACCGGCCCGGGTAGAGGTCGACCATCACAGAGGGCGGATGGGACGACCCTCGGACACAAGCTAGGGTGTTTGCAGTCCTTTCAGTGGGAGGCGGATCTTAGCACGGAGGTCATGTAATTATTATCAGTTTGCGATAGTGATGCTTATGTCTTGATGGTCAGGGTGCCACTCACTCGTTTATTTAACGAAATTTATTGAGCAAGTGAACATAGAGATCTGACTATGGGCGCCTGGTAGTCTCCTTCCTCACAGGGAGATTCCTTATAAGCGGAGATAGAGTATACATGGGTTGTAGAGTGATTATTGAGGGCCATGAGTTTATGGCCCGGTTTGTGGAGTATTGTTGGACATCGGGACTTGATGTGATCGCAGGGATGAATTTGGTTGTCACGACATCACGCCACCATGGATTAATTTAGGAAAGAAGTTAAGTTATGTAAAATTTGGGGGAACCCAGAGATTATTTTGTGGGGTAAAGATATTGTCTTGAGTATGATGCAATGATGATCTTTGGGAAGATGCTCCAAAAGTCATATCCGAGGTATCTGGCCTATGCGGTTAGTGAGAGATGATATGAGATTGGGAAGACATTCCGGTAGTCGGAGAATTTCGGATGTGTTTCAAATGATCTTCCCGGGATTACCCAGGCGAGAGAGATTGATTTTGGTCGAGTTAGCCCACAGGGCGAAACCGATTTGGCATACAGAGGATGGCCCACAGGGGGTGAAAACTTAAGGTGCGAATGGAAAGGAAATGGTCAGCAAGGGGTTCGTCGGACCAGGCACATCTCCTTGGGGGCACGGTTTATTTGTGAGAAGGAGCGAGGAAGCATCTGCGATTATGTGGTGATTCTGAGAGAGTTGAATAAGGTAACAATGCGTAATCAGTATCCTCTTTCCGAGTTCATGATCTCTTTGATCGATTCTGAGGAATTTAGGTATTCTCCAAGATTGATTTGAGGTTAGGCTATCATCAGTTGAGAGTTCATGATGAGGATGTTCCCAAGACAACATTCAGAACACGGTACGGGCATTTTGAGTTTCTAGTCATGCCATTTGGACTTACGAATGCCCCAGCCGCTTTTATGGATCTCATGAACAGAATTTTCAGGCCTTACTTAGATCAGTTTGTTATCGTGTTTATTGACGATATATTGATATATTCGGGCAGTGGAGAAGAACATGCAGAGCACTTGAGGATAATTCTGCAAACATTGCGAGAACATCGGTTATATGCTAAACTTAGTAAGTGTCCGTTTGGCTCAGCCAGTGTACGCTTTTGGGACACATAGTTTTACGAGAGAATTCTTGAGTGGATCAGCGGAAGATTCGAAGCTATCTTGAATTGGAAACCTCCTACGAGTGTTACAAAGATAAGGAGTTTTCTGGGTTTGGCGGGGTATTCACGAGTAAGTTCGTTTAGGGGATTTCGAGAAGATAGCCGCACCTTTTACTAGATTGACAAGGAAGAGGCAGTTTTTATGGTCGAGAGGCTTGTCAGTGAGTTCAGTGGGCGAAAAGGAAGTTGGCCTCGGCTCCGATTACTTACACTTCCATCGGTGGGATGGCTTGTGTATTGTGATGCCTACAGGCGGGGTCTGGGTTGTGTGTCACCGGAATGACAAGGTGATTGCATATGCTTCCTAGGCAGTTGAGGAAGAAGCATGAGACCGGGGTATCTACGCACGACCTTGAAATTTGCGGCCGTGTGTTGCTGCGGATATGGGCATTATTTCTATGGAGTTCCACCGTAGGATTTTACGGATCATAAGAGCACGATTATCTGTTTACGTAGAAGAGCTGAACATCAGGGCGGAGAGATGGATTGAAGCCCGATCAAGGATTATGAATGTACCATTGAACATCATCCTGCAGGCTGAGCGTGGTAGTAGATACTCTTAGTAGAAGACCCGCAGGTTACTGTCGCCGCGTGAGGGGTCGTGCATCTTCCTCGACTCATAGGGTGAGGTCCTTGGGTGTGAGGCTAGGCCGTGGATTCGAGGAACCTTTATTAGCCACATTTCATGTCGTCACAGTGTTGATAGAGACGGGATTAGGAAACCGGATTCAAGATCCACGAGATGAGTAGAAGTTGATTGGTGAAGTAAGTTTAGACGCGAGGGGTTGTCATTGAGGATGGTGCAGGTAGTCACCTTGATTTCCATTGTTTGAATGAGAGATCCCGAGGTTTACCTCCTAATTTGACGAGTTTATAGAATGCCTTAGCCTTCAAGCGCATTCGATCTTGGTTTTCATCCATGGATGGCCCGATCCGAGAGGATATCTGAGACTTTAGATGATATGCTTAGGGCATGTGTTATGGAGTTTAAAGGGAGCTGGGACACCCATCTACCCCTAATGGAGTTTGCATACAATAATAGTTATCAAACCAGTATTGGTATGGCCCCTTATGAGGATCTTTATGGACGGAAATGTCGAACTCCAATCTGTTGGGACAAGGTAGGCGAAAGGAAATTAGTAGGTCCGGAAATTGTCCAAGTGACTTGTGATAAGATCAAAGTTATAAGGGATAGATTGAAAATTTCTGGGCCAAACGAGAAGATTCTGGGACAATCGCCGTCGGGACTGGAGTTTGAGTAGGGGACATGGTATTTTTGAGATTTCCCATTGGAAGGCGTACTAAGATTTGAGCGTGGAAAATTTGAGTCCACGGTATATTGGGCCATCACAGGGATTGTTGGGAGAGTTAGGAGAGGTGGCATATCGATTGGGTTGCCATCGACCTCGTCGCATTCACGATGTTTTCCATGTTTCTATCCTCATGAAGTATATGCTAGACCCTTCACATGTATTGTGAGCAACAAGTGGAAATACATGAGAGCATCTTTATACGAAGAGGAACCGGTGCAAATCCTGGGCAAGTCAGAGAGCAAGTTTTGTGCAACAAGACTATTCGTAGTGAAGGTATTGTGGAGGAGTCATACGAGTGAGGAAGCTACATGGGAGCATGAGGGAGCAAATGAAGGGCATTATCCCGTCTCTTTGATGCAGGTGCAGATGTTTTGAACTTGAGGACGAAATTCTTATAAGGAGGGGAGAATTGTAACACCCCGAAAGATACCCTAGCAGTTTTCGGACTTGTGTGTATATTAAAAGCTAAATAAGAATTTTCAGGAAATAAAACAAGAGACCCGGAAGTTATATCTAAGCAAGATAAAGTGGAACTTATCCAATTAGGATATATATGACATAAGAAGAATAGATTGGATGCCAAAGTATAATATGAGAATAAGGATAAATTAGTAATTGAGCAAAGGGATATGAAAATCAAAAAGTGTAGAGATGGGCCATAGTAGGAATAACAAAGTTGATTTACAATATTTAAATCTTGAGGACTTCGTGCAATTAAAAGGTTAATATGGGAGTATGAATAGAGTGAGACAAACAAAAGTCATTTGTCTCATATTTTTAGCTAGGGCTCACTTGTTTTGGTGAGGAGAAGAGGCCAAGAAAGGCAAAGAAGAGGAAGAAAGAAAGAAAGAAAGGAGAAAGAAGAAGAAGAAGAAAGAAAGAAGGAGGAAGAAAGCAAAAAGGTATGGAACGATAGGTTTTATAGTTTTGTATGGATTCATGGTTTAAAATTCAAGTAATTGAGTTAGGGTTTAGAACAAACCCTAACAAATCTTTGTGTTTGGGTTGTGTATGGGTTATAACCCATATTAGAGTTGTTTGAAAATAATTCAAGAAATGTTTTTGAAGATACACATGTAATGAAAGATGAATTGAGTAAAAGTGAGATTTCAAGATGAATTTGGAGTGGTTTTGATGTATATATGGAGTATTGAGTTGATTTTGGTATCAACATATGGAAAAAAATGGCAGAAAAACACACATTCTGGGCAAAAATTCAAGGTACAGGAAATGCTCTGTTTTTCTGTTTAGACTAGTTTTCGTATTTTGGCCATAACTTGCTCATTTGTGATCCGATTTGAAAGATTCAAGTTTTTGGTTAAAATAGACTTCAAGGAGAACCAAACCTCCTGAAATAGGTTCCCTCTAATTCTGATTCTATGTGGCCCAAAAATTCACTCAAAGTAGGGCCATGTGTAAGCCACTTTACGGATTCGGTTTTGAATATAGTGCTTGATTTGTTTTTAGGCGTAACGTGAGTTTCGGTGCTCCGATTTGGGTGATTCCAATTGGAGAAGAACCATTAGCACTTTAGCTTCAAAAGAGTATAAAGAACCAGTGTCAAATATGGAGTCAAGACATTGTAAAATGGGTATTTCAAACAGTCCCAAGTGTAAAATCGGTAAAATGACTAGTTTGGCATGAAAATTCCATAACTTGAATTTGGATGAGTCAATTGGAAGGATTCCAATTTCTAAGTAGAAATAGATTCATGGGAAAAAAAAGTTTGAATTGAGGGCATTAAGGTCATTTGTGAAGAAAAGGAACAATTTGGTCATTTCCTTGGTTGCGTATTTTTATGTGTGGTTAAATGAGATTTAAGTGAATGTGATGTGGTTGGGTGAAAATGAATGTCTATGGTGGATTAAATGGAAGTTATAGTTAATGGTTAGTTGTGGTTTTGAAAAATAGCAGAAAATGACTATCGGTTGAAGCGGGAATTCGACGAAACAAGCAAAGATTGAAGCGGTGAGCTGTGAGTGTAAAAAAAATGAGGATTTGCAAATTGAGTTTAAAAGTGAATGATTTTGTTGTGAAAATGAAAAGTTTAATGTAAATGTTTATATTGCCTAAATAGAAAAGTTTTGATGTAAGTAAGAAATTTTAATGTACATGTTTATCTTGCATCAATATATATATTTATATTAAATTATATGTATGCATATGTTAAGAGCATTATGAAAGTTTAAAAAATGTGTAAAAGAATGCATATGTATATTTGCATATATATATATATATATATATATATATATATATATATATATATATATATATATATATATATATATATATATATATATATATATATATATATATGAGTTTTTCATGATAAAGTAAAAAAGTTTAAATGGATTTATAAATGTATTTTGATAAATGTTTTACCGATGGTTACCCACCCCAACCCCATATGACATTATGACTGATATCGGCCCGAGGTACCTTAAGCGTGTAAGGATTTAGGGTAAAGTTATGGGTTACTAGGCGGGGAGGGAATTAGGTGTCTAGGTAATATCCTTGCATTGATAGGTGCTATGGCTGGAACCCTATGCAGCGTGAGTTTCACGCAGCGTGATGGTTATGGCCCGGAATGTGATTGTCCCTCACAGTCGATTGCGGAGCTGGTGGTGTGTTTATTACAGGTTCCATCAGAAAGAGAAAGAAAAAGAAAGTTTAAGGCATAAATGGATTTTTTATTGTATAAAAGAAAGTTTAAGGCATAAGTGGATTTTTAATTGTATAAGTATATATTACTTTGGTATATACTAAAAATGTTATCTTAATGAAAATGTACACTCATTGGGCTCATTTGCTTCGTTCTTTTACGTATGTTTCAAAAACATTTTTCGAGACCCAAAAGACAGTCTGTGTGAGAGTACATACGTGCGGTGAGTCGAGCCATTGAGGAAGGCAACTGGCTTGTGATTTCATTGTATATATAATTTTGCATATTGTATATGTTGAATATTTTTTGTTATGTATATGTATATGTATAAAGTTGAAAAGGAACTACGTGGGCTTTGATCCTCAGTGGACGAGGTACGTAGGCGGTCGGCTTAAGTCCGGCTCAAGCCCAATCTTTTGATAAAAAAAATGCATGGAATTGAAGAAGTTTGGAATGTTTTGATGATTGAAATGAATAAATGTATATATGTATATATGTTTTCGCAGGTTTTGTAAATTTGGGAAAGTCCGAAAAAGCGAGGAGAACTCACGGCGATTTTACGAAAATCAAGTGTTTGAAAAGAAAGAAAAAAAAATTATCTGCCCTTCCATTATTTTCTAAAGATATATTTAGGATTGTAAAGGAGTTCGCTCCATAGTTTTAATTGGTTGTTTTGAAGTGTTTCTGTATCCATTGGAGTCTTGGGAGAATCCTCGAGTTCATGAGGTTAATCCGGGTCGGGATCCTTCACATACCCCGAGTCACTCACCAACTCCCTCACACATGCCTATGCTAGTGTGGCAATCGTCACTGGTAATGCCAATGACACCCAAATACCGAGCCTTTGTCGACTCACCAACACCCAATGCAATTTTCCAGTGGGTAACCTGTCAGTCAAATAGACTCTGTCGCTCAAACTCTAGGTCTAAGTGATGAACATGACCGTGTGTTTTCTCTTAGGCAACAGAACTTTTCGGATAGTACCGCGGGTCTCTCACACCCATTCGGGTCTTTTACACCCATTCTAGTGAATCCCAACACACATTAATTATTTTTCATTTTATAATTTGTACTATGAGTCTTTATTGGACGTAGTCCCAAAGACAAACTCAACCCACATTTACCAAGAGAGGTGAATAACCATACCGTGCACCCACACTCGACTCGATGAAATGTCACCGTGCACATGAATACAATGATGCCAATTCATATAATCAATTCCTATGGTTCATACACAATTATATTTCATATAATTCAATGACTCATGTTAACACAACAATTTAGCATGCATTAACATATCATTCATACTCCTCATGTCAAGCAACAACACACAAGCAATTTCACATGGACCATTTTGTCCAACAAACAATCCGGATCGGTTTTAATGGGGCCCCAAACATCTGCGGTCAGCCCATGGACAGCCCTCATCAATCACTTCCGGCTTACTTTTTGGAATCGAAATCCGCGGGCTACTTCCGACTCATATCTCCCAAAACCATTTTTATGGCCTTTAAACAAGGAATATCCAAGAAGGAGAAGACCCCTACCTCTCGGAGTTGTCGAAAGTCCACAAAAACTGGTACCCACGTGTAGCCCTTGCAGTTTAGACCAACTTTGCTTCTTGCCTCGTCAGAGTTTACCGGTCCGATCGCCGAGAAATCTAGAGATAAGTGAGAGCTTCTGACTCTAAAACTCTCTTCCTTTCTCTTTCCTCCTTTTTTTTTCTCTCATTTCCCTCTCTTTTCCCCCATCCAACGATTGGGTCAAGTTGGGGTCAAGAGACTTGTCCTCTCATTGCCACTTGTCAAATTCTCATTGGCTCGTAGGATTACACCTTATCCTCTCATCCACCTACTATGATTTCCTGAATACGACGATCCCAGTGTGTCTCTCATGGCCCACACTTGAGCTCATGTTTGACTCATCTCACACATGGCACACTATGAGCCACTCATCGCATGCCAAGTGTCCCGCACTACTCTCGGTGCCTCGAAAAATGTGAAATTTCGACTGTCTCGGAATTTGATGAAATTCGATGTGGTAACTAGATTTCATGAGACGATCCCAATGGTGAATTTTTTTTCTCATCCAAGATCTATAAAAATTCCAGATTTTGACTGAAATTACCATTTTACCCTTTTTTCAGAAAATTAGGATTTTCTCGAGGTTTCACACATACTTTCCCATGGATTGGTACAAGAAATCCAATAAAATGGTACCCAAAGCATAGGGTCACCCAATGGCAAGGGCCCTAGTCAGAGGAAGTTACTCCATGGAAGGCTTACCCAGTGAGGAAAAAAGACAAAATGGCAATGAAGAAACCACAGGAACTCTATGTGCTCTTTGATAGAAGGAATCCCAGTAGAAGTTTGCCACTTCCGTATGGAAGATGAGTAAGAGTTTTGGGAGGTGGAAGAGACTTTAAGATGAAGAGGTGATGGGTTTGATTACAAGGAAGGCATAAGGTCTCTAAACCTCAATAGGTAACTCCAGTACACAGCGTCCCCATGAAGAATGACGCTAATGTGGCGAAGAGAAATGAATTCAAACTCTTGGACCAAAACCTCAGAGTGGAACTCATCAAATCCAAATCCAAGGTTACGTTCACCTTGGTAAGCTTAATGAATTGGGCAATACCTAAGGATTCTCAGTGTCCTTGGAAATAGGGGGATAGCATGTCCACCCAAGTGATCCAATCATCAGATGCCCTATGCCATGATTTGGCTGGTAGAGCCATAGGTCGTAGTTCTTTTCCAAGAAGTATCTCTGATGGTGATGTCTGAGGAAAATGAAAGGTTGGAACATGAATGGCCACATCACCAACAGCATGGGCAATCCCAAATGCTGAACTGGGTTTTTCGAGATATTGATAGCATTGAGGTTGTCATAATAGAGTGTTAGGACTTCTCAAGAGATGCCATAGTGTTAAGCATATTTCTCATCCAAATGAGTTGTGTGCATTCACTACCGCTACTATATATTCGGCCCTACCGGTGGGAAAGGGAGCTATGCTTTCACAACTTATGAAATGAAGAGTTGAGTTATAAGGAAGAAACACCACGTGCGTTTTTGTTGTCCGAGTTTCCAACCCAATTAGCGTCACAATATCCTCCTAGGCTAGACATGGTGTCTCTGCGTACCAAATACCGATGGTCCATTGTCTCAGCTAATGATATTTGATGATCTTGTTGACAACTAGAAGATGACTATCTTTAGGAATTTCTTGGTATCACGCACAAAACTCCCACACTATAACATACGTTTGGGATTTTGGACAACTTGAAGTCAGGTACAACAAGCTTCCAATCATGCCTCTGTAGAGAGTCGTATTAACACTGGTCCCTACTTCGTTTTTAGTAATCTTGTCATGGGTCCCTATTGGGGTCCTTTTAATGTTTGGTTGTACCAAGTCTGAATTTATGGACTAGATTCTTAGCATATTTTGCCTATGAGATAATGGTCCCAAAGTTGGTTTGCCGTACCTGAAGACCTAGAAAGTATGTAGGTTCTCCAACCAAGCTCATTTCAAATTTTGTGCTTATGTGTCTTACAAACTATTCCACTGGGTAATGGGATGTGGACCAAAAGACAATGTCAACCACATAGATTTGAACGACAATAACTTCCTTTTGATTTTTTCGAATGAAGAGAGTACAATCTACTCCCCCTTGCGTGTAACCACCTTTTAGGAGGTATTCCGTGAGTCTCTCACACCAAGCCCTTGGGGCATGTTTTAGTCCATAGAGAGCCCATTTTAGTTTGTAAGCATAATCAAGATGAAGAGTATCTTCAAATCCTTTAGGTTGAGCTAGAAACACTTCTTCATGTAGATACATGTTTCTTTAGGAATTGAAAACAAAACTAAGGGAAAAGTACTTGAAAATAATTTCAAAAATATAGATAAACAATATTTTTTTACATATTTTTATGTTTTTAATGAAGTTTTGGTTAATAATAAAATTATAAAATCGGCTTCGAGCGGGCTGACCCTTCCGAAGTCTACATGGGATGCGGGCCATTAGCCTCGAGTTCTATTCGGACAATTAGCCCTAAATTCTATTCGAGCCATTACAATTTAAGCTGATTCAAATAATTTTCGAGTTAAAACGGGCTAACCCATTGGACCAAGTCCATATTCCCAAGGAGAAGGAGGATTTTAAAGGGGATAATGTATGTCTTAAGTTGGAAATACTATTTTTTTTTAAAATATTTAACTTATATGATTAAGTGAAGGCATTATGCACATCATGCCTCCTTAACAATTACATATTTATACATCCATCCCAAATTCCTGTTATAAAATGAACATTTAGGCATGTTTTTTTAGAGGTACAATATCTTGTTTTACAAAATTTAGCTATATAGCTTTTCTTAGAATTATCTTTTATTAAGTCTGTGCCATCTTTTATTTAATAAAAATAAAATTATTTTTAAGATACACTTTTTTTATAATTAAATAATTTTGTCTTTATTGGGACTTGAACCCTGATCCTCTTTCCTCCGTATACCCGCCCTAACCCTTAACCATTGAGCTAGGCATCATCAACATTTTTAAGATATACTTAAGTATATTGAAGATAGATGAAAAATGTTTTGGCTATATTTGGTTCTTGGAAAATGTAAGGAAAAGAAAATGGAAAGGAAAAACAAAAGTAAAAAAAAATATATAAAATGTTCTCTATTTTTTTTTATTACACTTTAATTTCAAGATAGCAAATTGTCCTCATTGAGATTCGAATCTAGGACCCCTCTCTATGCATGTTTGATTATCCATAAAATTTTTGAAAGAAAAGTAAGGAATCTCTTTTTTTATTTATTTATTTATTTTTTACTTAGAGCATTATATCGCGGAAATAAAAAAAACATCCAAAGCCATTTTTGCCCAAAAGCTACTTTTAAGATTTGGCTAAAATTTTGGCTAAAGCACTTAGCAAAGGAGCATCTAAAGTTCCATCTATCCTAAATCTATTCCAATTTTACCATTTCTCTTCCCGAATAATTACATCATGTACCCTTCATTCATTTTAAAATTGTATTTTAAATTATTCACAAAAAATATGATTTATGGATTTTTCATTTATTAATAATATTTTGTTTATAATATTATTTTTTGAAAATAATTAGAAGTTAATTAAAATATTTGTAGGCTAATAAAATAAATTAATTTATATCAAGTAAAACATTTTATTTTAAATTTATTTAAATTATTCGTAAAAATATGATTTATGGTTTGCAATTTGTGTTTTTATGATTTATGATTTATCATAAAATATGATTCACAAAAAAAAATATGATTTATGATTTATCAAGTAAAATATCGGGCAAATATGATTTCAGATTTATATCAATTTAGTTTTAAACATTTCATTTATTAATAATATTTTATTCACAAAAGAAGAAATGCATATAGTTTTGGTAATTATTCACAAAACGAAAGTGTCAGTAGGGTAGAAGTGACCGGAGGGGAGAAAAGAGATAGAGAGGGGGGATGGGGGGGAGGAGATGGGGAGAGGGAGGAGGAAAGGCACGGCGACGGCGATGGGGGGCCGGCGGCTGCTTGATGGGAGTGAAGAGGTCACCTGAAGTCGGAGATGGCGGCGGCGACCAATGAATTTGGACGGCAACGCCGCTTTTCGGCGACCTACGACGGGCGACGGCGATGGGGGTCGGCGCTACTTGATGGGAGGAAGAGGTCAATCAAGTTCCGAGATGGCGGCGGGCGACCAATGAATCATGGGACTACGACGTCGCTTTTTTTTGTGATCAGATCGCTACAGTCACCAGTTCTTCCTTCTTCTTCTTCCTCAAACTGGCGAATTTGTGCCAGATGAATACTGGGTTTTTGGCTATTTATAAAAATTTTTGTATCCGTGGGAGTTCGTAAATTTTCTGCTCAGATTTGGTCAAAGAATATTTTTCTCGGCTTGAATCTCTGCTTTTGAGATTTTTTTGCTTTTCCCGGGTTCGGGCTTTTTGGGTCACGGATTTACATCGATTTTTGCTTCCAACGGTTACAACATTTAGGTAGCAATGAGTTTTCATTAGCCTTGGTCGAGCAACAAGGATCGCCTATATTCCACCGGGTTTTGGCTGATCACCGGCTCATTCTCCATTTTGGCCCTCGCTTACTTCATCACGGGAAATCGATTTTTTGTCAAAACAGTTCGGTGCCGCTTTGGCTCCCTCAAGCTACCGATCACTGGATGTCTTCCAGAGATTCACTTTGTAATGTACGATATTACTTTGTTCTTACAAATATTCGATCACGATCTCCTCGTATGCCTATATCCACTCTTACGTCACTCAAAAATAAGGAATCTCTCTCTCTCTCTCTCTCTCTCTATAAATATATATATATATATATGAAACCAAATATTACTAATATATTGTAGAAGTACAACATATTAAATATAGAAATATATATTTGTACCACTTTTTCCCCTACTCTTGTTCGGTTTTGTCTTATAAATTTTAAGAAAATTAGAGAGAGTCATTATTTGACATTTTCTTTTTTTTTTCTCTTTATTTTTCTATGTTAGCTAAACATAGGAAACAGATTTATTAAATTTTTTCATTTCTCTAGCATGTTTTTGAATCCAAACATATGCTTTACGCTTTTTCTAATGTACTTATTATATAAAGATCAAATAATAGTTAAAGAGTTAGTGCCAAATTCACTTTCTTTTTATGGCTAAATCTGAAAATTAATCCAACTATTATTTTCATAACTTTAAATAAGTAAATTAGGTTTTAAAGAAAAATGGGTAATGTTAATACATGAAGAAAAGTGAAGAATTTTTTTTCTTGCAGCTTATTATTGTTAATTTAGATGAAAAAAAACACGAAGAGTTTTGGCTAATACACAAATTTTTTTTTTCTCACTGTTTAGCGATTTTGGCCCTCTCACTCTCAAAGTTAGCACCAAGATTGGGACTTTGCTCCCTGTGCCATCAATGGCTCACTGGAGAACTTATTTTTTTAAACTGAACTTGAATACCATGACATATATGTTTCACGCTTTAAGAACTGTTGTACCTATCGTGATTCTAAGACTCCCTTCTACTTTGGAATTATTATATAAATAGATGTTTACTATTATGGTTAATTTACCTTTTGTGTATTAAACTTGTTCTTCACAAACTCCCATTTCATTTGCACACAATACAATAATGATAAAATAAAAATAACTTGCAGTTTTTGAGAGAAAAGAACTTCAAACAAACAATAGCACATGAGAATGCCACAACAGCACTAAGAAGGAGTGCACATTTCTTTTCAATCTTGCAGGCTAGTGATGACCATTGGCCTGCTGAAAAGTGAAAATGTCGGTCCATTGTTTTTTCCAGGTATTTTGTCTATACATTGGCTGGTGGGATATAATTAAAATACCTCGTAGAAATTCTTTGCTACCTATACTGTCATCAATAAGTACATAAATTTGAACTCTAGTCATCATCCTAAATAACCTTATAAATGGGGCTTGGAGCTTTAGAATGATGAAAAATATATGGTTCATGTATATTGCATAAATAAAGATGGTGGGTAGATTTCATATTATAACACTGGTGAACTATGGTTTTTGTACAACCTTCAGCTACATTTGTATGCGTATTCTTGGAGAAGGGCCTGATGGTGGTAAAGACAGTGCTTGTGCAAGAAGGCATAAATGAATCTGTGATCATGGTGGAGTGACATCCATTCCCTCTTGTAGATTTGGCTTTGTGGCGCCCATTTTGCCATAAGTCATATTTTATTAGATGATGTTATGCATAAATGCAGCGCATTTTTGTGTAATGGATTAAATCTTTATACATAGGATATCATTTCTTCCTTGCAGATTTTGGGATTATATGATTGGTTAGGATGCAACCCAATGCCCCCAGAGTTTTGGTTCTTCCATTCTTTTCTTCTTATGCATCCAGGTTTATGCTGCAGCTGTTACGGGTAATGCATAAATCAGTTTGTTGGTAGTTTTTGGATTTGTCATAGCATTTTAGCATTTTATTAGGAGTTGTTGGGTTGTGCTTTTATGGTTGATAGTCATGGGTCAGTGGTGGGATAGTGTCCTCCGTATTTCTTGCATTTTGTTGAAGAGTGATTTTGTATTTAAGGAGTCTTCACGTATGAATAAAGCATGTTCAATTTTCTGCATCTGTGTGAATCTAATGTGTTTGATAAAACTCCTCTTAGAGCCTGACTTTGTTTCTCCTTTATTTCAGATCTCTTCTCTGTTCTTCATTTGCTCTGTTTTCAGTTTCCAGATTCAAGTTATTTCAATTGTTAACAGTAGCCATCTACTAAAGTTCCTGAATTTAGCATCTATAAGCGTTAATATTGCCATATATACTTCAAAAGCATCTTTTACAAAAACCTTCTTGTCATTTTCCTCTCTTTGGTATCGCTTTGTCTTGGTCTTCCTTCTTTTCAGTCCAACATCCTACTTTCCCTACAATTGTCTTGCTATTCGTGGAGGGGAGTTTCTACTCAAATCACAAGGAGATGATAGTGGTTGGGGACAGCTGAGTTTCTTGCCCAAAGGAGGTAATTTTTACCTGCCACCCATCACCCTACTTTTGTGTTAAAAATATGGACAAAAACAAGTAATCTTTGTGGTTGGTGATACAGAAATATATACCACTTGAAGGAAACAAGTCAAATCTGGTACAAACTGCGTGGGCTCTTATGGGGCTGCTTCATTCTGGGCAGATGTATCCATACATTGCTTTCATAATCTATCTTCTCCTGAAAATCTATAATCTAACCTTTCCTTTCTACCAGGTGAAGAGAGACCCGACGCCTCTTCACAAAGCTGCAAAGTTGTTGATTAATTCCCAAATGGAAGATGGTGATTTTCCACAACAGGTAGCTCACTCGAACATGATTCAATAACCCATAAGAGAATGTAACATGATATTCCTTTGTAGCTGACCGTATATACTAGTTGGTAGTCTAACCATTTGACAATCAACTATGTAAAAGAATAAAAAAATATAGCATGTGTGCTCTCAAAATAATTAACTTTAGTTCTAGTGAATTATTTCAAGTAGGCAAGGTTCTCTAGAGCAAATTTGTAGGTAACGATGGTGAATATCCATTGAATTATAGCAAGGGTTGCAACCAATTATGATACCATCCACATAAACTAAGATTAAAGTAATCCAAGAACTTGTATTGAAAATAAATAATGAAGACTTAGTCTTACTATTTGTACATTGGGAATGAAGAATCATTTTCCATTCTTATTTCTCATGGAATGGAATCAATAATTTGATTCTATTCGGATTAGTTTAGGAATCTTATGTGGGAATGAAAAAAATTAGGTAATACTAGGAATTAGAATGAAAAAAAAATTAAAATAATACCCTATTACATGATTTTATGCAATTTTTATTTCATTTTAAATATTAATAAACTTCCATAGTTTTTTACCAAATGATAAGATT
Source organism: Tetrastigma voinierianum (assembly GCA_016808115.1). Taxonomy (NCBI): domain Eukaryota; kingdom Viridiplantae; phylum Streptophyta; class Magnoliopsida; order Vitales; family Vitaceae; genus Tetrastigma; species Tetrastigma voinierianum. Next base: position 626,739 of record JAEQBH010006651.1, on the reverse strand, counting down.
AAACAAACAATATATAATTTTAAAATGACCTTAAAAAAAATCATATAACCCTATACAAATATGTAATCATTCCTTTCATAACAAAAGTGTGTGTTTGTATATATATATATATTTGAATTAGTAAAAAAAATTCTATTTTGAAAAGTACAAATTAAAAAAAAAGGTTAAATTTCATAAATTATTTAATAAGCATCATATAAAATAATATCCACAACCCTAAAATATATCAAAATTCAATTATGAATATATCAATATTCCTTAAGATTGTACATATTTGAAAATTGCTTAATTGAAACATGGGAATGAGCTGATGGGTGTAATGAGATCCCCATTCCACCTCTCCATTCCCATGTTCCAAACGTCCCCTAAGAGAAATCAAATTGGATAACAATTTGTAATAAACACTCAAACCTAACTCGAGGGGTTTACTTTAGATCATATAGGGAACATTAAATAATAAAAATGTGGGAAGAAAAATGAGAATAAGCGAACCTAAAGGTTGCTATTTGTAGATCATTTTCTTGAGATGACTAGGCAAGAAGATGTTTTTAACATTCAATTTCTGCATAATCCAATTAATTTGAGGCTATAAGAAAAAAGATGTGGTTTTTAACATGTTGAACCTTCCAAAAATCTCTGTATCCTCTCCTTTTGAAACTTTGTGGTTTTTTGGCATAAGGTAGGAGGAGAGAAGAATTAGGAAGGCAACAGTTCTGAAAATATGGTGGTTTATGGGGTGGTGGTTTTTGAGAAGAAAAAAAAACTAGTGTTGATTATTCTTCTTTGAGAGTTTTTGGCTGCCTTTGTTTTGCTTCTTCTTATGTCTCACCTTATCAAATTCTCTCCTAGAGCTCAAGTTTGGGTTTTTGTTGGCTATCCTCCTACTGCCAAAGGTTATAAACTCTATGATATTGTTTTTAAGTCAGTCTTTGTGTCTAGAGATGAACTTTTCCATGAATCTCTTTTCCCTTTTCATTCAATTATTAATTCTTGTGATATTTCTGATCCTTTTCTCAACTCAGTCCTACCTATACCAGCATCTTTTTCTAGCATTTCATGTTCAACCACTACTTTTTCTATTCCATCTTTTCCGCCTACTTATTCACAGCCCCATTCCTTAATTACGTCGTTCCACTAGGATTGCTCATCCACCTTCTTATCTTCGTGATTATCATTGTAATCTTCTTTATGGCTCTACCATGCCTATTTCTTGTAACAATTCTTTGCAAAATCATCTTTCTTATACTAAGTTTCTCTAGCTCATTCTCATTATCTTTCTCAACTTTCTTCCTGATATACGCCTCATTTCTACCATCAAGCGGAGCAGTTATGCATAATGAACTTCAAGCTATGGAACTTAACAAGACATGGTCTATGGTGCCACTACCTAAAGGGAAGCATTCTATAGAATGTAAATGGGTTTATAAAGTCAAATTGAAGGTTGATGGCAATGTTGAATGGAACAAAGGCCGTTTGATAGTAAAGGGGTATAATCAACAAGAAGGGCTTGATTATTTTGAGACTTTTTCACTAGTTGCAAAGCTGGTCATTGTTAAGATTTTTCTTAGTTTAGCTTGTCCATGCCCTTTGGGCGTATTAGGTGCGAGATTTGTGTTGAAGCTGGGACTCTTTAGCTTTAATACTGCCTTTTCTAAATAAAACAAAAAACATTTACATTTACATTATAAGTACCAGTAGTGGTATTCATGTTCTATACCGAGTCTCATTACTTCTCGATATACAAAACTTATACCTATCCCAAAATACGAGGAGATTGTAGAAGCCGGTCACGGTGAGCACTACGAAATTTGCTTTGCTCTGTGATGTGGGATGTCCTCTCCTCTATCCATGTCTTCTTCTTCTGTACCTACACAGATTAAAAACCCGTGCTAAACTTTACGCTTGGTGGGAAACATATACAGGGACGACCAATAACTATGATCGTCTCAACAAATAAACTTATCATTTTCATAAAACATACACTTCTATCATGTGACGTTTGACATATAACCTTTCATATCATTTATTTCTTATTCTAGTACTTATCATTTGATCTATTATATTTCTAATGGTTCATATTACATATCGTATTCTGTGCATGTCATATTCGTATACATATATTACTTTCATGGTTATATACTATACCATTTGTTATGTTCTTTTTTCATGTACTGTTATCATGTATTGTTATCATGTACTGTCATCATGTATTGTTTTCACGTACTGTTATCATGTACTGTGTTCATGTACTAATTTCATATACTGTATTCATGTATTGTTTCATGTACTATTTTCATATACTGTTTTCCTGTTATACTTTTCATATGGCTTTCTCTTTCATGTACTGTACTTGTTCATATACTTTTCTTGTACTATACTTTGTACTTTCCATATACTGTATTCATGTACTGTTTCATATATTGTTCATGTACTATTTTCATATACTGTTTTCCTTTTATACTTTTCATGCTTTCTCTTTCATGTCTTGTTCATATACTTTTCGTGTCTTGTACTTTGTACTCCATATCGTATTCGTATACGTGCATTCTTGTTTAATATCACCCCATTTTTCTGTTATCTTTTAAGTATTCTTTTCTCTTTCCATTTATCTTGTACTTGTTCATATACTTTTCGGTGTCTTGTACTTTGTACTACTCCATATCTTGTATTCATGTCTTTGTTTCATGTACTGTTCATGTACTATTTTCATATACTTTTTTCCTGTTATACTTTTCATATTACTTTCTCTTTCATGCCTATAAATACCAAGAGGTATACGAGGAAACTATAAAGGGCCGAAGGCGCTACTCCTTTGTGTAGCTTAGTGGTCTATAAGGAGCCGGAGGCGTTATTATCATTATGCGAGGCGATGACCATCATAAAGGGCGAAGGCTGCTGGCAGTAACCCTTCGGGGCAAGTGATCAAGCGGGATCTATCTCATTGACAAGCAACGGGGCCTCGATATCAAAACATATGCGGACTTATTCCCTAATGGCATACCAATCTATCCCTCTACTTGAGTCGAACCACAGACAATCGGTTTTATTACATTTTACGCCCTTATCTCGTAAGCATGAATAAGCCCATTATCTCATGATTGTATACAATATATACTATCATTATTTTAATCTGTATTCGTTCTCATATCTTTAGCTTCATATTACGGTTCTCATATTTCTCTATAATACATATATTCCTATATTTTTATCATGCATGCATTCACTCATTCATATATTCATATATGCTTATAATTCGTGTACATGTATTCTTAACATTTATGCATTTCTATCATTTTTTCCTAGCATGTTCCATCTATTCATTCAGGTATGTCTATCATATATTCATATCATATAATCTTATATTCATATCATGTCATCTACTTGTAACATCTTATATCTTGTTCACTTATATCTTCATGTACTTTATCATACTATCATATCTTATGACATATACCTATACATTTCTATACTTGTACTTTATCAGACTGTCATATCTCCCGTAGGAGCGTAGAACATAGACTTCTTCTTTGATACCTTTAGGTACCCTTCATGTCCAAACTATTTACTTTTTTATCTTTTCTTATTCAGATACACACATATAAACATTCGTTTGCTTGGACCGGAGATAAAGAATGAATGAGACTTAGTGATGTATGCACGGAAGAGTACGATGCAGTCTACGGAACATAGGCATGCACGCGCCGCACGTGATAGAAGTGTCGAAACACTAGCGGGAGTCTTAGAAGCAGCGGTCGTATATCGTGCACCTTGCACATCTTGAAGCGTCATGCTTCTTAGGAGTCTTAGAAGCACTAATCATATGCGTTTGCCAGCGTAATAGAAGCGTCGTAACCCAGCAGCAGTCTTTGAAGCTGCGATCATATATCTTATCATTCAATGTCAGGTCTTAGGCAGTCATACAATTATACGTGTTCTCTGAGCTTATCATTTTATTCTTTTCTTCTATACCTCTACATATCAAATCTACGTATATTGCTATTTCTTGTTCATATCTATCTCTTTTCTTATCATGTATTCCAATTGACTTTAGCAATGATTAGTACACTTGAGTACGACAATCAAATTTCGGATGTGGATCTTAGGAATGCCATTAAAAAGGCATATGGTTAGATTCTAGACTCAATGAGATTTTCCATAGAGTCCAATAACACCCCAAAACGGAGTCTAACGAAGAGTTATGCAAATTCTGAAGCCATGAAGAAATCGGCAACTTGCGGCACTTGCGATGGCGTGACTACTGGTTTTTTATCATTTGCGAACTTATTATAAGCTTAAGATTGTATCAAGCTATATATGGATGGATTCTAGACTCAAGGGGATTTCCATAGAGTTCAAGAACATTCAAATCGGACTTCGGATGAAGAAGTTATGGTCGTCGAAGTTGTAGACAAAAGCAGAAAAATCTGCTAAGATGAACAGTACCCAAGCCTAGGTGTGCCAGAACATTTTCCCCACTTTTCTGCCTTGCGTTTTTCATTCCAAAAATCCCAAAACTCACTCTAAAATTTTATAAACACTTCTTATGGACTATAATCAACTCAAGGGACTTCCTTGATACATATCTTAAACAATCTCGGGTTTCCCCAGAGCCAGACACGCTCTGATTCTAGGGTGAGTAGTTTCCCCTCAAAACCTAGAAAAGAACGTCCCATACCTATCTTTACATATCTTCTACCAGTGGGGTTTCATTAAACCCAAACATGTATCCAAACATAGTCCAAGATAGGATTTTGCAAACCCTAAACATGAACCTGAAAAGGAAATCATGGGGTAAAACCCGAATCCATACCCATACAAGCAATTTACGTAATACATACAAAACCACCCCCAAAAGCGGTCTAAAAAACCAGCAAACATCATAACTATGCCAAGTTAGGGTTCATTAAACCCGAATTCATCAAAGAAGGGTTAGGGTTAGGTTTCTACAGAATCCATACAACTGAACATGTATCCATACATTTTAGACAAATTCCATACTTGAATCCATCTGACTGAACATGTATCCATATATTTTAGACAAATTCCATACTTGAATCCATACCTTTGGCAAACTTCTCTTCTTCTTCTTCTTCACTTCTTCTTCTTCTTTCTCTCCTCTTTCTCATCCGATTCTCTTTTGCTCTCCTTCGGGAATGAGAAACTATCTCATTCCAAAGACCATTTTGGTCTTATCCTCCATTTTTTACATTTTGGTCCTTCTATTCTTTCTAATTTCTATTCCATCTTTTCTCAAATTCCATAATTGCATATAAACTTATTGTTTTATGCCTCTCATATCCTCAAGTGGTAAATGACTAATTTACCCTTGGCTTTATTAATTATGGGTCTCGTTTTATTTCGGAGGATATTCATTTTAGCTTTTATTATATCCTAAACATGTTCAAAATCTGCTAGGGTATATTTCGGGGTTTTACATAGCTTACGCCCATAGTTGGTTTATTGTCCAATTAGAAATGATATATGCTTTTCTTCATAGGAATCTCTTTGAAGAAGTGTATATAGACTTACCATGTTATAAACCTCTAAATGTAGCTGCTGGACAAGGGGAGCATGTTGTACGTAAGTTGCATATGTCGATTTGGCCTTAAATATGCTTCTCACCAATGGTTCTACAAGTTTAGGTGCTTCTCTTATTTGATATAGTTCTCTCATCGAGTCATCTGATTATTTTTTGTTCACAAAAGGGACCGGTTCTACATTTCTTGCCTTATTGGTCTATGTTGATGATGTTATTATCACCGGTCCTAATGAAGCAGTTGTAAGGAGTTTCTTAACAATTTGTTTAAGTTGAAAGATCTCGGTCCTCTTAAATATTTTTTAGGCTTAGAGGTTGCTCGCTCCATTAAAGGCATTTTTCTTAATCAAAGGCAATACATTATTCGGTTATTGGTTTTTGGCCTCTAAACCTGCTTTGTTGCCTATGGATTCTAATGCCAAGTTGAGTTCTTTTGATAGTAAGTTGCTTCGTGATCCTTCTTGTAAGACTTTTGGGCTGGGCTTTAGCCCAATCTATATCCGCCCATTATGGACAAGAGGTTAATTCCTATTTGAATACCCGTTGGATGGGATAGGGATAAGTCCCTTATTCAAATAGGACTATAATATTTTATCAGTTCTGTTATGTGGGACTCATCCCATCATAATAGAACTGATAAAGGATTATAGTCCTATTTGAATAAGGGACTTGATGGGGTGTCTCATCTAGCTTGCCCATTCCAAGTTGTGAGTTGGCCTGGAGGCCCAGACGAAGATGTGGGCCACCATGGTTACTAGAGTGGAGGGCACCACGTGAGGCTAGTTTCACAGAGCAGCGTACACTTCTCTTTACAGGAGACTCGTTGGTCGTTTGCTTTATTTGACCATATCTCGGCATGATATCACTTTTGTCGTCCACAAACTTAGCTAGTTTGTTTCCAAATCTTGTGACATTCATTTAGCTAATGAACATCATTTATTGAGGTATCTCAAGGCTACCCCTGGACATGGTTTTTTTTTTCATGTCTCCTCCTCTTCAACTTCGAGCTTTTTCAGATGCAGATTAGGGGTCTTGCATGGATACTCGGAAGTCAATTACTTAGTTTTTGTACGTTTTTAGGAGACTCTTTGATCTCTTGGAATGTTAAGAAGCAACCTACAATGTGTCGCTCTTGACCAAAATCAGAATATAGAGCTTTGGCTAGTACCACTAGTGAGTTAGTGTGGATTGCACAGTTACTTGCTGATTTTTCATATTTGGATTTCTAAACCCATTATGATTTTTGTTTTGATAACCAAGCGGTTTTGCATATTTCTTCAATCAATTTTTTCATGAGCACATTAAACATACAAAGATTGATTGTCATTTTGTTCATGACAAGTTAGCTAGCTAATGGTTTTTTTGAATTTGTTGCCTATTTGAAGCTCACTTCAGCTTGTTGATTTATTTACCAAACCCTTACTTGTTTCGTAGCCTTTTCCGTTTCTATCCAAGATGGGTGTTATCAATCCTCACACTCCATCTTGAGGGGGAGTAATATAACATATACACGTGTCCTATTTTCTGTTAGTTTCAATTGCTACTGAGTTAATTGTAAGTGTTAGTTAGTGAACTTTGTAAATAAAGATTCTTAAGTTGTACATATCTGTCAATAAGATTCTCCTTTTTTTTTCAATATCGTGGGTGGGGATTGCATATTGAGGGACACAGCACCATGTTTTGTTCAACATTTGTATGCATATTCTTGGAGAAAGACGCAATGAAGGTAAAAGCAATGCTTGTATAAGAGGGCGTAAATGGATCCGTGATCATGGTGCAGTAACATTCATTCCCTACTGGGAAAAGACTTGGCTTTCGGTATGGCCATTTGAAGCACAAGTTCACATTCAAATGTCGGTCACCATTTCTCCACGGAATAACACGGAGAAGAAAAATCAACCCCAATATTTATTACTGATGGCTACAACAAATTAAATTCGTTTATTTCCTTTTTATTTTTTTGTTTCTTTTTCTTTTTTGTGGTATGGTTTAAAGTGGATCAGTCTTTCACATGTTTCCCACCCAACTTGACTCAGACTTCTTAGGGAATAGTGGAGTGAAACGTCTTTAAACATGACTACATACACTATCCATACGCGTCATGCACAATTGATGTAATACTTGATTTAAGTACTAGCCATGGTGTGCCTAATATAATTTATATATTGTATACCTAATTGTATCATTTCTTAAAGATATATTAATTTTGGGAATGACAGACTATGAAAATAATTTTTAAATATATAAATCATCTATGAATATTAGATTCAATAATATATAGTAAATTATAGAAAAGCAGGACATAGGAAGGGAAAGAGTCTGGATTCGAATACATAGTAATTAAAATTAAAGTGTTTACATGTCCTAAAAATAAAAAAAATACTAAGTGACTAAGAAAATGGTGGGATTCACACGGCTTCTTTCAACTTCTTTCCTGCCTGACCAACCCTTTGAACTACTACATCTGTGTTACACACAGCAATCAAAAAAATTCATATTGATTATTTTCTTTAAAAAAAAAGTATTTAATTTTTTCCTCTTAGAAATAATTTAAAGAATGTTAAATTTTAATAATATAAGTATAACTTTTAAAAAATTTAGAAATTCCTTTTAGGTTCCATGGAAGATATATAAAATCTTAGCTTCAAAGAACAAATTGTTTGGGAAAAAAAACATCAAAAGAATAAAGTATAAGGAAAAAAAGAGAAAGCAAAAATTTAAGAAAAAAATGAAAAAATAAGTTTAAATTTAATAAATTATTTTGATATATTATTTTACTTTATATATATAAATTAGATAATTAATTAATTAATGATAGTTGATTTTTAGATTTTAATTACAATAGCGAGACATGATTAAAAAACTAACATTTTTCCCTTTATGAAATATAACCTACAAAAACCGTCCATTATTATTAATTCATTTGGTAAAACAATCAAGGCTTCAAAAAGGAAAGGCATAAGGAGGGGAGGATTCCGAGCTTCGAGTCCCAATAAAAGTAATTTACTGCAATGTAACTAAAATGTTTAGCTTCCAAAAATAATAATATAACCTACAAAAACCTTTTCTTTTGCTTTCACCAAATAAAATAATTTTTCAATAAAAATAGTTCATTCTGACAAAAGACTTACAAATTAAAGTGAGAGAGTTGGATGAATTTTATTATAAGGATACAACAAAGTTTTATTAGGCAACATACGGGGAATTACATTCTCGAACCAAAATAATATTGTAATTCCTCAATTGAATTTTGAAATCTCAATTTTCAAGCTGACTACCTTTTCATGAATCTAAGAACCAGTGAGACGGTGAACCAGTGAGACTCGGTATTTTCGTATTAATTGGTTTCCGGGTTTTGTTCTTGTAATGGTCTTTCTCGCAGTCTTTACTTTCTCTCTGTAATCCTTGTAACAGGTGTAACAAACTTAAAATAAATTTAAAAGCTAGAAAAGTTAAAAAAAAAAAAAAATTTTCCTCCACGTGACTTCTTTCTGAATCAGATGTATTTTTCTAAATTTATCCAAAAGTTCTTAAATCTTTTGTTAAATAAATATACTCGAAATCAAACAAAGTAAATATTTTGGATTAGTGTAAACGAGTAATTTTAAATTAAGTTGAAATCAAAAAAGAACATAAGCATAAAAATTTCATGAATTGAATTTTGTTTAGAAACACTTGTAATTAGTTTCCAAATTAGCATTTAATACTTGGATTCATGAATGCAAAAATATAGCCCACAAAAAAATTAATAAAATAAATGGCTTTTAATTAATTAGAATGTGGGATCACTTTTAGTAGTTCTCCTTGCATATCCAGCGTCCCTGATCACACAAGTAACAAGTCGATGCAGCTAGTTGGTTGCTTTCCTTCGTTTATTAGACAATGACTTGTCAATTTTGATATTTTATTTGCCTTTCAATTCAGCCCATAGAAGAATGGGAGAATTATCAATAAGGGAGGGCCGAGGTATTTACTCCCATGGGTTATTAACATGAATGTCGTTAAGACCTATTGTTGATAAAGACGAAAATATCATTTGACTAAAGTCTACATTTAAAGACATGAAAGGGAGAAACATTGGTCCATCACGGGTTATACGATGCCATGATTGCCTCCTTCTTCTTCCTTGGTGGCAACTCACATTACATAAAATTGTGAAGCTTAACCTCATCTCCCTCTAAAACTAAAACTTCAAACTATTATAAATTGTTTTTTTTGGAGAGTTTTGTTAGTTATTATTTTAGTTTTTTAGGAGTTTATATGAGCTTTTTTGTATCCAGTTTTAGATTTATTATGCAGGTTTATGATTTTGGTTTAGATGAAGTAAATTTTTATGTGGCAAATAATTATAAACACTATTAGATAATTTTGGTTAGTTCATTGTTGTTGTTTTTCTATAGAAAGATTGTACCTTTAAAAAAAAAAAACAGAAAAAGACATGATGTTAATTTGGGGTTCGTTATTGTCCCTTTTTTTTTTTCTTTTTTCTTTTTTTTTGGTGAAAATGTTATATCTTTTGAAAAGAAAAGCTGAACTAAGGTTTTGAATTTGAATCTATATAAAAGGTTTTAAAATTTTAAATGAATTGAAACAAGTTATATTGAAATTAATAGAGTACGCTAATAGTCTATGTTCTGAAACAATTAAACTAAATCTGATAAATGCGATAATAATCTATATATTATATTTTAAATATTTAAAATACCTTAAATCAAAATCGAATACGTAATGTTTGTACATACATTGCAAGAGTTACGGAGAAAGTAAAGGCTGCGAGAAAGACCATTACGAAACGAAGCCCGAAGAGCCCGGTGTCTGGCGAATCTGAATCTACGTCACGATCTCTTTAAAAGCAGTGCGCCGTCTCACTTTGGTGCTCGGAGAAGTCACTTCGACGTCTGTTTCCCAGGATACAGCGGCGGACAAGCAGTACCTCAACACCTAGACCTTTGCTCGTGACCCGAGAGCTACGTAAATTTCACTGACACCACACTCTTTGATAAACTCAAAACAAAAACCTCTTTTTTCTAAAAAAGGAAGTCTCACCTTTATAGGCTAAAGGTGAGACCCTTAACATTCAGGAAACCAACGTTTGGCAAGCCAAACGTTGGACTCCCTGCCCTTTGGACTCCTCAAGGAGTAAATGACAATGAATGTCATTTATTCCAACAATTCCCCACATGAATGACATTCATGACCAAAGATCCTAAAAGACTGGGTGATAGATTCATCAGAAGAAACCTACATAGGAGAGGTAGGTGTTATCCTTTGAACCTTCCCTTGTAAAATATGTTTACTCTACTAACTAAATAATAGACATGATGTCCTTGAACCATTCTGTCATTGGTGTGGCTTGATGACATATTCCACCGAGGAATCTTATAACATATTTTGAGTTCTCACTTTTATGTCCATTTGGCCATGGACATGCGCACAGTTATGCAAGAGTTTCCAATAGGGTGTCCCTATTCAATTCCCGTTCGCCCACTTCACTCTTTTACATAGGTAATCTCTCTGTAAATTAAGAGTACTTATGTTGCCTTCGCCAATGCTTAGATCATTAAAAGCATAGCTTAACCTTCTTATGAGCATCACTGTTCATCACAGGAATGGACACGATAATATCCCCTCAGTGATTGTATCAAAGTCTTTACAATTTGGTTGTCCCTTTCGAACTCAGATCTCGATCTCCACGCTAGGTCGGGTATCCATTGCATCGACTTATTCTTTTTACGGGCTTTAGACCCATTCCCTCTCGATGACTTTTCAACCAACTCTATGTTTAACCCTTTGGTTAGCTGATCCGCAAGTTATCCTTAGATTTTACATAATCTATGTGAGATAACCCCCAAATGAGAGTTGTTGTTTAATGGTATTGTGTCTACGATGCATATGTCTAGATTTACCATTATACATAATGTTATAAGGTTTCACCAATAGCGTATTGACTGTCACAATGTATGCATATTGAGGCAATCGGCTTTGGCCACTCCAATGTCCTCTAGGCATGAGCCATTCTCGCCTTTCCCACATTTGTCTAGTGCTATAAACTCAGATTCCATTGTGGATATGGCAATAACCGTCTGTTTTGAGGATTTCCATGATACCGCTGCACCTCCCAGTGTAAAGACATAACCACTATGGGATTTTGAGTCTTTAACATTAGATATCCAATTAACATCACTGTATCCTTCAAGTACAGTAGGATATCTTGTGTAGTGTAGCCCATAGTCACGAGTGAATCGTAAGTATTTTAATACTCTCATTATTCCTTGCCAATGCATAGCTCCAGATTGTTTCTCAGGTACCAACTCGCTTATTAACTCGTGATAGGCTATGTCTGGTCTTGTACAACTCATTAAGTACATTAGGACTCCTATCACCCTAGAGTATCTCTACTTGAAGCAACACTCTCCTTTATTCTTGGAAAAGTGTAGAGTTACATCTAACAAGTTCGCTATACCGCATTTATCCCATCAAACTTCCCAAGAATATTGTCAACATAGCGTGATCGACTTAGCACGAGTCCACCTCGATGTTCTTTTGATTTTTATTCCCAAATAACATCAGCAAGTCCCATGTCTTTATGTCAAATCTTGAATTCAACATGTTCTTGGTGGATGTAATCATCTTGTATCATCACTACCGACAATCAAAGATGTCATCTACGCACAAACATACAATAAATGACATGGCCATGTTCATCATCTTGGACATAGTAGACACACTTGTCACATTCATTGATTTTGAATCCATGACAACATAACGCTTGTCAAATTTCTCATGCCATTGTTTTCGGGTGCTTGTTTCAATCCATACAAGGATTTCACCACCCATGACCATTGGGTCCCGGAGCAAAACCCCTCAAAGTTGCTCCATGATTTCTTTCATTCAAATCTCCATTTGTTAGTTGCCGTTCTGACGTCCATTTGATAGCCTCAAGATCTTTAGCAAGAATTGCAAGCACCATCCTTATGGAGTTTATTCTAGTCACAGGAGAATACGTGTCAAAAATAACTAGACCTCGCTAGTTTTATAGCCTTTGATCACAAGTCTTGCCTTATATTTGTCTATTGATCCGTCTACTTTCCGTTTCCTCTTAAAAATCCACTTGGAACTTAGAGGTTTACAACCCGATGGAAGATCTACTAATTCCCAAGTATGGTTATGCAATATGGAATCAATCTCTCACTTTAATCGCTTCTTTCCACATGAGACTGTAGAGTTCACTCATTTTATAGCCTGAGGTTCCCCCTTCGAGCATGTATGTCAGTGCAACTGACCAAATGTGATTTTTCTATCCTTTCCTTTACTCGCGCCTCTCGGGTTCTACCTCTCCACGCATCTTCATCCCGACTATTTTCAAATAATAATCTCCCAACACTCGCTTTGATTAACTCCAGGCTTTTCCTAGGATTTTGTATGGAACACATCCTCAAAGAATGATGCATTCCTCGATTCCATTATCGTGTTCTCGTGAATATCCGGGAGTTAGACTACAAACAAGAAATCGATAAGACTGCGTGCATAACCCATAAAGATGCAATCAATAGTTTTAGGTCCTATTCTCACCTTGGGTGGAGGAACTCGCACTTTAGCCGACATCCCCACACCGTAGTATTTGTAGGATGCTTCATTCCTTTCCATAACTCATATGGAGTCTTTCCCCCGCTTTCTTGTTAGGTACCTAATTTAGAAGGTACTAGCATAAAATGGCTTTCTCCACATGTTTTGTGGTAGACCGTAACTTATCAAAGATTGCATTCATCATTTCTTTAGAGTGCAATTTTTCCGCTCAAACACTCCATTAGATTATGGCGAATAAGGTGCTGTGGTTTCATGTATAATCACATGTTGAGCATAAAGGTCAACAAATGGCGATTCATACTCTCCACCTCGATCACTTTTCAGCACTTTAATTTTCTTATTGACTTGATTCTCAACTTCGTTTTTGTAGAGAACAAATTTCTCTATCGCCTCGCCCTTACTTTTAAGTAAGTACACATAACAGTACTTGGTGCTATCATCCACAAAGGTAATAAAATATTTATTACCACCTCTGCTCAGACGAGCTTCAAATCACATATATCACTATGGATTAAGTCAAGAGGTTCAATGTGTCTTTTCAAGATCTTGAAAAGACGACCGTTAGTTTTGCCTCAACACAAGCTCACACTTTGTGCTTGCATCAATTTGGAAAGTTGGTATATGATTTGCTAATTAATTTACACAATGTATCATAATTAACATGTCCCACCTACCATGCCATAGATTAGATGACTCAAGAATATAAGCGTAAGAACTAGCTTTTATTCATTTCTCACTTAATGATAGTCATTACATTGCTTTCCACATACCGCTCACTCATATACCCTTTTCCGACATACATTCCGCTCTTTGACAGAACAAATTTATCTCGACTCAAAACACCAACCGAAATCCATTTAATTATTCAAAGAAAGAAACTGCATAATTCAAGCCTTCAAGTGGATTTCGTACATATAACACATTTGTTGGGGAGTCACTTCTTTCCTAAGTCATCTTCAAGACCACCTTGCCTTGCCCTTTGATATCCGATGTGGCAGAGTTCCCCACGAACACCTTTTTTCCAGTCTCAATTGGTTAAAAGGTTGAGAACATCATCTTATCAGAACATACATGGTGGGTAGCACCAGTGTCAATCCACCATTCCTTGGGATTTGATCCTATCAAGTTCACCTCGTAGATCGTAAAGTGTCAATTTCAAACACATCCTTGAGATGTCGTCAACTCACATTGGCTTCCTCTTGAGTTTGTTTCTCTTCGAAGTCTACAATCATAAGATTTGCGGGACCTTGCTTCCTACGCTGAAGCATTTTCTCGATGAACTTTTGCTTGAACACTCCCTTTTGGTCCCACTTAGTGCCTTTTCCATTGTTGTTGCCTCTTTGAACTTGGAACCTTAACCATGTTCCACAAAGCACTTTAGCCTCATTGGGATTTTGTGCTTACTTTCCTCCTCGCATCCTTTATCGGTCTTCCTTCGATGCGAAGTCGAATAACTAGATCTTCGATGCTCATCTCCTTTTCTCTTATTTTTGAGGTAGTTTTTGAAGTCTTTCCAAGCAGGAGGCAGTTTCTCAATAATAGCTGCCACTTTGCTCGCGTTTTTCTTCTATGAGATCCAAGTTTAAGCGAAGAGCTTCCTCGTTGTGTTCGATATTTCCTAGCTCAATCCTAGGAGATTTTAGTCCAACTGACCGGGTGTACCGTCAAGATTTAAAGGCCAAAGCGAACTGGTTTCTCGAGTCACGACCAAGGCCAGAGTCAGATGCCCATAATACCCTGGAGGTACTCTACCCATTTTTCCTTTTAAGTCTTCCAATTTGTTTTCAAGTGGTCGCCTTAGTGGTCCTTATAGTGACTTCTACGCCCATCTGACCGCGAACGAGCTGGGACTAGTAGTGGGCTTCGATTCCGAGCTCAGTAAACCCTAAACTTAAGATCAATGACATGCTTCCCATCATTGACACGAGGGACCCTGGATCCCGAATCTACATATTATAAATAACACGCCATACTTAAGTCACAGACCTTCGCTATGATCGCTAAGCCAAAGGCCTCGTCTGCACCCCATTTGGTAAAATAGTCCACGACCACAATGATGACTTGCATCAACCCTTCTAATGGGTACGGTCCTGGTTATGTCCAATCCCCATTAACGAAAAGGCCGTGGGCTTGTAAATCGACGCCACCGGGTCTCGAACGGGAGACGAGATTTCGCGGGTTCGACAAACTTTGCACCTTCCGACCAAATTCCGTTGCATTTTTAGCATTAGGCCGCAGTACCCCCCGCTCAAGACTTTTCCCGCCCAACACCGAGCTCCATGTGATTTGGCCATGCCTTCATGTACTTCTCTCAAGACGAAGGCCTTCCCTACAATGCATTTGAGGATGGGTGTGAAAAAACCTCGTTTATAAAGGGTTCCTCGATGAATGGTGAATCTCGCCGATCTCGCTCCTCGAGTTCGACGCCCTTTCGGTCGCTGTAATGTTCCGCCCAAAGAGTAATCCAAAACGGGTCTCATCCAACTCTACTTCTGACATCACTGCGGAGATTTCTTCTTCATCGACGCTACTAAGGGTCTCCTGAGGTTCAATGCGTGCCACCAGGTCTTCTGCAGGAGTTGTCGCTAGCTCGCTGGTGGCGCACCCGGGAATTTTCTACCCTTGGCACATGTTTGACCTTAACCCGCATGAACTTCTTAAGAAATTCTCGCACTTTTCTGAGGTATAAAATCATCTTCTCACCTCTGGCCTCGTAAGAGTCTTCTATATGTTTTACTACCAGTTGGGAGTCATTGCATACCTCCAGTTGATCTGCTTCCATGAAGTGGGAGAGGTTGAGTCCGGCGATGACAGCTTCGTATTAGGCCTCGCTATTGGAGGCTTGAAAGCCAAATTTGAGGGCGTATTCTGAATCTATCCCGTCCGGAGGCCGATCAGCCTCAGACCGCTTCCTCAGCGCAGCGTACTCGCCGACCTGACAATTTCCAGATAGTACCTACCCACCGGCAGCTCCAGATCCTGCCGGAGCGAACTCAATGATGAAATCCGCCAAGACCTGCCCTTTTACCGCTGTCCTCGGTTTGTATCTAATGTCGAACTCGCTTAGCTCTATGGCCCACTTCATCAATCTTCCTGATGTCTCTGGTTTGTGTAGCACTTGCTTCATTGGATATCTGCTGAGATTTCTACGTATGATCCCGAAGTAAGGATGAGTTTTCCCCGCTGTAGTTACCACTGGGATTAATTTCCATCTTCTAGTACCTTTATTCGCCTCTCGCAGCTAGACCGGGCAATACTAGACCTGCCGCAGACTGCCTTTGTCTCTCGACTGCAGACGACGGGTTGAAAAATCTGAAACGACCAGGTACAGAGTAAGGAGCTCTCCCTCAGAGGGACTTACCAAAATGGGGGGAGAGCTCAGATAAGTTTTTAAAGCTGTGAATGCTTCTTCGCAATGGGCATCACACTGGAAAGAATTTTTAGAATTTGGAAGAAGGGCTGACACTTATCGCTGGCCCAGAACAAAACACGGCTTAGCGCAGCTATTCTTCCTGTTAGGCGTTGAACTTCTTTTATGTTTGACGGAGGCAACATATCGAGTACGGCCTTTATCTTATCTGGGTTTGCCTCGATTCCTCGGCTGTTGACTATAAAACCCAAGAACTTCCTGAGACCAAAGCGCATTTTTTGGCCTAAGCTTAACTTTCATATTGTAGCTTTCGTAGATCTGAAACACCTTGGCTAGATGGATTATGTGGAGCTCAGCTTTGATTGATTTTACTAGCATGTTGTCTATATACACCTCCTTAGACGCGCCGATTTGTTTCTTGAACATCTTGTTCACCAACCTCTGGTAGGTGGCGCCTGCATTTTTCAGTCCGAAGGGCATTACTAGATAACAATAGGTTCCCTGCCTCGTGATGAATGAGGTCTTCTCTTGGTCGTTAGGGTCCATACTAACTGGCAGCTGAGAAGGCGTCCGTTAAAGTCGAGGAGTTCATGACCAAATTGCGGGCGTCTAGTAGGAGGTCAATCTGAGGTAATGGGAAACTATCTTTTAGGTCGTCGCTTGACGCTGAAATTCATGCAGTGTCGCGGCTTGCCATTCGCGACAAGAACGACGCCGTCAACCACTCCGGTATTCCACTCGATTACACCTCGCTTGAGGAGCTTGTCGACCTCCTCACAATCAAATTTTGTCTTCCTGAGGCTTAAACTCCTTCTTTGATTAATCGGTTTGAAGGATGCACCACGCTTAGCCTATGAGTGATTATCGCTGGCCGATCCCTCCCATGTCCTCCTACGGCGCGAAAAACATCTCTGCTTAAGAAGCGGATAAGGAGGCTTCTGAGGTCTTCCGCTAGCTTGGAACCAACGAGGCGCAGGTGTTGAGGGTGCTGTCGTCAGATAGCCTTAACTCTTCTCGGCTCGGTCGAGTGCTCACTTCGTCTCGCATGTCGAGTTCGTCCATGTATATGTTGTCGACCATTTTTTGCTTAATTGAGGCCGAGTAACATTCCCTGGCAACATGTTGGTCTCCTCGAACCATTCCTACTCCATTTGCAGTGGGGAACTTGATCACCATCTGATAAGCGAAAGGGATGGCCTTTATGGCGTTCCGAGAGGGCCTGCCCAATAACACGTTATAAGCTGAGGGGGCATCTAGTACGAGAAATCTTACTGTCGTTGTCGCTTGGCATGGGGGCCTTGTGCGAGCACTAATAGTATCAATTCTAAAGGTAGCACTTTTCTCCGCGCAGAATCCTCGCAGATGGGTGTTGATCGTTCTAGCCTCCTTCCGATGCCCGCCTTTATTTCCAAAGCCGATGCAAAGATGATGCCTGGCCGAGCTCCCAAGTATCGACGACCCGTGGATTATTCTGTTAGCCACAACGACCCTTATTACCAATGGGTCATCATGGGGGTGTTGACATCCGTCCAGGTCTGAATATGAGAAGGTTATGGCGGTGTCTGTTCGAGGGAGTTTGGATACTGCTTGCACCTCCAATACTTCTCCTGACCTGATACTATGTAAAGGAGCCTTTTTGGCTGAGCTGGACTCCCCACCTCCTGCAAATCCTCCTGAGATCACATGGATTTCCCTGGGCGGTCATGGCGGCCAATCGGGGTCACGCCGAGGTGGGTGGTGGCCGCTACCGGGTCTCGACCTTCAAAGAGAGTAATATGGTACCCCTTGTCGAATCAAGTACTCTATTTCCTTCTTTAGCTATATGCAATCGTTCGTTCGTTCGATGTCCGTGGTCCCTATGGAACTCACAGTATCTTGTGTTGTCTCTTTTGGTTAGGTCCGTTCTCATCTGGGATGGCCATCTCAAAACTTTTTCATGTTGTACCTCGCACAAGACCTGTGATACTGAGGCTGTCAGGGGGGTGAACTGTAGAGATGAATACTGATGTTGTCCCTGACGCTCCCTCGCCTTTTTAGAGATCTATCTTAGTCTCCTTGTCTCCTAGGGATTCGCTCCCGTTTCTTGTCACTTCGCTTTTCAAATGAGGAGCCTCTCAGAGGGCTTCTTCGCCATTGATGTACTTCTCTGCTTTGGCAAGCACCTCAGCCATGCTTGCCTGTGGATTCTTTGAAATGGAAAACATTAAGTTTTTTAATTGCATTCTAGCCCAACATGAAAGCTTGATGGCGAACTCGTCTCAACATCTACCTTTAACGATTCTGGCCGATCGAACCTCTGGACATAAGACCTCGACTTTCTTATACCGCTTTATGGACAACAACAAGTGATAACTCGGTTTCCTATACGTCTTGGCTCCAATGAAGTAGGAGACGAACGCGATGGAGAGCTCTCTAAACAAAGAGATTAACGATGGTGGAGCTCGTTAAAACCAAGCTACCGTCGGGCCTTTCAAAGATGATAGCGAAGGCTCTTCCAGATCGCATCAAAATATACCCATGAAGCTCCATCTTGTTCTTATAAGTATTAAGATGGTCAACGGGATCCTTCGTTCCATCGAACGCTTCTATATGTGGTATCCTAAACTTTGCTGGAAGAGGGAATGCAAAGACTCGTCCATGAACTAGATTCGGGCTTATTGCACTGTGTGGTGTCCATAGACCGAGCTCGACTCTTTACCGGCTTCCTTCATATGGTTGAGCTTCTTACCGATGCCTCGAACCTATGCTCCCATGATCGTCTCCCTGCTTCCTACCGGGTCAAGGATGGGTATAACCATTGCTTCGCCGTCCCTTTCGTGCCTCTCCTCATTACGATTTTCTCCGGGAGGTCTGTAAGGATCCCACTTCCTAGTTTTGCTAGTTTCTCCTTCTCCGTCCGCTCCCCGAGGTGGGTCGAGGTGTTGTTGCTCTTCTTGGGTGAGGGGGCTCAGCCTCTCGCATGTCGTACTCCGGGGCATTGCGCTTGCCCGGTGAGTTGTTCAAACTCCTCGCCAGACGCTCATAGTGAGGCGGCCGCTCCATCTCATCCGTGACGCCTCGCTAAATTTCCCCGGTACCAGAGGTCGTATATTCAGGTCAGCCTGCTAGTCTCAGATCCTCGAGGATTGACGCGGATCCCGCTTGTGTTCCGCGTGTGGATGCCCATCGTCATCGAGATCGCTTTATTTGTAAAGGAACCGCTGCTCCTGCAGACCCGGCGCCAAACTCGATGATGTTTTTCAACCTGAACTCCAAGCCGAGCGCATAGATTTGATGGGCTGCTCCGCTAACTCCGTATGTCGGATTTCTCTGCAAAAACAAAAAGGATCGGTGGGGGCTCTCCTGTTGCCTCTCCGATGCCTAAGTTAGTTCTTTCCGGGGGAAGAGAAGATCAACTGCTTAGGGAATGAATTTTCTGTGCATAAGTCTGCGTACCTTTCACCGATGGGGTGGCCTGGTATTTATAGTGGGTGACTTTCCCAATTGTATGGTGATACAGACTCTTTCTTATTGGATGGACGATTTTCTTTCCTTATCGCTGTCAAATTAATAAGGGATAATTAGAAACCAGTTATTGGGAATTATCCTACTTCCCTTATTAGTGAGATTGTCTGGATGATAATGATAGTTCTTCGCTTCCGTATATCACCTTCGGGAGGATGAGTCAGCTCCCGCTTTCGGGCTCGCGCAATGCACTGCTTACTGGCTCTAATGGTCCTCTTTAATCCTACTGACTTGGGGCGGTGGGCCTGCTGCGGCCTATTTTTGAACCCAACCACTCCATTATATTTTTGTTGTTTTTATTTTATTGTTATGTAATTTATTATTATAAAAGCTGTCCATCTTTATACCCACCCGCCACTATTTAAATAGAAATTATTCAGATAATGACCTTGTAGATGAATATCTTAGTTGCCCAATTTCTTCTTGATAATTCCTCTAGAATATCTTCCTTCCTTTAATGCTGGTTCACGACGATTATTTTTTCTAAAAATTGCAATGGGTTGTTAATTTGAGAAATTTTCGAAAACGATGAATTAATTTTTTGAACAATTATTGTTAATTTTATTAATCTTAAATAAATTTGATAACGGAGCATGAACAGAAGATATTAGTTTATGAAAATAATTTAGTTTAATTATATATATATATATATATATATATATATATATATTATGTTTTACTAAAAATATAAAAGTACAATATTTTCTAAAGATTTATTTGTTAAAAAATATATTTAAGTTATTAACTTTATATTAAAATACCATCGAACATAGATGAGACAGCTGGGGTCTTCCAAGCTTAATCTTAATATTTCAGTTCGAGCCTTAGGAATGTAATTATGTTATATGGTAAAGTTTACTGTTTCAGAGTAGTTCCTCCTGACTCGTAGACAGATTGGGCTTATGTGTGCATTGGTCTGCTCATTAATTGTTTGACAAAAAATCTTATATTGTTGATTGATTAAGAAATACAAACATTTAATGAAAATTTCGTGATGAGTGCATTGAAACAAACAATTTGTAAGGAGCAGTAAATCTATTTATCTTGGTATCCAAAAAGATGCCATTCATATTAATAAGGTGTAATGAAATTTTATCATTGAAACCTAATAATATGTTAGCCCTTAAAGTTTGACTCAAGTAAGAAGATATCGACAAGCAAGCAGGTTCGTGGTTCTAAACCCTTAAGAAAGAGAGACTTACATCATGTATTATAAAGTGAAAGGATAAGAAAATTGTGAGCATCAATTCCACTCAAAGTTACTTCAGTTAATAAATTTCAAGAAATAAGGTGACGGTGATCAGCAGCTTCTCTATAAGGATGAGTAAGTTTTTCTCCATTTCCATCCCGCACCTCGCATTGTCTCCCCGTCTCGTCCGCATCATTTCAACTTACTTTATCGCAAATGAATCTTTTATTAATTTTATCACTATCTCATAAATGGATATCATCTCCACGGTCGCTACTTCGATTTTGAGGGAGATAAAAGGGGCATCAACCGCTTGCGAGCTACAAATGTGGAGTGCTGAAGGTTGCAGATGGAGTAATGATCCCTACATCTTCAAGACCAACAACTCGTGGGTTACGATATGGGAGTTTGATCCTCATTATGGAACCCCCAAGAAAGAGCCGAGATCACAAAGGTAGCCATGAAAATTTGGAAAACAGTATCAGCCCTGGGCTCACATGACTTCCTTTGGCTGTTTTTATGTCATCATCCCACCTTTCTTAAAAAATGTTAATAAAAATTATTTTTATAATCATTTTAAAATAGTTCTAAAGGTGTTTTTATAAGAATGTGTTTCAAGACAATTTAAAAAAACAATAGTAAAAAATAGTTTTAAATAAATAAAATATTATCTAAAACATCTCTTCGGGTTAATTGACATGAATAATGTCACCCATCTTTTTTAATTTGTCTAACCCTACGATTATTTGAAATAAACTCAACTTGAAGGTTTGTTAGTTCGACCTGCATCAGATGATTGGTTAAAGGAGTAAAAAAAATCTTATGTGTCATCTCTCTCTTCTCGTCACTTGTCACTATCTAATTGGCTTCCAAAATTTTTTTAAAAAAAATTAGTTTGCATTCACACTGACGACGGTAACGTGCGGATCATAAACGAATGCAAACTTCTTTTCAATAAGTCTCTTAATTACAGTGCTATAAACACAATTCAAAGAGATTTAGCAAAATTTGCTGTGTTTGATTATTGAATAAAAATAATATTGCTTACAAAGATAGAATGACTAGGCATTGCTAAACAAGAATCCTGACTAAACAAGGAAACTATAATACTTGATGGACAAGAAAAAGTAATTAATCATAATTAATCAAATAAAACAATTAAAAGATTCTTAGTGAATTAAAATACTTAATAGGAAGTTTCATCATTAAAGGCCCTTAATTAATTAAAATAAAGTCCTCATCGTTAAAGACTCTTAATTAATTAAAACAATTAATAGGTGTCCTTACCACACTCCTCCACTTTTGAAGAACTCGGCCCTTGAGTTATTTTGATACCGAAGACTCAAGGCGTGGTCGAACAAGGTAAGTTCAGCAACGTTGAAGGTATTTGAAATCCTCATCCAACTTGGTAAGTCAACCACATAAGCATTGGTGCCATCTCACAGCTATGGTACTCGATCCATACTTTCTAAATATTTCTATGGTCATCTTCTTGTCTCATTGCCTTCCACTCATCACCTGTACATTCTCGATTCAAGGATAGCCAATTCCTCAAGTCAATCTTGCTAAACACAACTGCTCCACTTAATCATCAAGCATAAATCCACCCTTTAGAATAAGAAATCTATATCCACGGGTAATTTTGTTGATCACCCTACTCATAATACACATCCACCAACTTCCATGTTCTTAGGCGTCAACAAAGTCGGAACCGCACATGTGCTCACGCAAATTAATATGCCCCTTCTTGCTTAGCAACCTCTACCTTATCTCTTAAGATTTTGTTATCCTTGAGCTCATCCTATAAATGAGGCAATAGGGAAGAGAAAGTTCACTTGGAATCAAATCTATATGGCGTTGTATGTTACACATAGAGGTAAATCTCTTTGTCGGGTAGATCCCCAGAACACATCATCAAATCCTTCAACAAAGTCCCCAAGACCTACTGGAATTTAGTTTCACAACCAAGATCTCACTACTCTTTCTGATAACCATCAATACTTTGTCTCCACACCTGCCCATGTTTAAGATGTTCAAACACAAACAGAGTCTCTGCTCACTCAGTCTGTCTCATATCTCCACTGTCCTAAACAAGATATCTGGTTCACCAATGAACAACACTCCAGTTACTATAAATATAGTTACCCATATTGAAAATAAAAATTCTCAGATAATGATCGCTTCCATCCCGCCTCACCTGCCACCAAGAGAATCCGTCTTATCCCAGCTGCTAGTCATCCATCACACGTGAGAATATTCCATAGGACTGCATTTATTTATATGGAAATGTGATTGAACGTCATATGGTTTCCATTGCCTGCATTTTAGGGGTAGGAGTGTTCATTGTATGAGAATTTTTCTACTTGTGTACAAGCCAATTGATGGGACCCTTCGTGCAATAAAGGGACAGAGACTATTCGATTTAGATCGGTGATATAGTGAGAGTGATTATGTCTCTAGAGATTACCTTGAGTAACATTTTTGTAAAAAGAATTGTAACTAAATTCCTCGGAGAATTATCACAAATAGTCGGGTATGTAAATTATGGTAAAAGTGGTCATGATCTGACCTTTGGCTGCATCAATTTTGCTGTTTTATTTTCTATATTTTAGATTTAAATGTGAATGAATGGGGTTCCATAGTTATGTATATATTGGGATATGGAGATGGAACCTCGGTGGGGTCCATATCATTTCACAGACCTGACGGGTTGGTGATTATACACCTAAGAGTATAGGTTGTATGTTGGGTAGAGCTCCCTGAACAAAGGAGACGCTGCCCGATTTTTTGTTAAAATATGGATCCCAATAAATGTGACACAACAGTGTGGTATCGGGTCACCTGAAATCCACAGGAATTCCGCGGGTTGAAGGGTTGTCAACAGAACCCCCGGATTTTGGGCGTCACAGCAATGCCCAATAAGGATAACTCCTACAAGGGCTACTCCCCACCTAAGTGCACATGCAATGCCATGTTCACACAATAATACACACATCAACATTCCAATGAAGAATATGCCAATTCTACATGGAATGCCATGAAATGAGATGAGACTCATCATGCCCCATGTCCCGAGTCCTCACCGACTCCCTCACACATGCTTATGCCAAGTGTGAAAAACCGTCATACTAGATGACATCCAATGATCATTTGTTTATAAACCCAAAAGATTTTTGGATGATACATCACAATGATCATTTTATATTCAAAATCCATGCGCCTTTTGTGGTAGCGATTTTGGGTGTCTCACCGTGAGCCCGTGAACTACGCACTTTTATAGCTCACCGTCACTGTCTTATCATATTCACGATTTTTTCACCAAGGATCTATCCTCGCTGATACCCGGCACATACTTTATACGATAAACCGTTGACTCGTTGGACGTTGTCCCATTTAACCAGCCCACCCAATCAAATACCAAACGCAGTTGTCGGAGCCATTAATCATGCACTCACACCTATCATCGCGATGTTCGCGGCATATGCAATGCAATTACGCTATTGCCTATTTCAGACTAAGTCACATATATGATGAATGCTATATGGACAATTTTATCAAACTTTCATATCAATTAATGCATCCTAGGCAATTATATCAACATATATAATTTCTACATTAATTCATTCATGAAGTTAATATATCGCTAGCAAGTATCAACATTTTATCAAACAAGCATGTCATGCCATGCAATTAATAAGTACTGGTGTTATGATAAAAAAGTTTAGCAATGATGTGAGAACCAAATGCCTATCACTGAATAAATATGGCTAGATTCTGTGACTCAAAGAGTTTTCTCATAGAGGTCCCAAAACCGCGAATCGTAGTTCCGACGAGAAAGATATGGTCGTGCGGTTGGAGGCGACCCTTGTGGTCACATTATCAAGGCCAATTCACGCAAATAGCATGCCTAAGGGTTGCAAGAGCATTTTGGAAACTCCCGCAAATGCAATTTTCAACCCAAATTCGCTCCGGTAGCAACCCTTTTAAACTGGCTACAAACCCATCCCATGCCATTAACATGGCATGACACAATTCCAAAATCAACCCAAAAACAATAGCCCAAAGGCTAGAAGTAAACAAAAGTAGGAAGAATCCCTATCTCTTGAAGTGTAGCCCCTTGTCAAATCTCTATACTTTACTCCTTGGTCCAAAGAGTTCCGATCGTCGGAACGCCGGCTTCCTTTTCTCCCTCTTTCTCTCTCCCTTTCTTCTCCTTCCCTCTCCTTCACTCTCTCTTTCTTTATTTCTTATCCTTCATTCCTTTCTCTCCCTTTCCTTTTTCTCTTTCCTTTCTTTTCTTTCCTTCCTTTCTCTCCCATTCATGTTCTCTTTCCTTTCTTTTCTCTCTGATCTGCTCTCCAATTATTGTGAACACCCCATTTATAACATTTGAAACTCCTCTAAAGATGTCGACACATGGCTTGCCATGTCTTAGGAAGACATGCATCGCTTTGATGTGTCACCCGACACCTGATGTCTCGAAAAACATGAAATTCATACTGTCTCTTAATCCAACGAATCTGATCGTAGCTAGATTTCGCTATTACCCATTCCAACGGCAAAATTCATTCGTAATCCGAGATCTAGAAAATTTCAAAGTTTTCAACCTGTACTACAAATAATAAATTACCGCTTTGCAAATTTTTAGAAAATCGTGGCTTTTCTCTCGGGTTTTACAGAATCAGTTCGATGGCGGCAACATAAAAAGAACTTTTATTTAATTCTTCTTATTTTTCACAAGAATAAATGGAATCCAACCCATTCATTTGTAGTCTCTCTAATTTTCCCTGGGTCATTGGATCGTCAGAGCATCAACTTGCTAGCAAGTACCTATAAAACAAACAAGAAAACGACGGTGGTGCGCCTGCCGCCTCTCCGATGCCTAACTCAGATAAGGTAATCTAGAGAGTGAAGGAATCCGTCTTTTTCAATCGAGAATGTCTTACCTTTTTCGCTCTGATCCCTCCTTTTATTAAGGAGGAAGATGATCCGATTTCCATGGAAAGTAGGTGATTTCCTTCCGAAATCTATGTGAGGTACATACTCGTGCGTTAGTGACCTGTTCTTCCCTTTAGATAGCCAAGTAGCCTAAGCATCTTCTACCCTTAAGATGTTTGACTACCTTCAGTATATTACGCGCGACTCCAAGCGCAGATACTGCTCAAATCGAGGCCGGTCACCGACTACCTTTCTTAAGATGGCAGCTTAGCCATGATCAGACCAAGACATTATATTCATGCCCGGCCAGAAGTACGTTTGGCCCATATAAATGAAGGTAATCGGGCTCGTGATCGGGCTATTATATTCATGGGCTTCAAACATCCAGCAACGCTGGCAAGGGAGGGTTCCACAAAGTCCATAGTACCCACACCATCCACCATCTAACTCGAAAAGGTTACTTGATCATGATATCGATCGGGAATTTAATCGATCGCCGTTAGGTAAATGAATCGCAAACGGGCTTAAACAAACTACATATTCTTATATATCAACATGTCACATGCTAGTCCATACAATTTTAATGATATGTACTTGATTGATGTATCATTTTTT